>JAPQWV010000172.1:600000-1009000 GCA_027422505.1 Craterostigma plantagineum
CTGAAATAGGACGATGAAGCCATGTTCAAACTCCCTTCAATACGACAAATCTGAGCCCAACGAAAAACTGGGGTATGACTCGATGCCCTAAATCCCTCCATCCATGCCAAGAATTACATACACTAATAACGCAGCGAAAGCGTGGTGGATATTCGTGACCCCCAATTCATTGCCTGAACACGATCCACTAGATAGGTCAACATGGAAATACCTATTCACTGAATAACCTAAGTTACTATCAGTGAGCTGTGTAAGACCTTCTGCGAACGCCGTTCGAAATGTTGATTTAAGAAAGACTTAGAACTAGATCTTCAATAGCAGGAATTCGAGAAGTAGGAACTTCTTTACGGGCAGTTAGGTGGTTAGTCCACCTAACTAAGCTGACTCAACTCCCCACCCGTCGCTATCGTGAAACGGAATTTCGGGGGCGAAATTCTTTTAAGGGGAGGAGGATGTAATGCCCGGGTCCCCGAAAGCTAGTATGGCCAACAAATCTTGTGTGCATATTCTATGCCTATGTGGTCCACGAATCTAGCGATTACGCAACTGCATGAATTTGCATGTTTAGTATGTGTTTTATGTGACCTACACGAACTTCAGGGATAAAATACATGTCCGCATCATGTCATGAATTCCGTGCATGGAACTATGTGCCTAGGAGATTTGTGAATAATTGCACGTTAATTTCGTGCTTACGTGATTTTATTAAATTCATGCGTTAATTATGGGCGTACGAGGTTTTAGGTGAATTTTATGCACATTAAGTATATGATCATGTGCTACATGATAAAGGTGCTTTACGTCGCTACGACCTCAAGATGTTATTAGGACTTAGAAATAATCTCGTATAAAGTTTATAACATTGTAAGTCTTCGAATTGATAGAATTACTATTAGACCCAAACGATCATGGCCAACCCAATTAAATTTAGGTAAACTTAATTATGGAGCCCAACTAAATCAATACAATTGGCCCAAAGTAAGATTGGTCCAACTTAATAGAAATTCAATAAAGTAATGAAATAAGATGGCCCAATTAAATAATTAGTCTTGGCCCAAACATATTAGAATAAGGGGAGACAAGGTTTCCTTGAACCATGGGAAACCCACGCCTAGAAAAGTCCCATCACCTACGCAATTGTTAAAGTATCTACTTTCTATTCAAACCCATCAAAAAGAAGGAGAAACCAGCGAACCTTTACATTTACAAAACCCTCCATTTAAGAAGCTTTCGACGTGAAGAAAACAAAGGAGAATGAGATGCGAAGACCTTAACCCAAGAACACTCCAAGTAGTTTAAGGTTTTCGAGTTGGTAAGTAAATATCCCTTATGGTCTCAACAAAATTCGTACTAGCTTAGATTGTTAAACATCGAAATTCCGAGAATTAATGAAAATGGTGGAACCAAGGTGTAAGATTGACGTGAAAACCCTAGTTAGGGGCGTTGTTCGGCATTTAATGTTTCTTTGAGCTTAGCCAAGTTTTTGGGGGTAACCTCGTATTTTTAGGGCTTATAACTTTACTATGAGGTAAGCTTTGGGTAGTATGGAAGGTCTCAATGGCGAGGGAAATCATTTGAGGTTCGTAGATTGAGAGAATCCTTGGAATAGAACTAACGATCTCTAGGGTACAAATAATTTTAGAACTCGTGGATTTTGGGTTAGATGACTTTAGGAATTAAGTTTCGGTTAGAATTGGAGTGTAGAATCAAACTAAGAAACCTATGTGGGGGAAATATGTTCGAGTGGGTTAAGACTTGTCTTAGGGTATATACTCTAATCTTTGGCTAGAACTAACATGTTAAAAGTCAATGAAACTTAGATTACTTTAGGTTCGGGTAGAATGAGTGAAAGAATTAAATTTCGAGTGGATTGAACATTTGAAGATTTAAAGCTTTCGGATGATTTAGGGACTTAGATAAACTTAGTGATTTTGAAATCAAAAGATATAGGGTTTATTACCTTAACATAAGTGAACACTTGGACTTTCGACCGATGTGGTTAAAATAAAATTGAGCTTCGACAAATCATTTCTATGTTAGCAAATTAAGTAACTTCATGGGTTTCGATCGAAACCCATATTAATGCATGAGAGATAGCGGCGAAACCCATCCCCATCCTCACAATCGACCGAAACTAGTTTCGGGCGAAACCACTTAATCGACCAAAAATAATTCATTGCCATGCAAGTTTTCGAGCGAAACCAAAATGATGGCATGCTGACGTCGAAACACGGCGAAACCCCGCATAATCAATCGAAAGTAGGAGATTGTTCAGAGTTTGAGCGAAACTCTAGTGACGTCATGCTGACGATATAACGCGGCGAAACCCTATAACGCATGCACTTTCGGGCGAAACTAACGATTAACAAATAAAGTTGGTCGATTGATTGAAATTGATCGAAAGTGGGATTGGATGCGAGTTTCGGGCGATGGAAATCTCGGCGAAACTCGTGTCGGGCGAAACCTGGAATCAATCGAAACTAAGCAATTAATTTTGTAATCGGCAATTCAAGACAGGAATGAATGGGGACGATTTGGGAGTTTCGATCGAAACTACCCCAAGTGCATGAGATTCGTCGTGCTATGGATCGATCGATTTGAAATTTAGTCAAGTTAGTTGGGCGAATCTATCTTGGTAATAATTAACTTTCGCCGAGAATATTTTACGATAGGATTGACCCGACATCGACCATACTTAGTAATTTTAGGACAAGTCTAAATAAAATATCAAGTCAAGAAATATAAAATAGACTAAGTACTAACTTAGCTTGGGCTATAATCAAGCGATTGAGGAATTTCTAGCAAATTAGTATAGTTAAAATAGTTTAGTTTGATTTAATAAAGGCATGACACTAATACTATGATATCTATGTTAAAGGACGAACCGCAGGAAATTCCCTGGGCAGATTCACAAAACACGGGCTTTCACGAATTCTACTTTACGAATTATTAGCAAGTCACGAAATACGAGCCATGCCATGAATTTCACGAACTAAGAACCTTCACGAGTTAATTGGACTTAGCAAATTTCGATATCTATCCATTAGCTAAGCGTTTTTTTTAAGAAATTCAAGAAATTAGACGGTACACTGACGATAGAATTTTATGCTTGAAATAGGGACTAATAATTTCGTAGGATCACTCACTAACAATCTACGGACGACAGGTAAGTGGGATTCTTCAATTACAACACTTAAAAATTATGTGCGCATTATTTATGTGATTACATGCTTCTATGTGACTATGTGATTATATACATGACATGAATTACCCATTTCATGACATGGCATCCCTTACAAGACATGGCACGACAAGTCATTTCGCATTTCATACATGCATTTCACGGCATACACGAGTCTCACCAGAGTTTAAATGACATGACATGACGTGAGGTATGCATTCCGCCGGGCGCGACAAATAGTTACTAACATAAATTTGCTTACTAAACAATACACGTGCAAGACAAGACGTGTAAATCGGGCGAATGCCCTCGTAGTAAGGATTAGCAGAGGGCCCTACAAGACAAGACACGTGCAAAACAAGACGTGGTATTAGGGACCCTACAAGACAAGACAAGACAAGACATGACATACATGACATGACATGATTTTGTGAGGAATTAGTGAGCATTGGCGCATATGCTTATGCGAGTCATGACACGGGCACTGCATGCATAATCTCACTTACTGAGCTATATAAGCTCATCCCACGTTTTATGTGTTGTAGGTCCTTCGGATCATGGTACGTGATCGCCTAGCCGGCAAGGCATACTTTTGGAGCTTCCGAGCGTCTTTTTGGGGTGGTGTGTACGTGGATGACGACCTGTGAGGCCGGGCGCATAGGATCTTTTGCTGCACAAGTATACACGACACGTGTAGATAGACTCGAATGTAATTAGAAAGTTTGGAGCATTGTTTTTGTCATGATGATGTATTCTTTTGACTTGTACAGGACATGAGCTCCTTTACGAAAAAGGAAAAATTTATTCCGCATTTTCGTGTTTCTTCTAACTAAATACGTAGTTAGGCGCGTAAGACAAGGCTAGAAATGGTAGCGATGGCTAGGGTCGCTACAGTTCGTATCAGAGCTTCGGTCACAGGTCCTGCAGACTATCCATGTACACACACCCAAAAGCGCGGAAGCGGCCTTGCCTGTAAGTGTTATATTTATGTGTAATTTCCTGTATTGAGTAATTCATTGGCCGTAGGGACTAACAGGGTAGAACAAAGACAATGGTTGGAATTAGAGGCGAGGGCAGTAGGGACGCCGACCGAGATAGGGAAACCCCGAACCCTACTGACAATCGGGATGCTATCATCCTGCAGCTGACGAAGTTAGTCCGCCTGCAATCAGCCCAAATTCAGCAATTGATCCAACAGCAAAATGCTGGAGGGCAGCCCAGTACGGGGCCCCCTCAAGCCGAAAGGATCGAAATGGTTGGGGAGAGGTTTCGCAAGCTAAACCCCCCAACGTTTGAGAACGATGTCGACCCAACGTTGGCTGAGGACTGGCTCCGCACGTTGGAAAGCATGTTCCAACACAATCGCACCCCCTAGGCTGAAAAAGTCCTGTGCGCCACCTTTCTACTAAGGGGAGCGCAGGACATTGTGGAATACCATCCTAACCATTGAAGACCCAATTACAATGACTTGGGATCGCTTCAAGGAGCTCTTTCGAAGCAAGTACTACACTGCTCCAATCCGTGCTCAAAAGATGAACGAATTCATCAACCTCTGCCAAGGACGATGACGGTGGCGGAGTACATTCGAAAATTCGAGCAACTCTCCCGGTTTGCAGCCCATATGGTGAGCACCGACTCACTAAAGATTGAACGTTTCTTAGAAGGCCTGAAGCCAGAGCTATACCGTGACGTTAGCATGGCCGTACTTCAAGGGGCTACTTACGCTCAAGTCGCTGAACGCGCTATGGGGCTGAACAAGCCGAAATGAGGATCGCACGAGCTCATGAGGCGAAAAGGAAGTTCGTGCAAGAACTCAAGGAGATGGAGGCAACCCAAGAAACAGTTTGTTGCCAAGAACCCAAAGCCTCAATTTCAAAACAGGCCTGAAACCACCCCAACAGCCCAACATAAATCAGGGCAGACCCCAACCTTTTCAACCCACCATACCGCCATGCCCAAGATGTGGAAGGCGACATTCGGGCAGCTGCTACTCACAAAATGCGACCTGTTACAATGCGGCAAGATCGGCCACTCGAGCGCATGTCCGGAGAACCCATCCGGAAGCCAGACGGTGAGTCAGGCAAGACCACCAATGGCGACCGCCCGAGTATACACACTGACGCTAGGGAAGCCGAGGACGACCCGTCCCATGCGGCAGGTACCCCTTCTATTCCTCAAACCCGACCTGCACTACAATAGAAACATGAAACCATGCACCCCTTTTTGCTCCAATAATTTCATGACAAGATTCGGGATTCCCCTAGTTAAACCCGAGCGTGAATATAACGCGACCAGTTCCCATGAAGTTTTGACCCGAACTGGTCAGAACCATATCCATTCTCTATCGAATGTCTTCTTCTGAAATAGGACGATGAAGCCATGTTCAAACTCCCTTCAATACGACAAATCTGAGCCCAACGAAAATTAGTCTTGGCCCAAACATATTAGAATAGGGGAGACAAGGTTTCCTTGAACCATGGAAACCCACGCCTAGAAAGTCCCATCACCTACGCAATTGTTAAAGTATCTACTTTCTATTCAAACCCATCAAAAAGAAGGAGAAACCAGCGAACCTTTCAATTTACAAAAACCCTCCATTTAAGAAGCTTTCGACGTGAAGAAAAACAAGGAGAATGAGATGCGAAGACCTTAACCCAGAACACTCCAAGTAGTTTAAGGTTTTCGAGTTGGTAAGTAAATTACCTTATGGTCTCAACAAAATTCGTACTCGCTTAGATTGTTAAACATCGAAATTCCGAGAATTAATGAAAAATGGTGGAACCAAGGTGTAAGATTGACGTGAAAACCCTAGTTAGGGGCGTTGTTCGGCATTTAAATGTTTCTTTGAGCTTAGCCAAGTTTTTGGGGGTAACCTCGTATGTTTTAGGGCTTATAACTTTACTAGAGGTAAGCTTTGGGTAGTATGGAAGTCTCAATGGCGAGGAAATCATTTGAGGTTCGTAGATTGAGAGAATCCTTGGAATAGAACTACGATCTCTAGGGTACAAATAATTTTAGAACTCGTGGATTTTGGGTTAGATGACTTTAGGAATTAAGTTTCGGTTAGATTGGAGTGTAGAATCAAACTAAGAAACCTATGTGGGGAGAAAATATGTTCGGTGGGTTAAGACTTGTCTTAGGGTATATAACTCTAATCTTTGGCTAGAACTAACATGTTTAAAAGTCAATGAAAAACTTAGATACTTTAGGTTCGGGTAGAATGAGTGAAAGAAATTAAATTTCGAGTGGATTGAACTTTGAAGATTAAAAGCTTTCGGATGATTTAGGGACTTAGATAAACTTAGTGATTTTGAAATCACAAAGATATAGGGTTTATATTACCTTAACATAAGTGAACACTTGACTTTCGACCGAATGTGTTAAAATAAAATTGAGCTTCGACCAAATCAATTTCTATGTTGCAATTAAGTAACTTCATGGGTTTCGATCGAAACCCATATTAATGCATGAGAGATAGCGGCGAAACCCATCCCCATCCTCACAATCGACCGAAACTAGTTTCGGCGAAACCACTTAATCGACCAAAAATAATTCATTGCCATGCAAGGTTTTCGAGCGAAACCAAAATGATGGCATGCTGACGTCGAAACACGGCGAAACCGCATAATCAATCGAAAGTAGGAGATTGTTCAGAGTTTGAGCGAAACTCTAGTGACGTCATGCTGACGAGATAACGCGGCGAAACTCCTATAACGCATGCACTTTCGGGCGAAACTAACGATTAACAAATAAAAATTGGTCGATTGAATTGAAAATTGATCGAAAGTGGGATTGGATGCGCAGTTTCGGGCGATGGAAATCTCGGCGAAACTCGTGTCGGGCGAAACCTGGAATCAATCGAAACTAAGCAATTAATTTTGTAATCGGCAATTCAAGACAGGAATGAATGGGGACGATTTGGGAGTTTTCGATCGAAACTACCCCAAGTGCATGAGATTCGTCGTGCTATGGATCGATCGATTTGAAATTTAGTCAAGTTAGTTGGGCGAATCTAATCTTGGTAATAATTAACTTTCGCCGAGAATATTTTACGATAGGATTGACCCGACATCGACCATACTTAGTAATTTTAGGACAAGTCTAAATAAATATCAAGTCAAGAAATATAAATGACTAAGTACTAACTTAGCTTGGGCTATAATCAAGCGATTGAGGAATTTCTAGCAAATTAGTATAGTTAAAATAGTTTAGTTTGATTTAATAAAGGCATGACACTAATACTATGATATCTATGTTAAAGGACGAACCGCAGGAAATTCCCTGGGCAGATTCACAAAACACGGGCTTTCACGAATTCTACTTTACGAATTATTAGCAAGTCACGAATTACGAGCCATGCCATGAATTTCACGAACTAAGAACCTTCACGAGTTAATTGGACTTAGCAATTTCGATATCTATCCATTAGCTAAGCGTTTTTTTTAAGAAATTCAAGAAATTAGACGGTACACTGACGATAGAATTTTATGCTTGAAATAGGGACTAATAATTCGTAGGATCACTCACTAACAATCTACGGACGACAGGTAAGTGGATTCTTCAATTACAACACTTAAAAATTATGTGCGCATTATTTATGTGATTACATGCTTCTATGTGACTATGTGATTATTACATGACATGAATTACCCATTTCATGACATGGCATCCCTTACAAGACATGGCACGACAAGTCATTTCGCATTTCATACATGCATTTCACGGCATACACGAGTCTCACCAGAGTTTAAATGACATGACATGACGTGAGGTATGCATTCGCCGGGGCGCGACAAATAGTTACTAACATAAATTTGCTTACTAAACAATACACGTGCAAGACAAGACGTGTAAATCGGCGAATGCCCTCGTAGTAAGGATTAGCAGAGGGCCCTACAAGACAAGACACGTGCAAAACAAGACGTGGTATTAGGGACCCTACAAGACAAGACAAGACAAGACATGACATACATGACATGACATGATTTTGTGAGGAATTAGTGAGCATTGGCGCATATGCTTATGCGAGTCATGACACGGGCACTGCATGCATAATCTCACTTACTGAGCTATATAAGCTCATCCCACGTTTTATGTGTTGTAGGTCCTTCGGATCATGGTACGTGATCGCCTAGCCGGCAAGGCATACTTTTGGAGCTTCCGAGCGTCTTTTGGGGGTGGTGTGTACGTGGATGACGACCTGTGAGGCCGGGCGCATAGGATCTTTTGCTGCACAAGTATACACGACACGTGTAGATAGGACTCGAATGTAATTAGAAAGTTTTGGAAGCATTGTTTTGTCATGATGATGTATTCTTTTGACTTGTACAGGACATGAGCTCCTTTACGAAAAAGGAAAAATTTATTCCGCATTTTCGTGTTTCTTCTAACTAAATACGTAGTTAGGCGCGTAAGACAAGGCTAGAAATGGTAGCGATGGCTAGGGTCGCTACAGTTCGTATCAGAGCTTCGGTCACAGGTCCTGCAGACTATCCATGTACACACACCCAAAAGCGCGGAAGCGCCTTGCCTGTAAGTGTTATATTTATGTGAAATTCCTGTATTGAGTAATTCATTGGCCGTAGGGACTAACAGGTAGAACAAAGACAATGGTTGGAATTAGAGGCGAGGGCAGTAGGGACGCCGACCGAGATAGGGAAACCCCGAACCCTACTGACAATCGGGATGCTATCATCCTGCAGCTGACGAAGTTAGTCCGCCTGCAATCAGCCCAAATTCAGCAATTGATCCAACAGCAAAATCTGGAGGGCAGCCCAGTACGGGGCCCCCTCAAGCCGAAAGGATCGAAATGGTTGGGGAGAGGTTTCGCAAGCTAAACCCCCCAACGTTTGAGAACGATGTCGACCCAACGTTGGCTGAGGACTGGCTCCGCACGTTGGAAAGCATGTTCCAACACAATCGCACCCCCTAGGCTGAAAAAGTCCTGTGCCACCCCTTTCTACTAAGAGGAGCGCAGGACATTGGTGGAATACCATCCTAACCATTGAAGACCCAATTACAATGACTTGGGATCGCTTCAAGGAGCTCTTTCGAAGCAAGTACTACACTGCTCCAATCCGTGCTCAAAAGATGAACGAATTCATCAACCTCTGCCAAGGGACGATGACGGTGGCGGAGTACATTCGAAAATTCGAGCAACTCTCCCGGTTTGCAGCCCATATGGTGAGCACCGACTCACTAAAGATTGAACGTTTCTTAGAAGGCCTGAAGCCAGAGCTATACCGTGACGTTAGCATGGCCGTACTTCAAGGGCTACTTACGCTCAAGTCGCTGAACGCGCTATGGTGGCTGAACAAGCCGAAATGAGGATCGCACGAGCTCATGAGGCGAAAAGAAGTTCGTGCAAGAACTCAAGGGAGATGGAGGCAACCCAAAGAAACAGTTTGTTGCAAAGAACCCAAAGCCTCAATTTCAAAACAGGCCTGAACCACCCCAACAGCCCAACATAAATCAGGGCAGACCCCAACCTTTTCAACCCACCATACCGCCATGCCCAAGATGTGGAAGGCGACATTCGGGCAGCTGCTACTCACAAAATGCGACCTGTTACAAATGCGGCAAGATCGGCCACTCGAGCGCATGTCCGGAGAACCCATCCGGAAGCCAGACGGTGAGTCAGGCAAGACCACCAATGGCGACCGCCCGAGTATACACACTGACGGCTAGGAAGCCGAGGACGACCCGTCCCATGCGGCAGGTACCCCTTCTATTCCTCAAACCCGACCTGCACTACAATAGAAACATGAAACCATGCACCCCTTTTTGCTCCAATAATTTCATGACAAGATTCGGGATTCCCCTAGTTAAAACCCGAGCGTGAATATAACGCGACCAGTTCCCATGAAGTTTTGACCCGAACTGGTCAGAACCATATCATTCTCTATCGAATGTCTTCTTCTGAAATAGGACGATGAAGCCATGTTCAAACTCCCTTCAATACGACAAATCTGAGCCCAACGAAAACTGGGGTATGACTCGATGCCCTAAATCCCTCCATCCATGCCAAGAATTACATACACTAATAACGCAGCGAAAGCGTGGTGGATATTCGTGACCCCCAATATTCTGCCATGAACACGAACACGATCCACTAGAATAGGTCAACATGGAAATACCTATTCACTGAATAACCTAAGTTACTATCAGTGAGCTGTGTAAGACCTTCTGCGAACGCCGTTCGAAATGTTGATTTAAGAAAGACTTAGAACTAGATCTTCAATAGCAGGAATTCGAAGTAGGAACTTCTTTTACGGGCAGTTAGGTGGTTATCTCACCTACTAGCTGACTCAACTCCCCACCCTTCGCTATCGTGAAACGGAATTTCGTGGGCGAAATTCTTTTAAGGGGAGGGATGTAATGCCCGGGTCCCCGAAAGCTAGTATGGCCAACAAATCTTGTGTGCATATTCTATGCCTATGTGGTCCACGAATCTAGCGATTACGCAACTGCATGAATTTGCATGTTTAGTATGTGTTTTATGTGACCTACACGAACTTCAGGGATAAAATACATGTCCGCATCATGTCATGAATTCCGTGCATGGAACTATGTGCCTAGGAGATTTTGTGAATAATTGCACGTTAATTTCGTGCTTACGTGATTTTATTAAATTCATGCGTTAATTATGGGCGTACGAGGTTTTAGGTGAATTTTATGCACATTAAGTATATGATCATATGCTACATGATAAAGGTGCTTTACGTCGCTACGACCTCAGAGATGTTATTAGGACTGAGAAATAATCTCGTATAAAGTTTATAACATTGTAAGTCTTCGAATTGATAGAATTACTATTAGACCCAAACGATCATGGCCAACCCAATTAAATTTAGGTAAACTTAATTATGGAGCCCAACTAAATCAATACAATTGGCCCAAAGTAAGAATTGGTCCAACTTAATAGAAATTCAATAAAGTAATGAAATAAGATGGCCCAATTAAATAATTAGTCTTGGCCCAAACATATTAGAATAAGGGGAGACAAGGTTTCCTTTGAACCATGGGAAACCCACGCCTAGAAAAGTCCCATCACCTACACAATTGTTAAAGTATCTACTTTCTATTCAAACCCATCAAAAAGAAGGAGAAACCAGCGAACCTTTACAATTTACAAAACCCTCCATTTAAGAAGCTTTCGACGTGAAGAAAAAGAAAGGAGAAGGAGATGCGAAGACCTTAACCCAAGAACACTCCAAGTAGTTTAAGGTTTTCGAGTTGGTAAGTAAATATCCCTTATGGTCTCAACAAAATTCGTACTAGCTTAGATTGTTAAACATCGAAATTCCGAGAATTAATGAAAAATGGTGGAACCAAGGTGTAAGATTGACGTGAAAACCCTAGTTAGGGGCGTTGTTCGGCATTTAAATGTTTCTTTGAGCTTAGCCAAGTTTTGGGGGTAACCTCGTATGTTTTAGGGCTTATAACTTTACTATGAGGTAAGCTTTGGGTAGTATGGAAGGTCTCAATGGCGAGGGAAATCATTTGAGGTTCGTAGATTGATAGAATATAATCCTTGGAATAGAACTAACGATCTCTAGGGTACAAATAATTTTAGAACTCGTGGATTTTGGGTTAGATGACTTTAGGAATTAAGTTTCGGTTAGAATTGGAGTGTAGAATCAAACTAAGAAACCTATGTGGGGAGAAATATGTTCGAGTGGGTTAAGACTTGTCTTAGGGTATATAACTCTAATCTTTGGCTAGAACTAACATGTTTAAAAGTCAATGAAACCTTAGATTACTTTAGGTTCGGGTAGAATGAGTGAAAGAATTAAATTTCGAGTGGATTGAACATTTGAAGATTTAAAGCTTTCGGATGATTTAGGGACTTAGATAAACTTAGTGATTTTGAAATCAAAAGATATAGGGTTTATTACCTTAACATAAGTGAACACTTGGACTTTCGACCGAATGTGGTTAAAATAAAATTGAGCTTCGACCAAATCAATTTCTATGTTAGCAAATTAAGTAACTTTATGGGTTTCGATCGAAACCCATATTAATGCATGAGAGATAGCGGCGAAACCCATCCCCATCCTCACAATCGACCGAAACTAGTTTCGGGCGAAACCACTTAATCGACCAAAAATAATTCATTGCCATGCAAGGTTTCGAGCGAAACCAAAATGATGGCATGCTGACGTCGAAACACGGCGAAACCCCATAATCAATCGAAAGTAGGAGATTGTTGAGAGTTTGAGCGAAACTCTAGTGACGTCATGCTGACGAGATAACGCGGCGAAACTCCTATAACGCATGCACTTTCGGGCGAAACTAACGATTAACAAATAAAGAATTGGTCGATTGAATTGAAAATTGATCGAAAGTGGGATTGGATGCGCAGTTTCGGGCGATGGAAATCTCGGCGAAACTCGTGTCGGGCGAAACCTGGAATCAATCGAAACTAAGCAATTAATTTTGTAATCGGCAATTCAAGGCAGGAATGAATGGGGACGATTTGGGAGTTTCGATCGAAACTACCCCAAGTGCATGAGATTCGTCGTGCTATGGATCGATCGATTTGAAATTTAGTCAAGTTAGTTGGGCGAATCTAATCTTGGTAATAATTAACTTTCGCCGAGAATATTTTACGATAGGATTGACCCGACATCGACCATACTTAGTAATTTTAGGACAAGTCTAAATAAAATATCAAGTCAAGAAATATAAAATAGACTAAGTACTAACTTAGCTTGGGCTATAATCAAGCGATTGAGGAATTTCTAGCAATTAGTATAGTTAAAATAGTTTAGTTTGATTTAATAAAGGCATGACACTAATACTATGATATCTATGTTAAAGGACGAACCGCAGGAATTCCCTGGGCAGATTCACAAAACACGGGCTTTCACGAATTCTACTTTACGAATTATTAGCAAGTCACGAAATACGAGCCATGCCATGAATTTCACGAACTAAGAACCTTCACGAGTTAATTGGACTTAGCAAATTTCGATATCTATCCATTAGCTAAGCGTTTTTTTTAAGAAATTCAAGAAATTAGACGGTACACTGACGATAGAATTTTATGCTTGAAAGGGACTAATAATTTCGCAGGATCACTCACTAACAATCTACGGACGACAGGTAAGTGGGATTCTTCAATTACAACACTAAAAATTATGTGCGCATTATTTATGTAATTACATGCTTCTATGTGACTATGTGATTTATTACATGACATGAATTACCCATTTCATGACATGGCATCCCTTACAAGACATGGCACGACAAGTCATTTCGCATTTCATACATGCATTTCACGGCATACACGAGTCTCACCAGAGTTTAAATGACATGACATGACGTGAGGTATGCATTCGCCGGGGCGCGACAAATAGTTACTAACATAAATTTACTTACTAAACAATACACGTGCAAGACAAGACGTGTAAATCGGGCGAATGCCCTCGTAGTAAGGATTAGCAGAGGGCCCTACAAGACAAGACACGTGCAAGACAAGACGTGTATTAGGGACCCTACAAGACAAGACAAGACAAGACAAGACATGACATGACATGACATGATTTTGTGAGGAATTAGTGAGCATTGGCGCATATGCTTATGCGAGTCATGACACGGGCACTGCATGCATAAGTCTCACTTACTGAGCTATATAAGCTCATCCCACGTTTTATGTGTTGTAGGTCCTTCGGATCATGGTACGTGATCGCCTAGCCGGCAAGGCATACTTTTGGAGCTTCCGAGCGTCTTTTGGGGGTGGTGTGTACGTGGATGACGACCTGTGAGGCCGGGCGCATAGCATCTTTTGCTGCACAAGTATACACGACACGTGTAGATAGGACTCGAATGTAATTAGAAAGTTTGGAAGCATTGTTTTGTCATGATGATGTATTCTTTTTGACTTGTACAGGACATGAGCTCCTTTACGAAAAAGGAAAAATTTATTCCGCATTTTCGTGTTTCTTCTAACTAAATACGTAGTTAGGCGCGTAAGACAAGGCTAGAAATGGTAGCGATGGCTAGGGTCGCTACAGTTCGTATCAGAGCTTCGGTCACAGGTCCTGCAGACTATCCATGTACACACACCCAAAAGCGCGGAAGCGGCCTTGCCTGTAAGTGTTATATTTATGTGAAATTCCTGTATTGAGTAATTCATTGGCCGTAGGGACTAACAGGGTAGAACAAAGACAATGGTTGGAATTAGAGGCGAGGGCAGTAGGGACGCCGACCGAGATAGGGAAACCCCGAACCCTACTGACAATCGGGATGCTATCATCCTGCAGCTGACGGAGTTAGTCCGCCTGCAATCAGCCCAAATTCAGCAATTGATCCAACAGCAAAATGCTGGAGGGCAGCCCAGTACGGGGCCCCAAGCCGAAAGGATCGAAATGGTTGGGAGAGGTTTCGCAAGCTAAACCCCCCAACGTTTGAGGACGATGTCGACCCAACGTTGGCTGAGGACTGGCTCCGCACGTTGGAAAGCATGTTCCAACACAGTCGCACCCCCTAGGCTGAAAAAGTCCTGTGCGCCACCTTTCTACTAAGAGGGAGCGCAGGACATTGGTGGAATACCATCCTAACCATTGAAGACCCAATTACAATGACTTGGGATCGCTTCAAGGAGCTCTTCCGAAGCAAGTACTACACTGCTCCAATCCGTGCTCAAAAGATGAACGAATTCATCAACCTCTGCCAAGGGACGATGACGGTGGCGGAGTACATTCGAAAATTCGAGCAACTCTCCCGGTTTGCAGCCCATATGGTGAGCACCGACTCACTAAAGATTGAACGTTTCTTAGAAGGCCTGAAGCCAGAGCTATACCGTGACGTTAGCATGGCCGTACTTCAAGGGGCTACTTACGCTCAAGTCGCTGAACGCGCTATGGTGGCTGAACAAGCCGAAATGAGGATCGCACGAGCTCATGAGGCGAAAAGGAAGTTCGTGCAAGAACTCAAGGGAGATGGAGGCAACCCAAAGAAACAGTTTGTTGCCAAGAACCCAAAGCCTCAATTTCAAAACAGGCCTGAATCACCCCAACAGCCCAACATAAATCAGGGCAGACCCCAACCTTTTCAACCCACCATACCGCCATGCCCAAGATGTGGAAGGCGACATTCGGGCATCTGCTACTCACAAAATGCGACCTGTTACAAATGCGGCAAGATCGGCCACTCGAGCGCATGTCCGGAGAACCCATCCGGAAGCCAGACGGTGAGTCAGGCAAGACCACCAATGGCGACCGCCCGAGTATACACACTGACGGCTAGGGAAGCCGAGGACGACCCGTCCCATGCGGCAGGTACCCCTTCTATTCCTCAAACCCGACCTGCACTACAATAGAAACATGAAACCATGCACCCCTTTTTGCTCCAATAATTTCATGACAAGATTCGGGATTCCCCTAGTTAAACCCGAGCGTGAATATAACGCGACCAGTTCCCATGAAGTTTTGACCCGAACTGGTCAGAACCATATCCATTCTCTATCGAATGTCTTCTTCTGAAATAGGACGATGAAGCCATGTTCAAACTCCCTTCAGTACGACAAATCTGAGCCCAACGAAAAACTGGGGTATGACTCGATGCCCTAAATCCCTCCATCCATGCAAAGAATTACATACACTAATAACGCAGCGAAAGCGTGGTGGATATTCGTGACCCCCAATTCATTGCCTGAACACGATCCACTAGAATAGGTCAACATGGAAATACCTATTCACTGAGTAACCTAAGTTACTATCAGTGAGCTGTGTAAGACCTTCTGCGAACGCCGTTCGAAATGTTGATTTAAGAAAGACTTAGAACTAGATCTTCAATAGCAGGAATTCGAGAAGTAGGAACTTCTTTACGGGCAGTTAGGTGGTTAGTCCACCTAACTAAGCTGACTCAACTCCCCACCCGTCGCTATCCTGAAACGGAATTTCGGGGGCGAAATTCTTTTAAGGGGAGGAGGATGTAATGCCCGGGTCCCCGAAAGCTAGTATGGCCAACAAATCTTGTGTGCATATTCTATGCCTATGTGGTCCACGAATCTAGCGATTACGCAACTGCATGAATTTGCATGTTTAGTATGTGTTTTATGTGACCTACACGAACTTCAGGGATAAAATACATGTCCGCATCATGTCATGAATTCCGTGCATGGAACTATGTGCCTAGGAGATTTTGTGAATAATTGCACGTTAATTTCGTGCTTACGTGATTTTATTAAATTCATGCGTTAATTATGGGCGTACGAGGTTTTAGGTGAATTTTATGCACATTAAGTATATGATCATGTGCTACATGATAAAGGTGCTTTACGTCGCTACGACCTCAGAGATGTTATTAGGACTTAGAAATAATCTCGTATAAAGTTTATAACATTGTAAGTCTTCGAATTGATAGAATTACTATTAGACCCAAACGATCATGGCCAACCCAATTAAATTTAGGTAAACTTAATTATGGAGCCCAACTAAATCAATACAATTGGCCCAAAGTAAGAATTGGTCCAACTTAATAGAAATTCAATAAAGTAATGAAATAAGATGGCCCAATTAAATAATTAGTCTTGGCCCAAACATATTAGAATAAGGGGAGACAAGGTTTCCTTGAACCATGGGAAACCCACGCCTAGAAAAGTCCCATCACCTACACAATTGTTAAAGTATCTACTTTCTATTCAAACCCATCAAAAAGAAGGAGAAACCAGCGAACCTTTACAATTTACAAAACCCTCCATTTAAGAAGCTTTCGACGTGAAGAAAGAGAAAGGAGAAGGAGATGCGAAGACCTTAACCCAAGAACACTCCAAGTAGTTTAAGGTTTTCGAGTTGGTAAGTAAATATCCCTTATGGTCTCAGCAAAATTCGTACTAGCTTAGATTGTTAAACATCGAAATTCCGAGAATTAATGAAAAATGGTGGAACCAAGGTGTAAGATTGACGTGAAAACCCTAGTTAGGGGCATTGTTCGGCATTTAAATGTTTCTTTAAAAGTCAATGAAACCTTAGATGACTTTAGGTTCGGGTAGAATGAGTGACAGAATTAAATTTCGAGTGGATTGAACATTTGAAGATTTAAAGCTTTCGGATGATTTAGGGACTTAGATAAACTTAGTGATTTTGAAATCAAAAGGTATAGGGTTTATTACCTTAACGTAAGATGAACACTTGGACTTTCGACCGAATGTGGTTAAAATAAAATTGAGCTTCGACCAAATCAATTTCTATGCTAGCAATTAAGTAACTTTATGGGTTTCGATCGAAACCCATGTTAATGCATGAGAGATAGCGGCGAAACCCATCCCCATCCTCACAATCGACCGAAACTAGTTTCGGGCGAAACCACTTAATCGACCAAAAATAATTCATTGCCATGCAAGTTTTCGAGCGAAACCAAGATGATGGCATGCTGACGTCGAAACATGGCGAAACCCCATAATCAATCGAAAGTAGGAGATTGTTGAGAGTTTCGAGCAAAACTGTAGTGACGTCATGCTGACGAGATAACGCGGCGAAACTCCTATAACGCATGCACTTTCGGGCGAAACTAACGATGAACAAATAAAGAATTGGTCGATTGAATTGAAAATTGATCGAAAGTGGGATTGCATGAGCAGTTTCGGGCGATGGAAATCTCGGCGAAACTCGTGTCGGGCGAAACCTGGAATCAATCGAAACTAAGCAATTATTTTTGTAATCGGCAATTCAAGGCAGGAATGAATGGGGACGATTTGGGAGTTTCGATCGAAACGACCCCAAGTGCATGAGATTCGCCGTGCTATGGATCGATCGATTTGAAATTTAGTCAAGTTAGTTGGGCGAATCTAATCTTGGTAATAATTAACTTTCGCCGAGAATATTTTACGATAGGATTGACCCGACATCGACCATACTTAGTAATTTTAGGACAAGTCTAAATAAAATATCAAGTCAAGAGATATAAAATAGACTAAGTACTAACTTAGCTTGGGCTATAATCAAGCGATTGAGGAATTTCTAGCAAATTAGTATAGTTAAAATAGTTTAGTTTGATTTAATAAAGGCATGACACTAATACTATGATATCTATGTTAAAGGACGAACCGCAGGAAATTCCCTGGGCAGATTCACAAAACACGGGCTTTCACGAATTCTACTTTACGAATTATTAGCAAGTCACGAAATACGAGCCATGCCATGAATTTCACGAACTAAGAACCTTCACGAGTTAATTGGACTTAGCAAATTTCGATATCTATCCATTAGCTAAGCGTTTTTTTAAGAAATTCAAGAAATTAGACGGTACACTGACGATAGAATTTTATGCTTGAAATAGGGACTAATAATTTCGCAGGATCGCACACTAACAATCTACGGACGACAGGTAAGTGGGATTCTTCAATTACAACACTTAAAAATTATGTGCGCATTATTTATGTGATTACATGCTTCTATGTGACTATGTGATTTATTACATGACATGAATTACCCATTTCATGACATGGCATCCCCTACAAGACATGGCACGGCAAGTCATTTCCATTTCATACATGCATTTCACGGCATACACGAGTCTCACGAGAGTTTAAATGACATGACATGACGTGAGGTATGCATGATCGCCAGGGCGCGACAAATAGTTACTAACATAAATTTACTTACCAAACAATACACGTGCAAGACAAGACTTGTAAATCGGGTGAATGCCCTCGTAGTAAGGATTAGCCGAGGGCCCTACAAGACAAGACACATGCAAGACAAGACGTGTATGAGGGACCCTACAAGACAAAACAAGACAAGACAAGACATGACATGACATGACATGATTTTGTGAGGAATTAGTGAGCATTGGCGCATATGCTTATGCGATTCATGACACAGGCACTGCATGCATAAGTCTCACTTACTGAGCTATATAAGCTCATCCCACGTTTTATGTGTTGTAGGTCCTTCGGATCATGGTACGTGATCGCCTAGCCGGCAAGGCATACTTTTGGAGCTTCCGAGCGTCTTTTGGGGTGGTGTGTACGTGGATGACGACCTGTGAGGCCGGGCGCATAGGATCTTTTGCTGCACAAGTATACACGACACGTGTAGATAGGACTCGAATGTAATTAGAAAGTTTGGAAGCATTGTTTTGTCATGATGATGTATTCTTTTGACTTGTACAGGACATGAGCTCCTTTACGAAAAAGGAAAAATTTATTCCGCATTTTCGTGTTTCGTCTAACTAAATACGTAGTTAGGCACGTAAGACAAGGCTAGAAATGGTAGCGATGGCTAGGGTCGCTACAAAGGAGTCCCGTTCGTGTGCTTTTGGTGTAGGAGAGGGGCACTACGCCTCGGGGATTCGATGGGTTCGGAGCTAGCCATCATCAAGTGGTTTCGATGAGGTATCGTGGCTGATCCATCATTTTTTTCGCGTTATTACTTTCTCGTGTTTGTAACCGTCGATCTTGGATAGGCAGGGAACCCCGTAGAATTTTAAAATTCCGCCGTTCAGGAACGTGGATATAGGGACACTCGGGGATTCCCAACAGAATTTGCTGACCTCAGTTAGCATAACCGAATAGTTTCAGCAACTGGGTTGTGGTAGGTGATGGCCAATATTGGGTGTACGAAAATGTGATTAGCGGGAAGCCCTTCGACCTTAGAACCTTTCATGTGCGGAGGTGTCATGTTGACCTTCTTCATATTGCTTTCTAAAGTCATCTGAAGATCGTGTGCGGCATAATAATTGACTTGGCGCACCATGAACCTTTTGAGTCCCTCGAACCCTTCCTTCTTGATGTATCCTTTAGGGTCCTAGATCTTTTCCACATACATTTGGTAAAGATGGTAGACCTCGTCAGCTGGAAGGAAAGGTAGGTCGCTCTCATTCAGCTCGTCTCGAGTCCTATTCATCCGCTCGATTGTGTAGATTGGTGTTGGGAACCGACCAATAGTATGTGAAACTCCTAGCAGCTGGAAAATTGGTGAAATACTCTTGAAGTGATTCCTCAGCTGGTATTTAGGAATTTCAAGTCTCCGATCTGGACCAAAGTAGGTCAGCATGTACAGATGTTCCATTCGTCTTTGCTGATCCCAATGTGATATGCCTCTGAGCTTGAACTTATTCACCTTCTTGATTTTGTCCGGTGACCTCCAAATTTGCGTTCGAGCTTCTTCGAGGAATGGGACATGTATTTGTACATTCTACCACGGTAAGTCAATTCGAACGATCCCTTTAGTCAATGTTGGAGTGGTGTCCGCTCGGTGTGCAATCAACTCTAGAAGCCGTGGAGGATCTAAATTGTAGTACTCGCTTTCTCGAAGTTCTTCGTCTTCGATGACTACTAGGTCGACTGAAGCTTGGCGCAGGAAATGGCGAACGTCTGCGAGCCTGGATTTTGCTATTGTATCGAGTAGATGGTGAGTCATCCACTGTTAATCGATGATGTATTTATCGAGGATTTCTTGTGGATTAACTTCACGCGTTGATGTCCCCAACTCGTTCGGAGCGGTTGAGCTTGAAGGTGCTTCTATTTCAGCTAAGGATAAGAGGACATCTGCTTCTTCTTGTGGAAGCATCGAGCTTGTAATCGTCGTTTTGTGAGGTGTGGTGGAGGTGTTCTTATGTGGGTGTTTGGTTGTGGTTTGAGTTTGGATGCGGGGCGTGGTAGTGGTTTGAATTTGTGAGTGGGCTATGGGTTGGGTTGTTTGTGGTGGCGGTGGTGGTGGGTTTGATGAGGTTCCAACGGCTCCAATTGTCTTTCTTGTCTGAGTCGAGCCTCGTCCTCCTCGGCCTTGGCCACTCGTAGAAATTCTATGCCGGTTCTCCTCCTTAGGGCGATCCTGATCGTCAGGGCGTCATGTCTTCTTTTGAGGCGTTCATTGTGGCAGTCTGAGTTGGTAGCTCAGGGTGGTCAACCAGACGTCGAAAAAGATTTTCTTCTTTGTTCCGTCCGATTGGGAATGGAGAACAGACAGGCTACAAGAATGTTGTGAAGCTCGCTGATGGGTATGTTGTAGGGATTGATGAGGATTGGTAATTGGATGGGTGTATATCTGAGAGTGGGTGTGTGGGTGTGAGGTTTAGGTGTGAGGTCGTAGGGATGTGTTCGGACGTTGTTGCCTCGAAGACGGGTGCGTTCCCAGTGTCACGTCGGGACGTCTCGATGGCTGCATGGACTCTCTCCATAATACGTTCTTTAAAAGAAGCGAGTGCAGTATAGAGGGTTTACATTGAGTTTGTCCTCCGTCACGAACGGTTGGAACACCTCCGTAGTGGGGTCGGTCTGCCGTTCCAATGTCGCACCATCAGCGAAGATCACTGTTGCGCCGCCTATAGGGTCGACTGATGTCGCCTGTTGACAATCCATGAGTGAACATTGTAATTCCCGTAAAATTAAATACGAGGTTTTGATGTAATTTAGCAGAGTAAATGTTTAACATAGAAGTTTCGAAATATTAATCTAACATCTTGGATGAAAAATATAAATTATAAAAGTTTAAAAAAATAATAATAAATTAAATTAATCAATGGAGTAAATATGTCCAATAAAAGACTCAATAACTAATATTATTTCGAACAAGTCAAAATAAAATTTAAGTGTAAAGGGTTGATCTACTACCAAAACCCAACAGAATAAAACCTAAAATGGGCCAATGGCCCGAATGAATTTTAGGTAAGTAAAAAGCGTCAAGTCATGATTAATTATAATTGATATTATTAAGTAAATGATGGGAAGGTTACAAATTTCTTAGTAACCCGTGTTAGTGGTATGTCTCTTAGTAGTAATAATGAGAATCAAAAGAGAATATTACAATGTGTATAAGTAAGACCATGTTGGTTAGGTTATGAACCATGTTTAGTATAGTAGTAAAATAATGAGAATCAAAGAGCAATTTCAATTTGATTAGTAAGGCCATGTGGTGCCTTGTCACCCAATTGTCATAATCTAAGAACAACCATTTGATATAAGGCACACATTTAAATAGACACAAATCAAGGGGGCCAACGTGAGAAAAGAAGAAATGAGTTGTGATCTACAATGTGCATGAGAGACAAATTGCTTGAATAATAAAAGAGGAAATGAGTTGTGTCTACTTGTCTAACTCTCACCACCATCGAAACATAACTAAATTAACACTTAAAATAATAAACATAACAACATGATAGGAACTCAAACCCACCTTAAGCATCCATTCCAAGTAAATACAAACACAATGAATCTTTCATAGCTTGATTTACATCTTGCCAACAAAGAAAAGTACATCCACTCATTATATTAACGAAAAGAAAAAAAAGGAGGGAGGGAAATCTCACGTTACCATCTATAGAAAATTTCAAGCCTTATCACCAAACTAGATTTCTATATTATCTACACTAAGAAGAAAAGATTCTCCAAATACATTTACATCATTTAAAGAGAAAGAAGAATAGAGAATATTTCCATGGAGAACGTGTGATAATCAAGGGGAGCTTAGGAATCTAGCTTAGCAAGATCAAGCTTGGAGGAAAGGTAGGTGGCAATTTCACCTACGATACGTAAATCCTTTTATGTGTAGGTTTCATATGCTTTCGAAAATATAGATTCTACCATCAATACGAAAATAAATTTGTGAATTGCATGTAATAGGTGCTTGGAGGCGAATATTGATGTGTGCATTTGAAAATGAAAATAACCCTTTCAATACAATAACTTAGTTTGCATGCGTGTAGTAGAGTTTAAATGTTTTTTAGGTGATGTCTTGTGATATGTGAAATATATGAGTTTCTCAAGGTGTTCTCATAACTGGTTATTGCATGTACCCTATGCGAATTACATGAGTTATTTTTTTTGAGACGTACTTGCATTGACTCGAGTTTTCGAAGTATGGGTATGAAAGGAAGAAAATTAATTGTTGATAAATGAGATTTTTGACCTTGTGATATTTTTGGGTGTTCTGAGGTTTTGAACATGTGTTGGAATGGTAGAAGTTGGTTTTAGGCGTGTGAGCGTTTTGGTCATGCGAGATTTACGTTGGGTGTAAATATTTTTGGAAATTAAAGTTTGACTTTTGAAAGTTTTGGGAAAAGAAGGTTTTCGACGTGCTTAAAAATCTTGGAGTGAAAAATAAATTTTTGGGTCAAGAAATATTTTCGAAATTTTCTGTTTTGCCAAATTGTAAAACTTTGGGAAAAATATTTTCGACATGCACTATTTTCGAAAAAGATTTTTTGGCGTTTTCGTTACGGCCGAATTTTCGGGCATTTTAAATAATTTTCTTGTTTTATTTTTTAAATTTCCGGGACTTTAATAATAAATTCTTGGGTTAAATGATTTTTAATGTGCAAAATATATTTTAACAAAATTGTTCGTCGCAAGTCGGATTTAGTATTTAGGATTTTCGAAACCTGTATATTTATGAATTAGTGACAATTCGAAATAAAGTCATTTATTGTAGTTCGTCCAAGAGCGTGTTTTGTACTGACGTAACTATCGTTTTCTGTCCAGAGGTCCAAGGTATTAAGGAATTATCACTTACGAAATTCAGGACGACAGGTAGGTGAAATATTCACCTACGACACGTAAACAATATGTGCTTTTATGTGTTTTCATGCTTGAGTGTTTTATGTGAAATATGTGAATACTTTTATGTGATTAAATAAATTACATATATCATGCATTTATTTGTCATGTGCACTTCACTAGAACGAGGGAAGTTCAGACCGTGTGGATTGGTGATGAACTGATATCGTGTGTACCGTATTGGAGACGGTAACGCTTTGATAAGTGGGGGTAGATGGCGGTTTTGTGATAGGTGACTCGTTGAAGATTCGAGGTTAGTACTCAATATGACACCTGATGGCTGACAGTGTGTGAGCGTTCTGTCAACTAGACAGATGCGAACGCTTTGCTACTCGGGCGTGAACTTCCCGAGGTACGATCGTCTTATACATTATACGGAAGAAGCGACCTGGCGTGAACTTACAGAGTAGGCTACCGTTATTGTGATTGGCATGCGAGATGTCGAGTCTAACCTAGGCCCCTAATTTGTTAAAATGGGAGATTAGCCTGAGAAAAGAAAGAGCGTGCATTACATGTGAGATACCGGGTTTGGGATTGAGTGCACAATTACATAATGCATTATTGCATCTACTAGGCGAGGAGCTCAGTTTACGTGTTGTAGGTACTGACGAGCCCGACGTGGAAACATGTCAAAACTAACGGGGCTGGTGGCGATGCTCCATGGTCTTTTGAGGGCAAGGCGGTACATTGGTGTGACCTGTGTAGCAGTTTTGGTGTGTTTTGTGTGTCAATAAACTCGAATTGAGTGTGAACGTAAGATATGACGTGTGTGAACCGTGTGCGCATGCATGATATTTTTATCCGCTGTAGTATATTGTATTTCACGTGGAAAATTTTTATTAATTGGCTCTTCCGCGATTTTCGCTGCGGGAAATCCGCTAACATTTTTACTTTAAAATTGAGGGTCGTTACAAACACCATCTCACTGGGTTGGCTTGTCGTCACTTGAAGTTGCGACGTTTCGACATCTATGGATGTTATGGCAGATTCAGATTGAATCTGCGAGTCAGACACATGAGGCTCTGGGCCGGTGTGATCCTAGCTTGAATCTCGGCCTCAGTTGACGTGAGTGAGGCGTGTGTGGCTCAAGATTAAGTGAAGGAATGTCCTCAGCACGTGGCGTGATAATCATCGTCGTGTCTGAAGTAGTGATGACAGCTGTGTCAACGGGCTCAGTGGATGGGAGTTGAGGTTGGGGAACCCGTCTGACCAAGTAAACCTCCCCGTCAGATTCTGTAGCTTCGGACGAGGTAGCCGTATGAGGTGTTGGTGTTGGGGATATGCCGTTGGTATGTCACTCAAGGATGTAATGAATAAGACATAAACATGAACCTCTTATTCACACTTTTATATTTGGATATTGTATTCAAATATTTAATTATGAAATTTACGAAAGGCATATTATTTATTTACCTATACAGTCTTACTAGGCTCCGTTGAGACATGGAAATAAATAAATCCCATATATACGAGTTTAGTCACTGTAGCACCCGAATCCTCGTAAGCATTAGGGCCAATACATTAGCATGAATGTTGAATGCAATTACGTGAATTCCGTGCATGAATTTTTGGTGCTCGTGCGACTTATGTGTTCATTTAATTTGTGCCGTGCAACTTTCTATTTAATTAGGGATTTCGAAAATTAGACAAAGGAAAATATGGGCTATAAAATAAAGCTAGAATTGAGACTAGAAGTGGGCTAGGGACACTAATGGACCGAAAGTCTAATATTAGGCCAAAGCTAAGGTGTGAGTCATAGACATAAATCTTAATGGGCTAAGCTTAGAGGTTGAAGCCCAAAAATAATTAAAAGGACTAATTGGGCTAGGTATGGAAATAGAAGACCCACATTAGAAATAATTTTGAGACAAACTCTCCTTAAATTAAGGGATATTTCGTCCCTTGAGTCCCATCAGCACCACATAAAAATAAACCATCATCTAAAACCCATTTGAAGTCCACGAACTCCATTAGCAAGGAACTCACAAAAGCTTAACCAACGAGGGAGAAGAAGCCGAATAGAAAATCACCCAAGCATTCAACTAGGTACAAGTCTTTACCCTAATTTTCGTATCCTCGTTTAAGTATTTCGGTACCTTAGGGGTTTAAACACGAAAATAAGTATTACACATTAGGGGTTATGCGATTTTAGGGCTTGAAGGTATGCCGAACCATAGCTCAGAGGTTTCAACGATTTTATTAACACTTCTTAGGGAGTATTAGACACGAAGAACGACTTTAGGATAGGCGTGTTTTTGAATTCAACTCGGACTTTAACATTGTGGGGCTTTAAGATGTTCGAATTGACCTTCAACCGATTCTGGAAAAGAATAACCTCTTTGATATTTAAAGATAGCATTTCGCAAATTAGAAAGGGTTTAGCGAGGTTGGACCCGTAAATGACAAAGTTCGCGAACTAGGGAATGGATCGCGAACTCGTTTCGCGAACTAGGTAGCTTGCATGGAGTTTTGCGAGTTGGGGACTTTGGGGTTCAACGTGTCGCGAACCAGTCCGCGAAGTGGTGTTCTGCGAATGGAAGATCGCGAATCAAGGTCGGTAAACCCGCGGAGTTGCGAATCTATGATGGTTGGCGAACTCGGCCATTTCACGAACTTGTGCGCGTTTCACGGGCCGAGCAAAAAAATTGGCGAATCTATGTAACAATTCGCGAATCCAAGAAGCCGCGAAGTTAAGAAGCCGCAACCTACTTTGCAAAGTGAGGGTGGAGTTTTGCGAATCCATGAGCAACGGAGCTAATAAGTTGTGAACCACACTTCGTGAATTTGAGAGCCTTGCGAACTATGAGGCAAGCTCGGGAGGATGGCGAATTGAAAGATGGCGAGTTGAGGTAATAAAATACTCTAAGCCACGTAATAAAATTGGTGAATTCCATAACTCCTTAAGATACAATTCGCGGACCAAACTTAACCAATTTTAGCTAGATTTCACGGGTCTAACACTTCACGAGGTTCACGCACTTCGCGAGTCATGGGTAGGTCGCGAATCCAACTAGGATCCTTAGAATGTGTTTATAGCTTAGGAAAAATAATTGAAGGACTCCTTAATTAAATAGTCCTTAAAATAATACTAATATAATAGAGCAACCCTTAGGAATTTTAAAGTCCTTAAGTAAGTAACTAAATTAAATTGGGATGCTCACCTTAATATTTTATGCCTAAGGTTTGGACTTAGGAAATTCGACGGGACAGTAGCTTTAGTCGATGAACGACAGGTAAGTAGAAATCCAACTACAACACATAACTTGCTTGTGTGTGCTCAGATTAATGTGATTACGTGCCTACGTGATTACGTGACTTCGTGAATTATCTGATGCGTATTTCCATGGTATGTATACTTGGCATTAGTGCATTTCATGTTCATATGCATGACGCTTACATATGGGAGGGATATAGGAGCGGAGTATGCATAAAACGTATCTCATGAGAGCGATTTATACATTGCCGATATGGGCATGTGATGTCGACTCACAGTTGAGTCTAGGGCTGTCTCCTATGCTACAAGGGCGGCGTTTAGCGTCGTCGTAATATTATGTAAATGAATATATGTGAATGTATCATGGATACGATTTGGGCATGGCCCGTGGCGGTAAGGTGCGACCTGGAGGGTACGACCTGAGGGTATAAGCGACACAAGGTGGAACCCTGGTGTGGGCAACCTCAGCGTAGGCTACCAGCGTGAGCGACCGCCGGACAATCGGGGACGACCGGGTACATATGCGACCTAGTGGAACGATGTGCTTCCTAGGGTTCGGCCATCCGGCGTGGACCGCTGTCGTATTGATCCCTGAGAGGGCGTGAGCTCATTGTGGTGCATAGGGAGATTAGCCGAGGGCCCTGAGTACGTTAGTACGTGGTACGATGTGCATCGGCGCAGATCGCCTTTGCGTAGTGGTCTTATGCATCGGCGTGGACTGCCTTTGCGGGGAAGGGACACGTGCATACATGCATGATTTCTGCTTACTGAGCCTCGGTGGCTCAGTTCTTTATGTTATGTGTTGTAGGTACCAGCGACCACGGTACGTGATCGCATTTCAAAGGCAAGGCCGACCTTTTGAAGCTTCACGCTGCTTTTGGGGTGGACGTGTGTGTATGGATGACGACCTGTGCGGCCTGGTGCATAGGAGTCTTTTGCTATGCCAACACACCTTCACCGTGTAGTTAGGACATGTTTCGAGATTTAGCATTCGACATGTATTTTTTTGACGTGTATATACAGTGATTCCATTATATAAATGGAAAAGAAAAAATTATGCGCACTTTTCATTACCTACCAATTACGCGGTAGGCACGTAGGAAAATGCTAGAATAGGCAAGTTGAAGCCGAGTCTTGACAGTCACCGATTCTCATGGAAACCAGTGAGCTATTATTCTTGGGTATTAAAATTAGTCAATAAGTATTAGACTTCAGTAGGGTGACTGAATGTCGATCATGACTTATTTGTTGATTACTCTAAAATGGTTGTGCCAACCATTCATTTGGGAAGTGGAAGGTCATAGCATTGATATGACTTGAACCGGGGATTAACTTATATTTGGACACGACTCATAATCGACGATCACATGGCTAATTACTCGCAGCATGTCAATGATTGATCCATTGACTATAGTAGTGTGTGTGGACCTTACACCGAAGGGTCATTGACAGAGTTGGCTTTGGGATCCTGACTTGTCACTAGTTTGCTAGCCCGCCTTGTTCCAGGTTGAACATGGGTCAGCGGCGTCATGCGGTCTTGACAATGAAGTGCAACTGCTGGGCGTTGACAGTCGTGAGGGATTCACAACCTCGCAAGTAATTGAGGTATAGGTCCTATGCATATTCGGGGACGAGGAATTACAGAATCTTTGCAAAGTATAAAAACTAACACACGAGCGATGTGGAGTGTAGTTTAATAATTTTGTCATCAAGAATTAGACATGGTGTCGGGTTAGTGAGTTTGACATTACCATGGCTCTCACTCGACTGGAACATAAGTGAAGGGTCTATACGTACGACAATAATCTATAGTCTGTTCGTAGATCGAAGATCATACTCAACACAGGATCTATTCCGTACCACTGGATTGGCTAGGTGCTTACCATTCTTGGATTCCTCCCTTGCAGGGTTGAGACGAACCAAGAGAGTCGCGCTTAAAAAGGATCAGTGAGAGTATCTAATAAAGTGAGATGTGTTATTATTTAACGAGCTTGGAGTCGTTACTGAAATGTCAAATAAAGTTCTAGAAACTATATTTACATGGGCTTAGATTCCAGAAACGAAGCAATTAAGAATGAAGCGAAATAGGGTTCACAGCCACGAGCAAGGCTCGTCACGGCTGTGAAGCCCGCCTGAAAAGTAGCAGCAGATTCAAAAATTAATCTCCCAATATAGACCATGGATAAAGAATCCCTTCGGTCAGAATCGAAACTGGTGAGTCTTCTTTCTGTTGTTAAAATTTCACGTCAATCTGACATTGTTTACACCTTGATCTGCATGAAACACCGAACTGCCGCAAACCTACCGAACGTGTCACGACCGCGAATGGTACTGTCCTAGGCCATGAAGCACATCAGTGAGCTCATTTTGTGCCCCAACACTGTCACGGCCCCGAAGGCCTTGTCCCATGACATGGAGGCCGGCCGAAGTGAGCTAAGAGCTCGTCACGGCCGTGAAGGACTATGCACGAGGCCGTGAACCGACAGTTTTTGGTCAAAACTTGTTCAGATCAAGTCCAAATTCGTCCATTGGTTTTTTGTTAGATTTGTGGGACAATATCTAGTCATCTGATGATTTAAAAACAAGGGAATAAAAAAATTGAGTCATGTAGGACATGGTTCAATTTTATCAAACTTCAAGTCATTTTCATGGTGGAAAATTTGATTTTAAGTTAAGGACTTGCTAATTTCGTCAATGATTGAATCTAGCTTATTTCTCACTCTAACTTTGAGTTTAGAGAGAGTTGAGACCATATGAGTTTGTTCTTTGAGAAAAACTTAAGTGTGTTTGAGTTTTTAGTAAATTAAACACACAAATACAAACACAAACACATATCTTATAAAACATCTTCCCCCTCTCTAGCCATCATTGGAAGGGGGTTGGATTTGCATACGTCTCGGCGTTGGCGTGACAATCTTGCCAAGGCGCTGGAGCTCGGAGAGGTCACGACGTTGCTCGTAGCGGACGAGATAACCGGGACGGCAGAGCGAGAGCTCGGGATCTTCGCGACGAGGGTAAGCTTCAAAAACCCTTATTACGTGTTATGCGTATTTTTTTAAATAATCAAGCGATCTGGGGCTCCTTACGGGGATTTCGAGAAAAATTTTAAACTTTCGCTGCGCCTGGGATTCGATTTCGTGGCACCCGGGGTTCCCCAACAGTGGTATCAGAGCCAGGCTTAATTTTAAGAAACGACATAAATGAACCCGAAATGATCTTGGTTGTGCAGATAACCGAGTCACTCGAATGTCATAGCATGAGCGCTCTCCATTCGAGTTTGCAAACCAAGCGCTCGCATGGTTGAAACACAGTCTCGTTGCGAGCGGTCTGGCGTAGTGCATCGTCGTGGAGAGAAATCGTAGCCGTTCTCCCCCCGCGGATTATAACTTCTTGCTTGGAAGTGAGTTATAGGGTGTACTTTGTGTAGGTGGCATAGATCTAGTGGTCTTTACCCGTGTAAAATACGTTAGACGTTTGAACAGAATTTCAGCGATACCTATAACTATAATAGAGTGGCTGAGAAATCAAAACAAGCTGCCCCTTATCGTGCGTTATACTATGTAATACTTTTACAGGGACTGTGATGTTCGACGGATCCGGGTTCTAACTCCGGTGATGCCAAAGTCCGACTTCGGTCGAGTAGCGATAAGGGCCAGTAGTTTTATTTTTGGGCTCTGGGGACTTTAGAAACCTCAATGGGCCGATGAGGTTATGGCCCAATTCCTTCCATTTTTGTATCTAAAAAGTTTGGCCCAAATTATAGTGTGATGAGCTTAACTAGATTAGGCAAGCTAAGTAACACTAGTAGAAAATGATGAATAGGCCACGGCACTATAGGCGACTGTTGTACAAAATCCGTCGCTTATAATAGACGCGGTGGCATTAATGTAATTTCATTTAAGTTTCGATGAGCATAGGCGACGGTTGTTTCATACAAACTGTCGCCTGTGATTTTAGTGGGCGACGGTTAAGAACTCAACATCTGTCGGCCACTCTTTAATTTTTTTTCATAACTTCTTTTTTAGTATGGACGATGGTTGTTTGACGAAATTAATACCGTCACCCCAATATATAAATTTTTTACAAAAGATATTTTATTTACTTTGGGCGACGTTTGCTTTCGGAACAACCGTCGCCCATGATTTATAAAAACAATTAAAATATATATGTCATGGGCGACGTTACGGTATTTTTTCGTGACAACCGGCGCCCATGAGTTCTTTACAAAACCCACATTCTTCCTCACTCACACTTCGAACGACGGAAAAAGAAACTTGAGGCGCGGCTTTTGGGCAATTTTCCGCGATTTCGATCGTTTTCCGACCTGGCTGAGCTTGGAGAAGATGGTAAGAGGTCCATTTCGCAATTCCCCTCTATATATTTCACGATATACGGCTTGCAATTTTAGAAATTTGTATTTTGGCAAAATTTAGGGTTTCGAATTTTCGTAATTTTGAGCTTGCTTTATGCGATTAGCTTATTCTTGTGTTATATTTGATTAAAGGTGTTTATTGATGTTGACCTTTGCGAAAATTAGGCTTTTGGTTAGAGTTTGTACACTTGGGATTTTCGGTTCGAATTTTAGCCGCGGCTTTGGCGATTTTCTAGCGAATTTGAAGGTTTTCCGATGTATCCAAGGCTGGAGAACACGGTAAGAACTCCATTTAGCAATTACCCTCTTTGTATTTCGCGATATACGGCTTGCAATTTTCAAAATTGGTATTTTTGGGAAAATTGGGGTTTCGAATTTTCGAGATTTTTGAGCATGATTTATGCGATTTCGTAGCTTATTCCTGTGTTATATTTGATTTAAGGTTGATATTGATCTTTATCTTTTCGAAAATTAGGTATTTGTGTAAAGCTTGGACATTAGGAATTTTGGGTCGAAATTTGGTCGCGACCTCACCTTCATCAGCGACATTTTTCGGTGACATCGACTCTTTTCCGACGTTTCCGAGCTACGACAACACGGCTCTCCTAACCATTTTCCTCATTGTAATTTAGCAAATAATGACTTGAAATCTTTTGGGTATTACGGGCATATATTTTACTAGACCCTTGTTATATTCGATTTGAGGTTGATATTGAGCTCATATTTTGCAAACGTAGGTTTTGGGTCAAAAATTTGGAGGATTTGGGCAATTTGGGCGACTTATATGTAAATATTTATTTGTATAGTTTAGGCTATTGGATGGATCGGGGTTGGATGTATAGTTTGCAATCAACGGTTGAGTATGCGAAGGGTGGTGAGGAATTTACGAGATGTGCGGAACAGAATCGTAGGAAAAAAGGCAATCGAAGATTTCGTGCCCGAGTCGTAATTGCAATAACATGAACTGGTGGAATAAGTGATGTTGTGAAGAAACATTGCTAATAGCCGGTTTTAAACCTGGGTATACAAATTGGATATGGCACGGTGAAGCCATCATCGATGAAGCTAGTTCTGCGGGTGTCGGAACTAGTACAAGAGTGCCACTAGATTTGGAGGGTGATGTCGTAGCTGAAGGTTCTTCGGACGTCGATAATGATCGTATCGGGACATGTTGCCTGATGTCCAAGAGGATTTTGAAGAATGTCCTCCCATATTTGACAGCCTTGTTAGGGACAACAATATCCCTTCGTACACTGCGTGCTCAAAGTATAGAAAGTTGTCTGCTGTCTTCAAGCTGTTGAACGTTACGGCTAAATTTGGTATTTTAGACAAGTGTCCCTCAACACTCTTAGAAATACTAGCAGATATGCTTCCAGATGGCAGTGAGCTTCCGACGTCGACCTACGATGCAAAGAAGCTAGTGTGCCCATTGAATTTACAGTACGAAAGAACACGCGCTTGTCTAAACAACTACATACTTTATAGGGGAGATTACGAGCCGGCTGATAAGTGCCCGACGTGCGACACCTGGTGTTATAAGAGAAAAGACGAAGACGGTGGCCCCCTGCTAAGGATTTTGTTGGGGTAGGCCCGATTAATCGACGCCGGCCCCCGAACAGCTCAACGTGGCGATAGCGGAAGCGCGTTTTGAACCGAGCGGCGTAGGGTGCCGAATTTTCGATTTTCAACATCTAAATTCGACCTAGCGCCCTTCGGCTTCTCCTGAGGGCTCAAGATACTGCCCTGAGCCTCAGGAGACCACGTCTAATTCGAATTTCCTAAATTCGAATTTATTACAAATTTAGTCTAATTAATAATTTCGTTCCAAACTAGTTCGAACAAAGCGGCAGCCGACAGTGTTTCGACTATTTGGCGACCGAAACGATTTCTGATCGATACCAAATTTTCCAGATTGATTCTACACTTCCCAACGATCGTAACGAGGGGTCTTTCAAATCAGTGGTTCGAAATTGTCAATTCGACTAAAGCGGCAGTCTGCCGTCTTTCGACAGTTTGACAACCGAAATGATTTCCAATCAATACCAAATTTTCCAGATTGATTCTACACTTCCCGACAATCGCAACGAGGGGTCTTTCGAATCATTCCGATGTCGTTTGGTATTTTTCGTAAAATCAAATGAGTAGGGTTCGAAATATACCTTCGGTATACGTGAATGCACCTCGGATGGACGTCGCAACACTTCGTCTGGCTCCCGAGGCTTCCGGGCTAGATTGTCACGCCGGTATGACCTTGATCGAACCTCCGAGACTGCTCCCGATGGCTAGACGCAGCTCGGTTCGGGCGTCGGGCTTCGTCGAACGATCCGTTGCTTTAAGAAGTACCAAGTAGACACTTTTCCAATTCTCTAGTTTTGGTTGATGAGAGCAAAATGACCAAGTGCTTTTCTTTTCTTCAAGAAGCAAGCTATCTATTTACTCTCTTATGCATGTTACTTTTATTTCCATGCTTGTAGTAAAATCCCACCAAGGATGTTTATTGATTTATATTTTAACACTTGTCATGCTCCCATCAAAGCCAAGAGTATGACTCACATGCCACCTCATCCAATGTGGCAAGCTAGGAATCATACACATGTCCAAGACCAAGTCAACATGCAAATATTTCATTTAAGCCCATGAGGTTTGTAATTTCTCAATTTAGTCCCTCAATTTTAAGTAATAAAATAATTAAATCCAATCTAATTATTTTAATCACAATTGAGCCTTTGTTAATTAATTAAGCATTTAAGACAATCTCAAGTCCTAATTATTCCCGTGACCGTCACCGGAATTTAACTAAATTATCGACACCTCGTGTCAACTATGCCACTACCTCAACGAATCCCATTCGTTAGGTTCCAGAGAAAAGCCCGCCGTTTTCGTTCAAGTTCATTACCATTTTTAAGCGCGACTCTCTAGGTCCGTCTCAACTGGCACGGGAGGAATCCGCGAGTCCCGGTATTCGCCTAGCCAATCCCGCGGTACCGGACAGATCCCAGTTGAGAACGAATTTTGATCTAATCGAAATTCGGGCGAACCGACTATAGTGTATACATTTAAATAACTCTTACGCCTTTCACTTGCGTCCCGGTTAGGTGAGAGCCATGTAAATGTCAAACTCACTAACCTAACACTATGTTATAATCGAGACCCAACCGATTATTTAAACTCCGCTCCGTATCTAATACGAGCGAGCTTTCCAAGCTTCGGCCGAAGGCTTTACAATCGTCGTTCTCCAATTACCTCATAGGACGTTAACCTATACGAATATAGGCAGTGAATCCCAATAGCAGTCAAAGCCCGGCAATCACCTCCGTAAAGTCAGTTGCGTTTCGTCGCTGGCCCGTGTCCCATTTCCGAACACTTGCGGACCTAGCCAACTAGCGACAAACCGAAATCGCGAAAGCAAATCCGTCAGTGACCCTATCGGTCTGAGGCTGCTATAGTCACTCGTTCAATCATTGACAATATCCTAGTCATGTGATCAAGACGAATACGAGCCGAATGTCCGAATACGCGATCTCTCCGATCACCCATATCTCCATCACGACCCACAACCTCTCAGGTAATCGGTGACACTACCGATACTATGTGGTCGTCAATGAATAAGTCATATTCGGATATGTAGTCACCCACCTAGAATCCTTAGACTTACGGACTTTTTATTTAATGCTGAGATAAGGACCGTCCGGTGTCTCCTCCCTCGTCCCCACGAGAATCAGACGTCCAACTCAAACATTTGGGTGTTATTTATTTATCGCACCGCCAGATGCCAACCAGACTTTAAATTCGAAAATAATAATGCCTTTATTATAATGAAAATAATATTCACTACTTTATTTTAACAGTATATACAATAAAACTGTCTATTGACCCATACATCATTGTGCGCCCTATACTATTCCTAGTCCTCGTATGGCATTCCGAGGGCACACTCCCTAACAGCCTCCCACTTGCACTCGAATGCCATGTGCTGCACCTAATGCCAGTCACAATGGTATCGTAGGCCCATCTTGTCCAGATGCTGTTCCATAACTGCCTGGGACAAGGGCTTCGTAAGTGGGTCCGCCACGTTTTCCGCGGTGGCAATTTTCTGCACGGCGACCATCCCGTTTTCAACGAACTCACGTAGTACGTAATATTTTCTCTCAATATGTTTGGACTTGCTATGAGATCGTGGTTCCTTTGCTTGCGCGACTGCACCGCTATTATCGCACCAAAGTGTAAGCGGTCTGTCCGCAACTGGTACCACAGTAAGTTCCTCCAAGAACTTTTTAATCCAAACAGCTTCTTTAGCTGCCTCTGAGGCTACTATGTATTCTGCCTCACACGTGGAATCGGCAGTCGTGCTTTGCTTGGAGCTTCTCCAAGACACTACCCCACTATTGAGCACGAATACAAAACCTGAAGTAGATTTTCGGTCATCCACGTCCGACTGGAAGTCCGAATCGGTATAACCTTCTGCTTCTAGTCCCGCTCCTCCATAGACAAGCGTTAAGTCTTTAGTCCGTCTAAGGTACTTAAAGATATTTTTAACGGCTGTCCAGTGTCCTTCACCTGGATTTGCCTGAAACCGACTAACCACGCTCACAGCGTAGGCAATGTCCGGTCGTGTGCACAACATCGCGTACATCCCACTGCAGACGCATAGGGTATCCCACTCATCCTTCGTCGGTCTTCCTCACTTTGAGGTGACATTGATTTCGACAAATGGATCCCATGTCGCATAGGTAAGAACCCTCTCTTAGAGTCATCCATTCTGAATTTTTTCAGGATTTTCTCTAAGTAAAGGGCCTGAGATAAGCCGATCGTTCTGTTCGCTCGATCCCTGAACAAGCGAATACCAAGTATATACGTCGCTTCTCCCAGATCTTTCATGGAGAATTCGGTTGAAAGCCATGCTTTCACCGACGAGAGCATCCCGATGTCATTTCCTATCAAAAGGATATCATCCACGTACAATACAAGAAACGACACCATACTCCCACTACTCTTTCTGTAGACACATGGCTCGTCTACGTTTTTCTCGAATCCGAAGTTCCGAACTGCTTCATCGAAACGTAGGTTCCAACTACGAGAGGCCTGTTTCAGTCCGATGGACCGATTCAGTTTGCACACTTTGTGAGCATCTGCATGCGACTCAAAACCTTTTGGCTGCTCCATATAAATCTCCTCCTTGAGGAATCCATTAAGGAACGCCGTTTTGACGTCCATCTGCCAAATCTCATAATCATAGTGCGCAGCTATTGCGAGCATTATCCGGATGGACTTGATCATGGCTACAGGTGAGAAAGTCTCCTCATAGTCAACTCCCTCTTTTTGGTTATAGCCCTTGGCAACCAACCTGACCTTGTACGTCTCAACTTGTCCGTCAGATCCAATCTTCCTCTTGTAAATCCATTTACAGCCGATTGGTCTAAAACCACTCGGTAGGTCTACAAGAGTCCAGACTTTATTAGAGTACATTGAGTCCATCTCAGCTCGCATAGCCTCAATCCATCTCGTTGAGTCAATATCGGATATAGCTTGATCGAAAGTAGCGGGATCTTCTCTTAGAAGTCCCCTAGTCGCAACATAACCTTGTTCGACATGTGACATGCCATATCGCTGTGGTTGGCGAGGCACCCTTTCAGATCGTCGCTTGGCTGGTTCGCTCGGACCATCCAATTCCAAATCCTGTGTTGGAGTTTCGGTCGACTGCTCCTCGAGAGTGACCTCTCGGCCAACGCCAGAATCTCGAATGAACTCTTCCTCGAGAAAATGTGCGTGTAGGCCCACAACGATCCTCTGATCATCGTGAAAGTAGAATAGGTACCCCATTGAGTTTTCAGGGTAACCCATGAAACGACCTTTCAGAGACCTAGACTCCAATTTGTCTGCCTCCAACTTTTTCACATAGGCCGGGCAACCCCAAATCCTAATATGTGATAAGCTGGGTAAAAGTCCATATCTCTACGGAATACCGTTAACAGACTTCGAGGGACACCGGTTTATGGTATAAGCCGCTGTCAAAAGCGCGTATCCCCACAATGACATCGGCAAATCTGTATAGCTTAACATAGAACGAACCATATCTAATAAAGTTCGATTTCTACGTTCGGCCACGCCATTCAATTGTGGCGTGCCGGGCGGAGTCATATGTGATAATATACCATTCTCCTTCAAGAACTGGTCAAACTCGATACTCATGTACTCGCCTCCTCGATCCGATCGAATGGCTTTAATGAGTTTCGACGTTTGTTTTTCCACCAAAGCCTTATACTCCTTGAACCTTTCAAGTGCATCAGCTTTATACCTCATCAGATACACGAGTCCGTAACGACTGTGATCATCAGTGAAGGTAATAAAATAGTGGAAGTCACCCCGAGCCTTCACATTGAATGGCCCGCAAACGTCCGTGTGAATCAAATCGAGAATTTCCGTGGCTCTATTAAATGTCCCGGTGAAGGGTGATTGGGTCATTTACCTTGGAGGCACGACTCACAAGTCGGATAGGGATCTGATCCCAACGGTTTCAAAATCCCGTTTTTCTCTAACTCGTGGATCTTGCGTTCTCCAGTATGCCCTAATCGAAGATGCCACAGGTACCTCGCATTTATTCCTGACTTTCGTTTGTTTGTGACAGTATTCACAGATACGTCGTTCTGGGTGTTTAAATAGTACAAACCATTAAACAGTGTCGCGTTGCCAACATTTTTGTTTCGATACATAATGTGGCATGTATTTTTATTAAAGTTAAATACATAACCATTCCTGCTCAAAACAGGAATGGAGACGATGTTCTTAAAACCCCTCGGGAGTACAAGACAATCGTACAAACGCAACACATGCCCAGATAACAAAACAAGAGATCTTGATCCGACGTGGCTTGCCGAGAGACTATCCCCGCTTCCCACTCTATTCTCGATCTCCCGCTCCCCAAGCGCTCTACTTGGTCCCAGACCCTGCGTGGACACACAAATGTGAGTACTAGCTCCCGAATCCAATATCCAGGAAGTAGAGTATACAGATGATGAACAAACTGTTTATAAAACATTAAGTTCCTTACCTGACGGAGCCTGCTCACCCTTGAGCTTCGGACAGTCCCGCTTCCAGTGGCCCAGCGCACCGCAATGCAGACACCTATCCGTCGGCTTTACACCGGTCTGCTTCGATTTTCCAGAAGATTTGTTCTTCTTAGAAACCTTCCCTGTTGGCTTGAGCTTGTTGCCCTTCTTCTTTTTGCCTTTCTGGGGCTTCGAAGAGGTGGCGACAAGTGCAGTCTGCTTTGCCCTCTTCATCTGACCTTGCGCCGTTGCTAACTGATTCATCAGATCAGGAAGCGTCAGCGTCATGCCGTTCAGATGATAGTTCACTATGAACGCATTGAAGGACGGAGGCAGAGACTGCAAGATGAGATCGTTTTGTAATTCCCGATCAAATCGGAAATTGAGAGTCTCCAATCTCTCGATCATGGTGATCATGTTCATAACATGTTCGCCAACGTTCTCACCCTCAGACATCCTCGATCTGAAGAGCTGCGACGAAGCCGCATAGCGAGTTGTCCTAGACGTCTCACCGTAAAGCTCTTTCAGATGCTGAACCATCGCTCGAGCGTCAGCCATACCCTCATGACTACGCTGCAGCGTGTTACTCATCGATCCGAGGACATGTGCCTTTACGAGCTGCTCGTAGCGCAGTCGCTTGTCATAAGTGGCACGAGCCTGCTCGGTTGCCCGCGCCCCTGGGGCCGGCGGCAACTCGGAGTCAAGGATATACACTAGGTTCTCAATCTGAAGGAAAATCCTCAGGTTGCGAAGCCAGTCTGAATAGTTTGACCCAGTCAACCTATTCTCCTTGAGTAGTATGTTTAGAGCGGTAGACATTATTAACACTGAGAGAAAAAGCTGCAGAAAATAAAAGGCAAATTATGTCGATTGTATAAATCATCAAACACGAACAAGGACTTTTATTCCGTTTGACTCCCACTATCTTTTCATAAACACCATTTTCTCCCATTGGTTGTTTTGGAAGTTTCGTTGATAACTTCGATAGTGGAGTTGATGTCCCCGTGGGCGGATGCAAACCTCAACCTCTGTCGTTTTATTGGTTTGCAGCGGCCCACGAAGTCGTGCTCCGCACGAATCCGACCTCGTCGAATGTCTCAACTATCTTTGTCTCAGTCAGGGACCCCCGTCGGTAAATCCGAAACAAGGCGGTATGACTGTCTAAGTGTGACCTATCAACTTTGCTCATAACCGCACACTTGAACCGTACGTTTTACCGCACAGTGTGGTCTTGGCGAGCGGCGCTAACGCACCCGAGCAAATCGAAACGAAAACAAATGCAAGGCGCCGGCATACCCGGAACCAAACCTTACATTTAGGTTTCGTAACAACTTAACCCGAGCTTGATAGAAGACAAGGCATCCAATCCCTTTACTCACTTAGTATTTTATGGGAGTTTGTATTCTCATAGCAAATAAAAATTAAGCACGAACACATAAATGCGTTAATTAACTTCCTAACCCTAGGTAAGCAATTTAAATGGACAAATGCGCGGGCTATTTCTAAACTAGTCCTATTACATGGGTCGTAAAACGACCGGGTCTTTAATCTCCAAACGTCGACTCGTCGTCATGCGGGTCGGCGAACCCTCCAATCTCGCCTTGCATCGAACGGCCGCCATTTTATCTAACTTATCTAATAAAGCGATAAAATACAACACGGGGGGAATTATTTCCCGAACAACCCGTAATCCATGTACATACCGGGGGGCAGCAAACGGCCCTTAAACAAATAACCCAGTTAGAACCTAAGCCCGTGTAAATGTCCCACATAAACATGCAACACAGAATTTTGACGCCGGGTGCCCGACCGACGTCACGAGCGACGATAGTCTCCAAACTACGTCGACCGTTCGTTCGCCACATCGGCTTTCGAGGCCTTCGGTCGAACCATGCATGAGCCGTAGCTCTAATACCACTGTTGGGGTAGGCCCGATTAATCGATGCCGGCCCCCGAACAGCTCAACGTGGCGATAGCGGAAGCACGTTTTGAACCGAGCGGCGTAGGGTGCCGAATTTTCTATTTTCAACATCTAAATTCGACCTAGCGCCCTTGGCTTCTCCCGAGGGCTCAAGATACTACCTTGAGCCTCAGGAGACCACGTCTAATTCGAATTTCCTAAATTCGAATTTATTACAAATTTAGTCTAATTAATAATTTCGTTCCAAACTAGTTCGAACAAAGCGGCAGCCGACAGTGTTTCGACTATTTGGCGACCGAAACTATTTCTGATCGATACCAAATTTTCCAGATTGATTCTACACTTCTCAACGATCGTAACGAGGGGTCTTTCGAATCATTCCGATGTCGTTTGGTATTTTTCACAAAATCAAACCAGTGGTTCGAAATTGTCAATTCGACTAAAGCGGCAGTCTGCCGTCTTTCGACAGTTGACAACCGAAATGATTTCCAATCAATACCAAATTTTCCAGATTGATTCTACACTTCCCGACAATCTCAACGAGGGGTATTTCGAATCATTCCGATGTCGTTTGGTATTTTTCGTAAAATCAAATGTGTAGGGTTCGAAATATACCTTCGGTATACGTGAATGCACCTCGGATGGACGTCGCAACACTTCGTCTGGCTCCCGGGGCTTCCGGGCTAGATTGTCACGCCGGTATGACCTTGATCGAACCTCCGAGACTGCTCCCGATGGCTAGACGCAGCTCGGTTCGGGCGTCGAGCTTCGTCGAACGATCCGTTGCTTTAAGAAGTACCAAGTACACACTTTTTCAATTCTCTAGTTTTGGTTGATGAGAGCAAAATGACCAAGTGCTTTTCTTTTCTTCAACAAGCAAGCTATCTATTAACTTTCTTATGCATGTTACTTTTATTTCCATGCTTGTAGTAAAATCCCACTAAGGATGTTTATTGATTTATATTTTAACACTTGTCATGCTTCCATCAAAGCCAAGAGTATGACTCACATGCCACCTCATCCAATGTGGCAAGCTAGGAATCATACACATGTCCAAGACCAAGTCAACATGCAAATATTTCATTTAAGCCCATGAGGTTTATAATTTCTCAATTTAGTCCCTCAATTTTAAGTAATAAAATAATTAAATCCAATCTAATTATTTTAATCACAATTGAGCCTTTGTTAATTAATTAAGCACTTAAGACAATCTCAAGTCCTAATTATTCCCGTGACCGTCACCGGAATTTAACTAAATTATCGACACCTCGTGTCAACTATGCCACTACCTCAACGAATCCCATTCGTTAGGTTCCAGAGAAAAGCCCGCCGTTTTCGTTCAAGTTCATTACCATTTTTAAGCGCGACTCTCTAGGTCCGTCTCAACTGGCACGGGAGGAATCCGCGAGTCCCGGTATTCGCCTAGCCAATCCCGCGGTACCGGACAGATCCCAGTTGAGAACGAATTTTGATCTAATCGAAATTCGGGCGAACCGACTATAGTGTATACATTTAAATAACTCTTACGCCTTTCACTTGCGTCCCGGTTAGGTGAGAGCCATGTAAATGTCAAACTCACTAACCTAACACTATGTTATAATCGAGACCCAACCGATTATTTAAACTCCGCTCCGTATCTAATACGAGCGAGCTTTCCAAGCTTCGGCCGAAGGCTTTACAATCGTCGTTCTCCAATTACCTCATAGGACGTTAACCTATACGAATATAGGCAGTGAATCCCAATAGCAGTCAAAGCCCGGCAATCACCTCCGTAAAGTCAGTTGCGTTTCGTCGCTGGCCCGTGTCCCATTTCCGAACACTTGCGGACCTAGCCAACTAGCGACAAACCGAAATCGCGAAAGCAAATCCGTCAGTGACCCTATCGGTCTGAGGCTGCTATAGTCATTCGTTCAATCATTGATAACATCCTAGTCATGTGATCAAGACGAATACGAGCCGAATGTCCGAATACGCGATCTCTCTGATCACCGATATCTCCATCACGACCCACAACCTCTCAGGTAATCGGTGACACTACCGGATACTATGTGGTCATCAATGAATAAAACATATTCGGATATCTAGTCAGCCACCTAGAATCCTTAGACTTACGGACTTTTTATTTAATGCTGAGATAAGGACCGTCCGGTGTCTCCTCCCTCGTCCCCACGAGAATCAGACGTCCAACTCAAACATTTGGGTGTTATTTATTTATCGCACCGCCAGATGCCAAGCAGACTTTAAATTCGAAAATAATAATGCCTTTATTATAATGAAAATAATATTCACTACTTTATTTTAACAGTATATACAATAAAACTGTCTATTGACCCATACATCATTGTGCGCCCTATACTATTCCTAGTCCTCGTATGGCATTCCGAGGGCACACTCCCTAACAGATTTGTGGTACTTACCAATAATTCCGATACTAATACGCATGTTTAGATGTTAAGATGCTAAGATGTTTATATGCTAAGATGTTTAGATGGCATGATTATGAAAGGAAAAAAGGATGGGAAATTGAGGCATCCGGTGGATTGTCCGCAGTGGAGGAACATTGATTCGATGTATCCTGAATTTGGAGGTGAGGAGCGAGATCTCCGGCTGGGGCTTTGCACTGATGGGATAAGCCCTTCTGGCGATTTGAGGAGCAGTCATAGTACTTGGCCGATGCTACTTTGTATGTAAAAACTCCCACCGTGGCTTACGATGAAAAGAAAATGCATCATGGTGTCGTGTTTAATCTCCGGTCCAAAACAACTCGGAAACGACATTGATGTCTACTTGGCTCCATTGATCGGCGATCTGAAAGAAGGAGTTGAAGTGTATGATGCATCAATCTGATCACGGTTTATGTTACGCGCCATGATATTCTGTACCATAAATGATTTCTCGGTTTACGGGAATCTATCTCGCTATAGTGTTAAAGGCAAGAAAGCGTGTCCAATTTGTGGGGATTATACGGATAGTCAGTGGTTGAACAACTGCAGGAAATACACTTACATGGGCCATCGAAAATTCCTGCCACGTACTGACGAATATAGAACGAAAAAAGCTTCTAGCACTGTTTAACAGGGAAAGCGAGACTTCAAGGGCTACAATACCGTTGAATGGCAAGGAATTGAGTGATATCGTCGCACACATCAATAACTCATATTTGACAGATAGAGGTGCACGCCGTAGAAGCGTCGAGGAGAATTTGTCCCTAACAGGCACAAAGACGCGTTGTCAAGAATTCATGGAAAAACCGATCATAGCGGGCGACCTACAGGATGTGGGAAGGATGAGACGATACGGAGGGTGTTCAACAACCCACCCGAGGAGGCCCTCTTCGAGTCAGATTTCCATGGAACAAGTGAGGGCCGAGTTGAGGGACTAGAGGGACCAGTTGGGGGCCGAGATGAGAGAGGAGATGGGGGCCAAGTTTAGGGACGAGATGAGGTCTGAGACGAGGGCTATGATCGCTCAAATGGGCCTTTCAGTGCCGAACAGGGAGCAAGACAAAGTGGCCCGCGGCAATGTTGGATATGACCCTCAAAACCAGATATTGAGTTCTCGCGGTTTAGGAGGCGAAGCCTCAGATCCATATTTCCATTGTCGATGAACGTGGCGGTATGCATGTATTCTTAATTATTATTTAATGTACAACAACTTAATGTCCTAGTAACATTAACAATTTATTCTTTTATAATCGTATAGTATCCTAGGATTTGATTGATGTTAGACATCGAAGGGACGTTAGAGATTATCTGTCTTGGCACCGTCACTGAGGGACTCCCAAATTCATGGAACATCGTTACGGCAGACAACGTTGTTGTCTCCGTTGTTACCGTCGTTCTCGGCGAGGTCCAACTGCCTGTACCAACTATGCATCTGATAACTCTTAGAGATGCACTAGGCAGCTACATTCAGTGGCCAAGAGAGTTAATAAGTTCAAATAGTGCTGTAATAAGGTACTATTTATTGATTTTCGAATAATAATATTTAGTAACATATTCTACTTATAGGCACGGAAAGGAAAGTTGCCAGCGAAAGCGCCACATTCATCAAGATGACGACATCGCACGCCTCGATCAGAGGGTCGTGCATAGTTTGGGCATGCAGTCCCGCCAGCTATTCGATTACCTTGTGTCACGCGACGATCGACGAATGTCAGCTTCCCTCTCATCTGTATGAGAGATAGACATCTACTACAATCAAAGTAACGAAGACTACTTTGTGTACATTGAATAGTCCGTTCTGACTGCCCGTCGGTTTGAGGATGATAGGCAGTACTAAAGGATAGCTTGGTTCCCATGGCCTTCTGCAGGCTCATCCAGAATTTAGATAGAAATCTGGAGTCCCTATCAGAAACAATTGACATCGGAACTCCGTGGAGTCGTACTATCTCCTGAAGGTATAGTTCTGCGTATCGTTCCATGGAAAATGTTGAGCTAATTGGTAGAAAGTGGGCAGACTTGGTCAATCGATCAACGTTGACCCATAAGCATTATGGCCCTTCCCTGTCTTCGGCAAGCCAATGACGAAATCCATCGTAATATGGTCCCAGTTCCATTCGAGTACTGGTAGGGATTTCAAGGTTCTCGCCGATCGTTGATGCTCTGCCTTAATTTGTTGACATGTCAGGCATTGGCTCACGAACGTCGCGATTTCCCTTTCATGCTCGGCTACCAATAATTACATCGTAGGTCTCTATACATCTTCGTTGCTCCGGGGTGAATAGAATATACCGTGGCATGTGCTTCCGTCATAATTGTCCTTCGAAGTTTGGCGTCGTTAGGAACATATAGACGACTTCTGTAGTATAAGCTCTCATCGTCTCATATTGTGAAGTCTGCTAATCTTTGTTCTGGTTGTCCTTATTTGATTTCAAATAGAATCATCACTTTCTTGTGCCCTCGGGATTTGTTCCATCAATGTTGGTCGAAGGGTTAATGCTGCTAGCCTTGTTTCCACTTCGTCCATTGGTAGTACCTCCACTTCGAGCTTTTGTAATTCTGTACTTACAGTTTTGCAGCTTAGTGCATCCGCAACTACGTTTGCCATCCCTGGGTGGTACTAATTACACAGTTGTAGTCTTTGACCAATTCGAGTCATCGCCGTTGTCTCATGTTCAACTCCTTCTGAGTGAAGAAGTATTTCAAACTTATGGTCTGTGAAGATTTCACATCTCTCGCCGTTTAGGTAGTGCCTCCAGATCTTAAGAGCGAACACTACAGCAGCTAATTCTAAATCATGCGTTTGGTAGTTCTTTGCATATTCCTTCAATTGTCGTGAGGCGTATGCGACTATATTTCCATATTGCATTAGGACACACCCTAAGCCGTTTTTTGATGCATCACTGTAAACAGAAAATCCTCCGGTCCCCGTAGGTATTGTTAATACTGGGGCCGAACTAAGCCGCTTCTTCAATTCTTGAAAGCTCTGTTCGCAAGCATCGTGTCATTTGAATGGAGTATTCTTCTTCGTCAGTTTCGTCATGGTTGAAGCGATCTTCGAGAAATCCTTGATGAACTTTCTGTAGTATCCAGCTAAGCCGAGAAAGCTCATTACCTCAGTTACGTTGGTTGGTTTGTTGATAGCCTCGATCTTGCTGGGATCGACAGAAATTCCAGCTCCTGAGATCATGCGCCCAAGAAATGCGACTTGATCGAGCCAGAACTCGCATTTCTTGAACTTCGCATACAACTGCTTCTCTCGTAATATCTCCATGAGAATCCTCAGGTGTCGCTCGTGCTCCTCTCGTGTCTTTGAGTAAATGAGGATGTCATCGATGAATACGATGATGCATTGTCCAAGAACTGCTTGAACAGACGATTTATTAAGTCCATGAATGCCGCTGGTGCATTAGTCAGCCCGAATGGCATGACTAGAAATTCAAAATGCCTGTAGCGGGTGCTAAAGGCCGTCTTCGGAATTTCTTCTTCTCGTATCTTCAGCTGGTGATATCCCTATCTCATATCTATCTCTGAAAACATCATTGCTCCTTGTGGCTGATCAAATAAATCGTCAATTCTTGGGAGGGGATACTTGTTCTTGATTGAGATCTTGTTCAGTTACAAAGTCACATCGATCCATCCTTCTTTTTAACAAATAGGACCGGAGCGAGTCGGCACGGTGCCTTAGAAATTGGTGTAGCTCTTGGTACTAAGTCGATCGTGAACTGAATCTCACGATTCGGCGGAAGTCCTGATAAATATTTGGGAAATACATCTGAATACTCTCGTACTACCGGGACTTCTTCTAACTTTGGGGGCGAACGTTCCTCTGAAGTCATTGCAAATACCAGGTATGCTTCACATCCCGCCTTGATCAGGCGTTGTGCCTTCATCGTGGAAATCTTGGAAATTTCTTGCTACTCTTACTAATTCCCGTGAAGGTAAAGGGTTCGGTATCTACTAGGTTGAAGGTCACTTTCTTACGTTTACAGTCAATAACTGCTCCGTACTTTCATAGCCAATCACTTCATAATCGTTCATTGGAATGACTATCAGGTCAACGGGTAGGGTCCTATCATTAACTAATACTGGACTATTTCGTAGGATTTGATTGGTTTACGTCGAAGCTCCATGAGGGATGGTAACGTTGTATTCGTGGTAAACTAGGCTAGGTGTAACCCCAAGTCTCATCACGTAGTAGATGCAAATGAATGCGTGGCTCCCAAGTAAACTAGTATGCATGTCGGGGTTGAATGGATAGAAAGGGTACCTGCCACCACGGACGGGTTGTTCACCGTTTCTTCTGAGGTCAGCGTGCATACCCGAGCGGGTACTGTGGGTGGTCTGGCTTGACATGGTGCTTGACTTTCGGACGCAGTCTTCGGCATGCTTTGGAGAAGTGGCATGTCTTGCCACACTTGTAGCAGGTTGCATTTTGTGAATAGCACACATCCAGATGGCACCGTCTACATTATGGACATATAGGTAAGGTCATCGATGGTCTTCCGTGGTTCGAACTAAGTTGTTGTGGGGACCCAGGTCAATTATGGGAATAAGGCTTGGCATTCTTAGGCACAAATTGCTTAGAATTTCCTCCACTCCACTTCGGTCCTTGGACGAACTTTCTTTTTTCCTCCTGAGCTCGAACAATCAGCTTGTTCCGCCATTAAAGGCCTTTCTGCCACCTGAGCATAGGTAGCTCCCTGAGATCCACCATGTTCACGTCTCGATACAACTTTGGCTTAAGGTCTTCCATGAAACGTTCGACTTTCAGAGCATCTGTGCTCACCATGTGAGCTGCAAATCGAGATAACTGCTCAAACTTTTTGATATACTCGGCCACTGTCATTGGGTCCTGGCGTAGGTTGATGAATTCATTCATTCTTTGAGCTTGAACAAGAGCGGTGAAATATTTGCTTCGAAAATGTTCCTTGAACCTGTCCCATGTCATTGTGATAGGATCTTCAAAGGCGAGAATCGTGTCCCACCAATGGTCTGCACTTCCCCTCAGTAGGAAGGCAACACATAAAACCTTCTCTTCCTCTGGAATACGACTATATTGGAACATAATCTCCAAGGTTCGGGCCAATCCTTAGCTGCTGTGAGGTCAATAGCATCTACGAATGTTGGGGGATTGAGTTTACGAAACCTCTCCCAACAATCTCGACCCTCTCAGCCTGAGAAAGTCCACTGCTTGATTGTCCGCCCATATTATGTTGCTGCATTTCTTGAATTTGAGCAGATTGTTGGCGAACGAGTTTCGTCAGTTGGAAAATTGTCGTGTCTCGGCTATCAGTAGGAGATGCGGGTTTCTTGCCCTTATCCGCACCCCCACTACCGTCACCTCGTGTTCTACCCGTTTTTCTCTTATACCATAATAGTCCCTAAGGCCAATAAATTATGCAACACAACAAAATTCATAAAAACATATGACTTACTAGCAAGGCCGCTTTCGTGCTTTTGAGTGTGTACATGGACGGTCTACAGAACCTATATCCGAAAGCTCTGATAACATGTGTCGCGCCCCTGACTTGCACCACTCATTCTTACTACTATTTTATGTGACTGCATGTGATGTAAATGAAATTATATATGAAAATGCGTATAAAATTTTTTCTTTTATATAAAGGAAATCGTTCTATACAATCCAAACATGTTCTCGGATCCTATATACAAAATGAGTGCGCATGCGTGTCAAAATAATCTATCAGCCCGCCACGTTGGTCGCATCCATGTACCTAGTTCCACCTCAAAAGTCCTCCGGAAGTTTCAAAAATAGGCCTCGCCACCATAATGATCACGTACCATGATCCCGTGAACCTACAACACATAAATACATGGAATGAGCTTATAAAGCACAGTAACTGAAAGCCATGCATGCCATGCACGTGCCCTAATTAGCAGACGCATCCGCGCCAATGCTTCTTAGACCTCATATTTTTCTTGTAGTGTCTTGTCATGTAGGGCCCTCGGCTATCTTTCTATGCACCATCTTGGAACTCTAATCCACTGGGGATAGAAATATATAAGTGACAATACCCACATTTGAGAGGCTAATCCTAGAGCACCTTTTCAATCCCAAGGTGGTTTCATACGTCATGCAGACGCTTCACATTGCTAGCCTATTCTAAGGTAGTCAACAACCGAGATACCCTCGGTGTTGCTTATTCCCTCATTTCGCATCCTCCAGGTTTTACGTTTCGCCATGAGGGCATTTGCCCTAATATCATGTCTTGTCTTGAACATGTCACGTCTTGAAATCGGTGACATAGAAGTCACCATGGTAGCATAGTAGAGCCGTGACTGTGAGTCAACATCAGACGACCATATCGGCGACTATTTATCGCTCTCGGTCAATCTTGTATCATGTACGCTCTCGTATCCTGTCTTTGATACTAATCGTGCATGCATATGAGCATGTCGTGAATATGCATGTCATGTCGTAAATAAATCACGTAGAAAGTCACCATAAAATCATAGAAGCACATAATTCATGCACATATAATTATGTGTTGTAGTTGGGCCTTCCACTTACCTGGTATCCTGACAGTATTTGCTAATATCTGAAGATGTTCCTAATGCTTCGATCCTTGTTCAAGAAAATTACTAAGTTAGTATGTAAGTTAGGTTAACTATTCGAAATACATATGTTACATGAAGATGCCTATTTGGAAATTTTCTTGAAAAAGGTACTAAGGTTTCGAAAATCTCACATTTAGGTAAGATTTATAGGTTTCGAAATTTAATGAAGTTTACAATTTACTTCTTTCGAAATTTCTAAGTTACAGTTCGAAATAGCATAGACAAGAATTTCAAACTGGCTCTCGAAATTGGTTTCGCACAATGTTTCGAAGATAGTTTCTGTAAAATGTTTCGAAGAAGAGTTTAGTAATATGTTTCGAAATTCATGGTTTTTGAAACCTTGGTTTTGAACTCCTATTTCGGAATACCCATTTCGAAATTCTTAAGAATTTTGAAACTCAATTTCGAAATGAGTAAAACTCAATTTGATATTCTATTTCAAATTTCCTTTCGAATTCTCATATGCTAAAATAATTTCAAGTAGAAAATTATACAAACCCTAATCTTTCGAAATCCATCCTACAATACTGATATGGTTTTGAAAACTCAAAAATTGGAACATCACATCCTATAAAAACAGTCTTTTGTACAGAGATCACCTAAACTTTCGATTAAGAAGACATATTTTCCAAGAACAGTATGAGTCGAGCATGAACTTCAAAGCAGCCTTAAACTTCAAAGATCAAAACTTAAAAAAAGCATAAATCTTTTTGAAATTTTCGTGCTTACTAATACCTAAAACATGCTATACCATGAATAAAACATAAATTCAAAGTAAGAAATTATACCCTCTAGGATGAATGCTTATTCAAGTCCTTCGTTTCCTCTGAGCTTCTAAGTTTTCGAAAGTCTGTAAATGAAATAGTCTTCCTCCTTTCTAATTCCTTATCTACGTTTTTATTGTGATAATAGGTATTATAACATCGATGGTTATGTAATACTTGTCTCATCCCAACTAATATGTATTATTATATTGTCACCTTATTTTTCCTCCCACACTAAGTTTTCGCTACACATAGAAAACCCTAGGTTTCGAACATCTAGGGTTTCGAATTTCTCTTATATCACAATTACCCTCTTTCAAAATTCTCTTCCTTCGCTGATTGACTATCAAATTTAGGGAAAAAAATCAGCTGATTGAGCTTACTATTGATAATATGCTGAGTGGAACTATATATGGAATATGCTGACATCAGATTGGTCACCATGAAAGGAAAGTAAGTCTGTGGTATTTATGGTAAGTGATCATGATGACTGTTGTGCTTAATTGGTTTATTCTTGCCATGATTCTTTGAGTTAATGCACGTGATTATTGAGCTTTCTCTGGCATATTCTGTGCTTAACTTTCCTTGTGAAGTGTCGAACCTATCTTTGGCTATATATAGAAGATAAACACTTCACGTTGAAGGTTACGAAACAAACACACAAGCCATCGAATTCCTTAGACTGTTTTGAGCTTTACTTTGCGAAAAATTCGTAGTTTCTGTTGAGCTTTAATTTGCGAATCTGTACCCGTGAGAGATCTTTAGCAACACCCTACCCTAAAATCCTTGTCTTCGAACGTGTTGAGCGCACAAGGAAGCACGAGTGGAGTCCTTCGCACGTGGAAGGACGAATTTGGTGAATTCGTTGGCCCTTCGGTAGCAAGCTGTGTCCAGTCGGGGAATAGGTTTCCTAGGTAAATGAAGTGGAACAAAACTTGGCGTGCGACAGCCTAGGTGGAGGTCTAGTTTCCAAAGTGCTTCAGTTGTGTAAGGGTCGATCATTTGGTAACCATAACCAGTAATACTTAGTGATTGTTTGGAACTCTTGCGGAGATCACACCCCAAGGACAGGATTAAACCCCAGTTGGGGATAATACCTGTATAAAAATCTCACTTAACTTTTAGTTATTTACTTTTCTGTGAGATGAACCCGGAACGCCTGTAAGTAACTAGGTAATATTATTGAAACGCTTTCTGGAAATAACGTGATATTTTGTGAAACAGGGTTAATGTTGATACTCTTACTGCTTTCGATGGAATACCATACTCTGCAATATCTTCTTAAAGAAAAGTATTTTTCAAAGAAGAACAAGCCAAAATTTTTTATAGCCTAATTTCCCCCCACCCCCTGCCCCTCTTAGGCATATTTTATACTTCATTTGGTATCAGAGCGGGTTACTCAATGAAAGGCCTAACATGCCTGAGTTAAGATCTAATGGCTTTTTCGAGTGTTGAGGTATTTTGTAGAGGGTCAATCCCAGTCTAGGCCGCCTCTTTTCGATCGAACGAACTACGCATTGTGGAAGAATCGTATGATCGAATTTCTCATCACCGTCGACTATGATATTTGGGAAACAATCACCAATGGACCATACACGGCTAAGAAAACCGATGGAACCCCAAAGGATGCTAAAGAATACACTGCTGATGACAAAAAGGGTATCAAGCGAAATGCAAAGGAGAAAAACATGCTCGCATGGGCACTCACATGGGAATAATACATTCGGGTTAATTCCTGCTCATCGGCAGATGCTATGTGGGATATGCTCCAAGTTACTCATGAAGGAACTCAACGAGTTGTGCAAGAAAGACTACTCTGCTCACTCATCAGTACGAACTGTTCTCAATGGAATCTGACGAGAATATAAGCCAGATGTATGCCAGATTCATGGGAATCCTCAACCAAATACTCTCTTTCGGAAGAAGGTTCCCGACAGTGAACAAGTCAGAAAGATACTGAGATCATTGCCATGAGAATGGAATGCCAGGGTTACTGCCATCTACGAACCAAAGGATCTGGAAGCACTTAGCATCTCCAAACTGATTGGGTCTCTTATCTCTTATGAGATGATTCAAACGTCAATGAATAAGAAGTCGCAGAACAAAAATCAGAAGTCCATTGCATTAAAATCCTACCAAGAAGAATCTGATTCTGACGACGAAGAAGAAGGCTTGATGAACGACTTAGCTATGCTTACAAAACGATTTGAAAGATTCCAGTAGAAAAAGAAATTCAAATGGAACTTTAACAAATTCCAGAACCAAAAGAATGGAATCTCCACGTCTGGGAAGAAAGTTCATAAATGTTTCCAGTGCAACAAACCAGGCCATTATGCACATGAATGCCCATCAACCAACAATGAGAAACCAACGAAGCAGAAGGCTATGGTGACGGAATCAAATGACTCTGAGCTAGAACAAAGTGATGGCGAAGATCACGCGTACATGGCTGATGAGGATCATGTATCTTGTTCTTCCTCCATTGAGAAAATTCATATCCTAAACAGTTTATATAACAATAATTATGAAAGTGACTCATCTGTTTTTGATATAGAAAGTATGGAACAGTTGTGTGAATTACTTCAAAATGCAGAGAGGACGACTAAGTCGCTAAATTCCTTGAATAGGAAACTGATAAAACAACGAGATGATTTAGCTAAGGAAAAACATGAGGCTGACCTAGAGATCTCACGTTTGAAAGGAGAGTTAGTTACTGCTGAGAAAGAGGGAATTCCATGTGACTGTGAGAAACTAAAAAGAAATACAGTGACTTTTCTAGAGATATCGTAGAACTCGGGAATTCCTTAGATAGAGAAAAGCAGAAAGTTGATAGACTCCTTAAGGGTAACCAAAACCTAGATATGCTGTAAAGTACCCCTAGGAATATTGGTAGGTCAGGTATAGGTTATTCCATTGAAGTAAAGCATGCTAAGCATTCTGTGCCTAAGCTTAAATGTTTCTGTTGTGGTAGAAATTGTCATTATGCAACTGTCCTTTAATGAAAATTGATAAAGCTCTCGACAGTAAGGAAAAAGAGAATACACCTTTACTGTGTGCGATTTACACACAGTTGGATTTCAAAAATTTTGCACGCGCGTTCACGACAATCAGCCGTCGTCTCCGGCCATCATCCATCGGTGGTGGTCGGCCGGCGATTGTACTAGTCCCTTCTCGCCAATCAGGCGGGGGAGGATCGAGATTTCATACCGTAACGGACGTGGGTTTATTGGGTTAGGGTTTCTGCGATGGAGCCCGATCAGCCTCCTGCCCCGGCGGCGCCGCCTGATCCTTATCAGCCGGAAACAGGCATGCAACCTCCTCCGCTACCAGACCTGGAGGCTTTGAGTGCGGCGTATCCAGATTTTGCCGCCTGTTTCGATGGGGTGCGCTTTCGCAATCTGATCGGCCGAGTTCAGGGATCTTCTGGGACGGTTGCTGATCCAGCCCATGGGCCTAATGTTACGTCGGCGGGGGCCCACACTGCTGTGAATGCGGTGATCGGGGCTGTTCAGGGGATCGCGACTAGGGTTTCTGCGACTTCGACGATCGGGGCTGTGGATGAAGTTCCAATGGCGACTAGGGTTATGGTTGGTTCCCCGCCTAGGCACGTCGGGGTTTCTGCCCCGCTCAAGGGTATCCTGCGCCACTCTAAACGACGGCAGCAATGGGGGCGTCCGGCCACGCCACCACCTTCGCGGGTAATAGCGTGCCGGCTTGTGGGATCTGCCCTAGATGAAGCGCGGGCTGAAGAGGAGAAAGCTGTCGACGGAGGCGGTGTGACGTCATCTCGTGAAGGAGACACGACACCTAGGGGTTCTGCGTCGGTATCTCAGCCGGCTGTTATGGATACGGATACGGCCCCACCCCTCGATGATACGGTGGTCGCATCAATGGTTGAAAAGGTGTGCCAAAACGGCATGGTCACGACGAAATCTGGTGCAGTTGCAGCAACGTGCCCGAGGTTCGTCGATATTGTGAAGGGGTCGACAGGGTGCGGGGCAGAGACACTAGTACCAGAAGGAACTGGTATGGAGGGTCGTAACGTGCTGACGGACCGCCATCGCCTTACTCTCGAGTATAGCGCGCCGAAGTCGATTGGGGATACCATCGCGGTGGTCTCCCCACCATGGGAGGTAGCCCGACAAGGTATGGTGAGATGGGAAAATTCTTTGGTCGGGTACTTCCTTGGGCGTCGGCCGTACTTCCCGTTTGTTGAACAATTTGCGCGGGCGCGATGGCAGGGCTTGGTGGAGGTACGAGCAACCACAAATGGTTTCTTTCGCTTTCGGTTTGACTCAGGATCGGCCATGAACACGGTTTTGGAGGGGGGGCCATGGCTCTATCAAGACCAACCTCTTTTTCTGGAGATATGGCGGCCGGGAATGTCTTTGGAGCGAAAGGAACTTACCGAGGTCCCTCTTTGGGTGAAGTTATGGAATGTTCCAAGTGAGTACTGGACTAAATCAGGGCTTACTATTGTTGCTAGCGGTGTGGGCCGTCCACTATTTGCTGATGGGATCACAGCTACTGGTAATCGGATTGATTATGCACGCGTATGTCTCATGAAAACGCTTGCTACACCGTTTATCGAAACGGTGCACATTGAGGTCCCGACTGAAGACGGAGGAGTGTCTGGGACAATACCAGTTAGGGTGGAGTATGAATGGCGCCCTAAAAAGTGTAGCATGTGTGACACGTGGGCTCATGGTGACACCCAATGCCCAAAGCGTGGGATGATGTCGAAGCCGGTTCCCCCTAAGGTGGGCCATAACCGGCGGGGTGACCGACCGATGGCACCAGCTAACGTGGTGGTGCAAGATAAGACGCGACAGCGGCCGCCTCGGGATCGATCGACGACACGTGGTAAGGTGACAGAGTGGCGCCAAGTTGGCGCTAAAGGCAAGGCAGTGAGGGTTACGCCGAACCAGATAGAGCCATGCATGTTTACGACTGCACGTGTGGGACCTTCCGAGGCGAGCCCCTCGCATTCTCAGCCCCACTTACCAAAATGCACGGCGGACTTGGGGCAATCTGACCATAATGCGTTTGCCATACTGCAAGGACTTGAGGATGATAATACCGTGACGACACTTTCTATGGGCCCTAAAGCAGATGCAGCCCATTCGCCCCCACATTCGTGATACAGATGGGGTCGTGGAACGTCCGTGGTCTTAACAGGCAAGACCACAGAAGGGCGGTGGGGGAGTGGGTACGGCAGGCTGGGTTGCGACTTGTCGGCCTTCTAGAGACGCGTGTAGCTGTAGCGAATGCGGCACGAATCTCGGAGGGTCTTCGGCCAAACTGGACATGGTTTTTTGACTATGAAGACGGCCCAGGCACCCGTATATGGGTGGGTTGGGACCCTTCGTGGCTTAGGGTAACTATTGTTGCGAAGTCTATGCAAGCGGGTCACTGTCATGTTGAGCTACTTAGTTCGGGGGTGTCTTTCTTTATTTCATTTGTATATGGGAACTCTAGACGTGAGGACCGCCGATCTCTTTGGGATGACCTTATTCTCTTTTCAGCACTGCGAGTGGATGATGCATGGCTGGTGGCGGGTGACTTTAACGCTATTTTGCATGCGGGAGAGGGTCGTGGAGGGGCGCCAAACGCCCTTGACATGGCAGAGTTTCACAACTGTTTAATCCAGTCGGATCTCTTATCTCTTCCAGTTACGGGCCACGAGTTTACATGGTATAATCAACAACGGGCGCTGGCGGGTATCTGGCGTAGATTGGACCGTATGGTTGGAAATCCTCAATGGTTCGCCAGGTGCCCAGACGTGTACTATCGATGTCATTCGCCAGCCACATTTGACCATTCGTCGCTTACTCTAGGAACGGTGGATACTCAGTTGCGAGGACGAACTTTCCGTTTCGAGAATTTTCTCATCAAGGAGCCGGGTTTCTTGGGGCAGGTCCGACGGGTCTGGGAGGCGTCCGTGGAGGGGTTTCCTATGTATGTGATGATGAGTAAGCTGAAGCAACTTAAGCCTATTTTCAAGCATATGCGTCGGGTTAAGGGGGATCTCGCGGCTAATGTTGCGGAGGCCATGCGGTTCTTGGGGATTGCGCAAGACTTTCACATGAGATATCCAATGGAGGGCGTATTCCACGACCTTGAGCGTCATTGTCGATTCATCTATGCACGCGCTGTGGAAGTCGAACACACGGCCTTGTCTCAACGGGCAAAGTTGGCATGGCTCAAGGATGGGGATCAGTGCTCAGCCTACTTCTTCAGGAAAGTTGCTATACGTCGAGCAACCAACCGTATCTTATCACTAGAAACGGAGAGTGGGATTTTACTTGATACACCGGATGCGGTGGAGGGGGAGCTACTTGGATTCTACCAAGGCCTATTAGGCCAATCGGCTAGGGCTATTCCGGTGACAAGGGCCGAGGTGCAGGGATTCATTAAGCGGCTGCTTTCCCAAACGGCGGCAGTGGATATGATTCGGCCCGTGGATCCTCATGAGGTACGTCGAGCACTATTTTCTATGGGTGATGAAAAGGCCCCGGGTCCAGATGGCTACACCGCTGCATTCTTCAAGGCGGCTTGGGAGGTGGTGGGGACTGACCTGATTACTGCGGTTCAGGATTTTTTCGTCACTGGACGATTATTGAAGGGGCTGAATAACACCCTGATCACGCTAATTCCCAAATGTCAGTCTCCGAGGCGACCAACGGATTTTCGACCGATCTCTTGTTGCAATGTCCTCTACAAGGTTATATCTAAGATATTGGCGAATAGACTGAAGGCTTCATTGGGCGCTCTGGTCCATGGCTCACAAACTGCTTTTATTCCCGGAAGGAGGATCACCGATAATATCCTAATGGCACAGGAACTATGCCTGGGCTATACGAGCAAGGGGCGGCCGCCTCGAGTTATGCTGAAGGTGGACCTCGCCAAGGCCTATGATAAGGTCGAATGGAGCTTTCTACTTGCCACGCTTCAGGCCATGGGCTTCCACCCCACTTACATTGAATGGATCCGACGCTGCTTGACTACGCCGACGTTTTCTATTAACATTAATGGCCGATCGGTGGGTTTCTTTGAGGGCAGGCGGGGATTACGACAAGGTGACCCCATTTCGCCGTATCTTTTTACGCTAGTTATGGAGGTCCTTCATGGTATAGTGGAGGATAGGATTCTCATGGAGCCACGATTCCGCCACCACTGGAGATGTGAATCCACCTTGTTGTCGATGCTGGTATTCGCGGATGATCTCCTCCTTTTCTGCCATGCGGATGAGATTTCTGTGGGCGTCTTGAAGAATGCACTGACGGCGTTCTCTAATTTGTCAGGCTTGCACCCAAACCCTGACAAGAGCGAGATTTTTCTGTCACGGCGTGCGGAGGGTCTAAAGGCTGAGCTCCAGGGCATTCTGGGTTTTCGGGTGGGCCAGTTACCAGTTCGCTATTTGGGGGTGCCCCTGATAGCATCACGACTCACGATTGGTGATTGTGCGCCGCTTCTACAGCGTGTTGACGTACGGCTGGGATCATGGCTGAACAAGTCCTTGTCATATGCGGGGAGGGTACAACTGATTAAGTCTGTTCTGCAAGCTTTGCATGTCTATTGGTCGGGGGTGTTTCTATTGCCTAAGGGTGTTGTCCGTGCATTGGAGTCGCGCTTTAGGCAGTTCCTATGGGGAGGTTCATCGGCTAAGGTTGCGCGGGAGGATATCTGCCTACCGCCATGCGAGGGGGGTTTGGGAATTCGATCCATAGCAACGGATAACAGGTCGCTCCTTGTGCAACTTCTATGGAGGGTAATTAGTCGTACGCCAGATTCTGTTTGGGTGGATTGGCTATACCGAACACGCTTGCAGGCTAAATCGATTTGGGCCGTACCTGTTTCAGCCAACACATCATGGAGTTGGAGGAAACTCATGCAGCTGAGATCGCTTATTCTCCCACTTATCTCTTTCCGGATTGGTAATGGTTCGACTATTTGGTTATGGGAGGATCCATGGATACAGGAATCGCCGCTACTAGACCGATATCCGCGAGGCCCGATAGCAATGGGGCTTCCAGTTGGAACTCGGTTGAGTACTGTCATCGATGCCCATGGTTGGAATTGGCCGGGAAGGACTACGACAGAATACATTGATTTTAGCCGCCATCTTCCTTCTGTTGATCCGAATATGAGTGATAGGATAATATGGAAGGGGGCGATCGATGGGGGTGCCACCACGCGTCTGATTAGGGAGGCACTCCGACTTCGCCGGCAGCCTGTACCTTGGGCGGCCCTCTTTGGGGGACCCTTTAAGGTGCCTCGGCACGAGATCATTTTGTGGCTGAGTATACGTGACCGCTTGTCTACGAGGGATAAGCCGTGGGTGGCCCAGCGAGCGGGCACCCCTGCCTGTGTCCTTTGCGATGTGCTACGCTACGAGACTGCTCAGCACCTGTTCTTCGATTGTCGGTTTTCTCGTCAGTGTCTGCGATTGCTGAGGCGGCGTATCCGATGGACATGGCCGTACAGGGAGTGGCACCAGGGCATTATGTGGGCCTCGAGGAAATGGCGTGGACATCATCTCATTGCGGCGGCTTACCGTCATGTCTTGGCATCATTGGTTTACCATATTTGGCAGGCTCGCAACAAACACTGGAAGGAAGGGACCATCACGACCCCCGAGAGACTGGTGGCCTCGGTACTTGATATGGTGTGTATGCAACTTAGCGGGACATCTGCTAGGTTCGATCTCCAACGGGCAGCAATTCGGCGCCTTTGGCGTGTAGCTTGGTAGTTTATGATGTGTTTTTCGATTTACTTTTGCCAGTAGTCTGTTACTGGTTGCTCGTGAGGGGTTAATCCTCACTCATCTTGTACATCCATTTATATATATACACACGGAAATTACTCCAAAAAAAAAAAGAAAATTGATAAAGCTAAGTATGTCTGGAGATCTAAGAAGTCACCTGTAAATGCCACTAATGTACCTGATTGTAACATGAGATCATCGTCTATGCAAAATGATATCTCATATGTTAACAGAAGTTATTTCCCCGCTAACATGTTAGGACCCAACAGAAATGGATACCTCAGAAGAGTACTTCTTTCTACAGGTACGAAGGAGGAATTCCATCAAGAAAAACAGGTGGTATCTCGACAGCGGGTGCTCCCGCCACATGACAGGTGATATAGGTAATTTTGTGTCGTTAAATGTGGTTGATGGAGGATACGTTTCGTATGCTAACAACGCAAAAGCACAAATCGTTGGAGTTGGTACTGTCGGTAACAATTTAAATATCACTATAGATAACGTACGGTTTGTTAGGAACTTAGAACATACTTTGATAAGCATTAGCCAGCTGTTTGACGATGGACACACTGTAGCCTTTGCTAAAGATAAGTGATTTGTCAAAAAGGATGATGAGGTTGTGTTTAGTGCATCTAGACATGGTAACATCTACTGCATCACTCTTGATGATATTGCTAACCAAAATGTCAAGTGTCTAGCAGTTACGCAGGATATCACATGGTTATGGCACAGACATTTGGGACATGCCAACATGGAACTGATGTCTCACATATCATGCAATGAATTGGTGAGAGGTATCCCTGATATGAAAGCCACCAAGGCCAGAATTTGCAAAGCGTGCCAAATGGGGAAGCAGACCAAGACATCCGTTAAACCTAAGAATGCGATATCCACGTCCAGACCACTGGAACTGCTGCATCTTGACCTTTTTGATCCGGTACAGGTTATGTCATTGAGAGGTAAACAGTATGCCTTTGTTATCGTGGACGACTATACTAGGTACACATGGGTCTTATTTCTTGCGCACAAAAGTAAGGCTTTAGATAACTTTGCGCCACTGATTAAGAAGCTAGAAATGAGAGAGAGATGAAGGTTCGTAAGATTAGAAGTGATAACGGTCTAGAATTTTGCATCTTTTAGCGATGAAAATGGTTGTAGTCATAATTTTTCATCCCCTATTACGCCTCAACAGAACGGAGTGGTCGTGAGGAAAAATAGAGTTTTACAAGAGATGGCTAGGATGTTGAGCGAATATAATACTCCAAATTTTTTTGGGTTGAAGCTGTTAGTACGGCATGTTATGTTCGAATAGGATTTTCCCTAGACCGATTATTAAGAGAACTCCCTATGAACTTTGGAATGATAAAACCCCTAACATAGGATATTTTCATGTTTTTTGCTGCAAATGTTTTATTTTAAATGATAGGGAATATCAGCGTGAACTTCGTAGGAACTAATAATCAGCTGGCTGATTTCTTCATGAAACCCCTTATTAAGTAAGAGTAGATTTTGTGATATTCGCGACCGATAAGGAATTATTGAGCTCAAATAGGAAAGGTGACTAGATAAGTTAGTCCGTAATAATTCTTTGACCTCCTTTAGGATCTTCTCGATTTTATCCCTTGATTCTATTAATATCTTTCTGGATTTTATCTTACTTATCTATCCAAATCCTTTCCATTCATGGGGAGATTATGTTTTTTCTAAATATTTTTTCTTCGAGACTTATGTCAAAATCTATTTTCAACCAGACTTTTTTCTCTGATATTAAGTGCTTATTTCCTTCCTTAATTTCCGCGAGATATCCTCTTACCTTCAGCAAATTCCTTCTAAAGAGCGAGTTCCTTTTCAACAAACAATTTTTGAAATTTCAAATTTGAAATCCTTTCCTTAAACTGCCACACGTCTTGTCGAGATCACATCTCTCAATAACTTCCTTCCATCCTTATCCGAAGTAGTCTATGCCTTTATAACTTTTTCAATTCTTTCTTTTTTCCTTCCATCCTTAAATCGTCCCTATCTTTTTTCCATTCAAACCCTAAGTTCCTCACTTCATAACTTTCTTTTTCAATCCTTCGATCTCAACCATGGTGAAGACTAAAAGGGGCCGGATCTGAGTCCGACAAGAAGCGAAATGCTACCCTGATAGAAGCCCCACTCTCTCCAAAAGCCCCCCGTTCGAAGTCAGGAAGCAGTCCTAAATCCACGAAATCTCCTACGAAACCGAAGAAGAAGAAGGCTAAGATCGCTAAAATCCCAACTCCATCTCCTACTTCTTCTCAAGATCAGCCTGCATCTCAAGAGAAATCTGCTTCTCTCAATAAATCTGCCTCTCCAGAAAAATCTGCTTCTGCTCAAATCGAGTCCCCTCCTCGAGACACCAGCTGTGATACTGAAAAGAAAGTGTTTTTCAACCCTGATAATCTGGAGGAAATCACCGATGAAGTCAGATTCCTGACTAAGAGCGCCAAGGAACTTCATGGGAAGCTTTAAACGCGACCAGTTGCACGAGGTAGGTGCGTTAAGTTTGATGAGTTGACTGACATCCAAGTGGTGACGTGGCTGACTGACTATGGTTGGGAAAATTTTTGAGGATTGACAAGCCCGTGTATGTGGAGGCGGTGAAGCTGTTCTATGCCAATCTCACTTTCGTTGAAGACGGAACTGAGATCTCTATACAGTCGTATGTGCTTGGAGAGAAACTCGAATGGAACACTGCGAAGGTGAACGAGATGTTGGGAGTAGAAAATGAAGGGCTCTGTTACTTCGACTTTGCCCGTTGGTGTACTTCTGAGGTAGCCCTGCGCGACTGTGTGAAAGCTCTATGGAATTTAGCTTATAAGTCTAAGTTTTCTGAAGGAGAAGCTTTAAACAAACTTCCCGTCGATCTGTTATTTCTATACAAAGTTCTGCGTTTTACGCTATAGAGTGCCCGCGTCGACAGTGGAGGCCAGAACAACATGAGCATGCTGACTCTCTATATGGTGTCCCAGAATAGGCCGCTGAATCTAGGATACTTTGTTCTTAAGTACATGGTCTATGTCATTAAGAGCTCAGACAAGGAAGTTCCATATGGAATGCTGCTTACGCATATGTTTGAATTCGAGGGAATCTCCTTGCCGAAAGCTTGGGAAGATAAATCACAGCATACCGTAGATCTGGTCACACTGAATCGTGTTGGTATACGCTATGATGAGCGGCGAGGATGGTTCAAGACAAGGGATCTGAAGGCCACTTCACAAAGCCCGACCAAGAAGAAGAGGGATGATGAAAGCGATGTCGAGCAAGGAACGATACCCGTTCTGAGAAGAAGTCTCAAGGGCCTTAAGGATGAGAACCGGAAGAAGTTGAAAGAGATCTCACGAAACTTCAAAAGGGTTAAAAAGTGAAGGAGATCTCCACGGTTCTGATTATCGCTGAATCCTCAACTACCTCATCTGATAACGATTCAAGTCCTTAGAACTTCATTCCCTAGTGACCTCCTAGCTCTAATACAATTAGCTCTGGTCTGCTAAGTTCTCTTCTTTTGGTTGGTGTTTGGTCCCTCATTTTTTATGCTGAAGGGGGAGAATTTAGGGCAATTAGTGCCGTGTTTTAGTTTTGTATTTGGTAGTTAACTTTTCTATCTTGGAATGATATACTCCCTCCGTCCCAACAACTTTATCACATAAGTTGCTCGGCACGCAAATTAAGGTGGCATTATTATAATAAAGGTAAAAAGTGTATATTTTAACACGTCTTTTGAGAATATTTAATATTATTATATTGATTTTGTGATAGTTTTTTGCTAAATAAGGAAATGTGATAAAAATATTGGGACGCCCGAAATGGAAAAGTGTGATAAAATTAGCGGGACGGAGGGAGTAATATAATGGCTTGCTTTTATATGCATGTGTCTTAATCTCTTTCTACATGAGTTTGTGATTTGTTAAGGATTAAGGAATTCCGCGCATAGGCAGGGGTACCAAACTGATGTGATGCGATAACTTGAGACATTCCATGATGTGATAACTTGAGACATTCCATGATGTGATAACTTAAGAAATTCCATGGTAACTTGTGACATTCCATACGATATGATCTGGTAATTGCTAAATGTTTCTGTTGATGTGCTTACATAGGAAGATTAGCAATTAGACAGGGGGAGCATGCTATAAAACTTGATAAATTTATTTGCTCTGATCATATGTCTTGATACTTAAACATGCTATGTGCTAAAATGGTTTCATATCGAGTGCACTCATATGCTTAAGATAGGCATTCATTACTTGTCATCATAAAAAAGGGAGAGATTGTAGACCTTTTTGGTACAATGCTTATGAGAGTTTTGATTATTCCAAGTAATTATGTGAATGGGGGGTACAACTTAGAAAACTCGATATGTATGATCTATGATGTTTAAGTATGTACAGATATTCGATTATGTGCTTAAATGTGATTAAATTGTTAAGATAATCGAATATGTGTGATCTTGTGTTTAACTGGAATAGTGCTGTGATCACCTGGTTATGAACGTTTTTGTATGAATGGAATCTCACTGTGTGCTATATATGGAAAATATGTAAGTTGAGTGATATTGAACTATTTGTGAGATTGAGTTATTTTAGGAAAGAATATCACTGTGATCACACGGATATGAATGACTGTATGTTATATATGGAAACGATATTCTGATTGAGCTGAAAACGTGATTGAGTTATTTTAGGAAAGAATATCGATGTGATCACCTGGATATGAATGGTTGTGTGTTCTATATGGAAAGGATATCCAGTTTGAGTTGTACATGTGACTGAGTTATTCTAGCAAAGAATATTATGAGATATCCTTTGAGTGCAATCTTAATTGACCTTAAAATAAGTGAATCAATGATCTTACTTTCCTTGTTCGACATAGGAATTATATTTTTGAAAGTTATTAATTGATTATGCTTATATGTGGTAAGACTGTGATTGAGTCTATTTATAGAATGTGCTAAAATCGGATGAGATCACCATACATGGAAAGTCTGTCTTTACCTTATACTTAGTAGATCAAATCTTTCCTTGTGCGAACTGGCAATCATGTTTTGGGAAAGAAATCAGCTGATTGAGCTTGCTATGATAATATGTTGAGTGGAACAATATATGGATAATGCTGACAACGGATGAGGTCACCACGAAAGGAAAGTAAGTATGTGGTATTTATGGTAAGTGATCATGATGACCGTTGTGCTTAATTGGTTTATTCTTGCCATGATTCTTTGAGTAAATGCACGTGATTATTGAGCTCTGACATATTCTGTGCTTAACTTTCCTTATGAAGTGTCGAAGCTATCGGGTCTATATAGAAGATAAACACTTCACGTTGAAGGGTACGAAACAAACACACAAGCCATTGAATTTCTTAGACTGCTTTGAGCTTTACTTTGCGAAAAAGTTGTAGTTTGTGTTGAGCTTTAATTTGCATATCTGTCCCCCTGAGCGATCTTTAGCAACACCCTACCCTAAAATCCTTGTCTTCGGATGTGATTTGTCTCCGGACATGTTGAGCGCACAAAGGAGCACGAGTGGAGTTTTTCGCACGTGGAGGGGCGAATTTGGTGAATTCGGTGGCCTTGGTAGCAAGCTGTGTCCAGTCGGGGAATAGGTTTCCTGGGTAAAAGAAGTGGAACGAAACTTGGCGTGCGACAGCCTAGGTGGAGGTCTAATTTCCAAAGCGCTTCGGTCGTGTAAGGGTCGATCATTGTGTAACCATAATCGGTAATACTTAGTGATTAATTGGAACTCTTGGGGAGGTCACACCCCAGGGACAGGAAACCCCTGCTGGGGATATAACCTGTATAAAAATCTCGTCTCACTTTACTTTCAGTTATTTCTTTTCCGTGAGACAAATCCGGAACGCCTGCAAGTAACTAGGTAATATCATTGAAACGCTTTCTGGAAATAACTGTGAAAAGTGAAGAACATAAGCGTTGACTTTCGTTGACTTCTCTCTCTAGCGAACTCCCTCTCCAAACCCTAATACTTTTCACCTTCCTTCACATTCCATCACCACCAGCCACTGCTCCGCCGTGCCCTGATCGGCGCCGGTCGCTCCCCCACCCTCCATCGCCGGGCCCAAACGGCGATGGGAGGGTTTTAACCTCATCTCTCATATATCCCTTCTCCCTTGTGACCTTTCATATTCCCACACCGTTTTTGTTCTCGTTTCTCCATGGATGCTTCGGACTTTTTGATTCTCTTGGACATGTGCCGGATTATGGACGTATTAGGAACAACGTGGCTGACTTTGATGCTCGATTCGACGTGGCGGCTTTTGAAGCGACGGTATGCCGTGTCATGGGAGCTTCGACCAAAAGTGGAACGGATGCAAGCCGCTCTGCCCCGTCGTTACCTACACCTGCTCACGTCCGGTCTGGACCTGCGCGACCTACACCCTCCAATAACCCACGGCCTTGGATACCGAGTCGACGGGAACGCCGACTACCAAGTATGACTATGCCACTTCGGGATGCCCGCCATGAGAGCCGATTTCCAATGCGGCAGGGCACGCCTCCTCCGCCATCTAATGGTGCTCCGATCATTGAGGACGATTCTGATGAAGAGCAGCCCCCTCAGACGATGGACCATGCTCTGGGCAGATCGCTGATAGGCCCTAATGGGCCTAGGGTTTCTACGGATGGGCCTCGTTCCCACCTTCGCCGGAGAGCCGCCATCCCTGAGCGGGCCTAGGGTTTCAGTAAGCACCACACCACATGTTTCTTCCCATGCAGGGTCTGAGTCGTCGGAAATGACTCCTAATATACCGGGGGCCTCCTTTGCGGCGGTGGTTCAAGGTGATAAAGGTGATCGATATCTTACTCACCGAAAGCAGCCGATTCGGTTTGCTCTGATGTATACCGCACCAACGGTGATTGATGGTGTGGCTGAGGCTCGACCTTCCTGGGAAGTTGCCCGCAAAGACTTGGCGAGATGGGATCACACACTTGTCGGGTATTTCTTAGGAAAAAGGCCTTATTTCCCCCACGTTGAACGCTTCGCTCGGTCTATTTGGTTTGGTCTCCTGGAAGTTCGTTCAACGATTAACGGTTTCTTCATGTTTCGATTTGATACGGAGGCCGCTTCAACATTGGCTCTTGAGGGGGGTCCTTGACTCATGCAAGGCCAACCCCTTTTCCTCGAAGCATGGCGCCCGGGCATGTCTTTCGATAAAAAGCAACACCAATCGGTCCCTTTATGGGTCAAACTTAGGAATGTGCCATCGGAGTTATGGACACGGGAAGGCCTTGGCATTGTGGCAAGTGTCCTTGGAAAGCCTCTCTTTGCGGACGTTACGACAGCCAAGATGGAACGACTGGAGTTTGCGAGAGTTTGTGTTGACATCTCCTTGGAGGCCCCCTTCGTTGAGTCCTTCAATGTCAGAATTCCCACCAAGGATGGTGGCTTTGCGGGCGTCGTTACAGTCCACGCTGATTATGAATGGCGGCCAAATAAGTGTACCTCGTGTGACTCTTGGCTCCACGGTGTTGGAGGCTGCCCGAAAAACCAGCCCATGCAGCAACATAAGAGATCATCTGCCGTACGCTTAACTGAACCTACCAAGAATGTTCGACCACCTACGAATGCACGAGCTAGTCGCGTGGAAGATAAGGGCAAAACCAAGGTGACGGAAGAGACAACCTCTGTCGCGCTAATTGTGGCAGGCAGCTGCCATAGTGGTCCACGCCGAACTAACACAGAATAGGCTTCGACCAGTGCAGCAGTGCACCAATCCCCCACCTTCGTGCAATATAACCAGTTTGAGGCCCTAGCTGACCTCGACGAGAGCGTTGTTTTGACTAAGGGTCCTATAGCAGCCCTTTCCGATGTTTACCATGATCCCGGTCGCCTCATGGAATGTACGTGGTCTAAACAGGTTAGATCACAGATGGGCGGTGGGGGAGTTAATAACAAAGTACAAAATTGGGATTATTGGGCTGATTGAAACAAGGGTTGCCGAACAGAATGCTGAAGCGCTGGCTACCTCGATTCATCAATGGAACTGGTTCTATGACTATGGCGATGGCCCCGCGTCTCGTATCTGGGTAGGTTGGGACTCGAGGAGCCTTGGTGTCACTATTGAGGCTTACTCTAACCAGGTGGTCCATTGTAAGATCTATGTGATAGAGGAACGGATGGAATTCTACGCCTCCTTCGTTTATGGCCACAACACGTGGGCGGAACGATATGCACTATGGGCTGATCTTACGGCGAAGTCACGCGATCGGGCTAACCTACCGTGGATAGTACTTGGTGACTTTAATGCTATCATCGACAGTTCTGAGGCACGGGGAGGTGCCCCTACGGGGGGCTGCCGTGACTTGGCTGCTTGCTTTACGAACTCGGAGCTTGCTAATCTGCCATGAATCGGATCATTCTACACGTGGTATAATCAGCAAAGCGGTGCCTCCGGTATTTGGCGCAGACTAGACAGAATTGTGGGCAACCCGGCATGGTTTGCTCGCTTTGGAGACCTGGCTTATCGTTGCACCACACCGGCCACGTCGGACCATTCCCCACTTGTTTTGGAAGGTGCGAATCCACAGCGTGCAAAGGGGGATAGTTTTCGGTTTGACAACTACTTGGCGCAAGACCCTCGATTCCTTCCCTTAGTGGAGAATGCATGGTCTCATTCCATTAGTGGGTACCTCATGTTCTCCGTTATGCGAAGGCTAAAGAATATCAAAATGGCTCTTAGGAACTTAAGGCGGAATAAGGGCGATCTTAACCGTAATGTGCTCGAGGCGCGACGTTTTCTCGACATAGCTCAGGAACTTGTTGCTCAACATCCCTTCGAACCTCACCTCCTCATTCTAGAGAAACGGTGTCGCTTTGTCTATGCTAGGGCGGTTGAAACGGAACATTCAGCCATGGCTCAACGTGCGAAGGTTGCATGGTTAAAGGTTGGAGACCAATGCACGGCGTACTTCTTCAAGAAAGTTGCTACTCGAAGGGCCATGAATCGTATCTTCTTCCTTGAGAACGAAGCTGGGGAAACATTTGATGGCGACGACCAAGTGCGGGCTGAACTGCTTCGTTACTACATGGACCTCCTTGGGCAATCTGGAAGGCAAACTCCACTCTCTCTATCTGATATTGCCCCGTTTATTGCGAGGAAACTTAGTACTAGCAATGCGGCCAAGCTAATCGAGCCAATTACGGATAGAGAAATAAAGGCGGCGGTATCTCCATTGGTGATAACAAATCACCGGGCCCGGATGGCTTCTCGGCTGCCTTCTACAAACACGCATGGGACATTATTGGTACGGATATTACGCATGCCGTTCAGGACTTTTTTCGCACGGGGTTCCTCTTGGGGCAGATCAATTCCACTCTCATCACCCTTATCCCCAAATGTGGCAAAGTATTTCAGGCCGATATCGTGCTGCATCGTCCTGTACAAGATCATCTCGAAGGTCTTAGCTAATCGCATTTGTGGCTGCTTGGGATCCCTGGTGCATCCGACACAGACTGCTTTTATTCCAGGAAGACGTATTTCGGATAATATCCTCCTTGCACAGGAGATTTGCCATGGGTATAATAGCGCTGGGCTGCCCGAGCGTGTGGCTTTCAAAGTTGACTTAGCTAAGGCTTACGATAAAGTGGAGTGGGATTTCCTATTACTGACTCTTGAGGCGCTTCACTTCCCGACGACCTTTATCGGTTGGATCCGTGCTTGCCTCACTACGCCTTGCTTCTCCATTAATATTAATGGACGGCCTGAAGGTTTTTTCAGGGGAAGGCGAGGGCTACGTCAGGGCGATCCTATCTCCCCGTACTTGTTCACCTTGGTGATGGAGGTCCTTCACGGCACCAACTTGCGATCCTTTCTGGATTACGGGCCAACGACACCAAAAGTGAGATGTTCATTTCCAAGAGGGCCGAACGATTGAAGGGGCAAATGCTTGACATCATGGGATTCCAACCGGGCTCACTACCTGTGCGCTACCTAGGCATCCCGTTGATCACTTCGAGGCTTACCATCGCTGATTGTGATCCGCTCCTTCGTGATATTGATCGGCGCTTAGGCTCGTGGACTAATCTCTCTTTGTCTTACGCAGGAAGAGTCCAACTGATTAGGTCTATTCTTCTGGGCATCCACACGTACTGGGGTGGAGTCTTCTTGCTCCCAAAGGGTGTTATACATGCGATCGAGAAGCGGCTTAGATCGTTCCTATGGAAGGGGTCGAGCGCTAAAGTTGCATGGAATGACATATGCGTGCCTAGCGAGGAGGGCGGCCTTGGCCTGCGATCGATTGAGACGGATAACAAGGCGTTGCTGTTGCGCCTCCTTTGGAGTTTGATGAGCGATGAGGATACGTCCATCTGGGCTACTTGGATTCGACGGACTAGGCTGCATAATAAATCGCTTTGGTCAGTTACACCTACTGCGACGACCTCAAGGACTTGGAATAAGATACTAAAGCCTCGACATGACTTTCGACCGCTCATTGATTTTCGCATTGGAAATGGCGCTGACACGCGCCTCTGGACTGACCCGTGGCTGCTTGCTAGCCCTTTGGTGGAGCACGTTCCTCGTGGACCTATGGTTATGGGACTACCTCTTGATTCTAGACTCAGCTCTGTCATCAACGAGCTTGGCTGGAATTGGCCGTCCCAATCCACGACTGAGTACATGGACATCGCTCCACTTCTCCCACCTGTTCGGCCGGATGAGGAGGATAGGATAATTTGGAAGGCCTCTTCTAGCGGCAAATTCACCACTAGCTCTGCCAGGGAAAGCTTGCGGTTGCACCATCCTAAGGTCCCATGGTACACACTTTTTGGTGGTCCGATATCTGTACCCAGACACGAGGTTATCATGTGGGTAGCAATTAGAGATAGGCTGGCGACTAAGGATAAGGTGTGGGTTGCGGCGAAGGCGGGTAACAACACCTGTCTCCTTTGTGATGACCAGCTCATGGAGACTACGCGCCACCTGTTTTTCGATTGCGTCTACTGTAGACGGTGCCTCTCGCTGACCCGCAACCTGCTTCGCTTTGGATGGCCGTATACGGATTGGGCTGCTGCTATTCGTCGGGCGGCCGTGAGATGGCGGAGCCGTCACCTTGCCTCGGGTCCGCGTCATGCTTTTGGCTTCGTTGATTTACCACTTGTTGTTCGAGCGCAACCGGCGGTGGCATGATGGACGACGGCGCTCCCCTGAGCAGATCGTTTCTGAGGTTGAGACTCTTCTTTGTATGCGCCTGTCCACCTTGCCGCCCAGGTATGAGCTCCAGCTCTGTGCCATGCGTCGGGTCTGGCGTATTGCTTGGTCATCCTAGGGCGGGTTGTTGTGGTACTTTGTGGTACTTTGTTCTTGATGGGTTGTGTACTGGTAGCATGTTACCAGTTTGTTCCTTTTTCCTATGCCATAGCATGGATGCTTTGTACGAACCTTTTTTCTTTTTCTAATGTTTATGACCGTTCCCAAAAAAAAAATAACTGTGAAACAGGTTAGGGAGAAAACATTGATACTCTTACTGCTTTCTATGGAATAACATACTCTGCAATATCTTCTTAAAGAAAAGCATTTTTCGAAGAAGAACTAGCAAAAATTTTTTTATAGCTTAATTCGAAGAAAAGAAAGGAGAAGGAACAATTTGGATGAGAGGACGGCCTTTAAAATGGAAGAAATTAAGCTCACTTATTCCAAGTAGTTTACCCTACACACCTAAGACAGAGCAAAAAATAATCCATTTAAAGTTCCTTTGATAAAAAATTGACTTGACTCCACTTGGTGATTTTGTACACGATGATAGCAAGTTACTTGATAGAATATTTTTGTGTTGACTTGAGTGATATATCCACTAATAATAACCCTTGATGATAAAATAATTGAGAACTATGAGCAATCCCTGTGAGAGTTGTCCAAAGAGACACATGTTATGTTCAAAAAGGATTTGCGTGTGACATGATTTCCTTGAAAATTATTGACTCATGTGTAATACTTGATCCAATTTAATCAAAGAACATTTTTTTAAGCAAAAATATTGTTTTAAGCTTTACAATCTTTTTTTGCATAAGAAAGTGCCACCCCTTAATATTTTTCGAATACGGTTATCATTTTTAGGGGGAGTATAATTCTGTATTGCGCATTATTTGGGGGGGGGGGGGGGGTGGGTAAAGATCTAATTTTCACAACGGAGTAACTCGAAATTCTTAGTGCACATAAACATGAGAAAGAAAAAATACTCGATTATTTTGAAATTACTTCGTTATATTTTTCCAATGAGCATTATGAGGGGAAGTAATATGCATTTAAGGGGGAGCAATTTTACTTTTTTAATTCGTGCAATTCATAACCCTCCTTTATCCTTCTTAAAAAAATTTAACCTTTCGTTATTGCAAAACAAATAAACAATTTTAGGTAGATGAAGTGATTGCATTTCAAGAAGACATTCCAACCAAAATATCGATATGTGCAAATTGCAGTGACAAAAGCTTGCGCCAGAAAGTCTGCTAAGTAATGTCAATTAACAAGAGTCAGTGGCTAAGCCTAAAGAGGGTTGGAGTATACATTTTCCAAGTTTGTTTCATACATGGACAATCATACATTACCACGTATCTGACATATGTCTCTTGGATGAATCAAGATCTTGAGTGTCGAAGAAGACGATGTGAGGATGTGGAGTTCGCTAATAATTATATATATAGTAAAAATATATTTGACTATGTAAATATGTATCAAGTTAAAACATAAAAACTGGGTCTAGTGGATCTCCCTTCTAGACGTGACTACGGGTTCATTACAAAACAATAGGGGCATGTCTCAAATCCTGCTAAACCCGCTTCAGACTGAGTTAACTGACAGTATTGTATCGGATAATTGTGTTTAAACTTCACCACAAAAATATAAGTCGTGCGTAGTAGAGCAAGACCTAGTAAATCATAAATGTCAAATTGGCCTCAAATTTGACTTGCCAATGAAACAAAAAATTCTGGCAACCTCATCATATAACAAAAGTGCAATATAATTCAAATAATTAAGAGAATGATTTCATTTCTCGATTAATTTTTTATTAGACAATAACAAAAGTGCAATAACTGAACCCTTGAATAGCATAACCCTTTCGTGGGTTGCTTTTCTTACAAGGATCGAATCTGAAAAACACAGGCCGATAAGAGCAAAAGACAGAAACATAAACGATCTGTAAATTAATCATCATATATATATATATATATATATATAAGTTGGATATGAGGTATCAATATAGGCTGATATTAGGGTTTATTTACAACATGCCACTCCCTTATAGATAAGCCCTAACGTCATCATTATGTGAGGGTGTTTATGGTATTAAAAAACTGTAAACATAATGACCATTTTAGGTCTACTGTTGAATGGAATTACCAAGTGCCATCTTAAGAAAAACCAAACGTCACAAATCAAGTTTTAGCTTTTGGCTTTTCCTATTCACGTTGCCAATAAGTAATGCACGAATCAAAAGGAAGAATGGAACCCAACAGTGCCACAAGCCGATCGTCAAGGCGCCGCCTCCGTCGTCGCCGGTCAAAACATTGACGGCGGTCCCTCGGATTCGAGCCTGTGCCGACATCGTCGATTTCTGTGCTGCTTCTACCTCATCCTTGAGGTGGGCTTCTCGAGTTCTTGCACCTTTTTTCTTTTACTCAGATGCCTCTCTGTAATTTCTCCTTTCTATACTTACTAACTTTCTTGATTTAATGGCTTAACTAGAACTCTTCTTAAGATTTTCCTATCGAAGAATTTTAGTTATCTTTTTCTTTCTTGATTGTTGGGACTTTCGCTTTATACTATGTTTAGCTCTGACGTATCTCTCAACCCAATCCATTTAGTATTACTCTCCCCTTTGTCTGATCGGAGCCATGCTTAAGTATTCTTTCCTCCCTCGCCTGTGAACTCACTGTACATATATTCTTCAAAATGCAGATCTTTGGGGCTGCCTATCTGGGACCTTTGGGCCAACTGCTCGACAGAATCTTCTAGTGGCCAAGAAGGTCTCCCCCCTCTTCATTTCTTTCCAAACATCCCTATCCATTCAATTCAATTCGATTTCAAATAATGGTCAATCTTCTTACATCGACTGTAATCGCAGGCACGTAACTTACCTCTCTGGTAAGGGCGGAAATATACGCCCTCGGTGCCATCTCATCGAAATACCTCGGCGATCTTGAGAAGTCAAAATCGTACGTCGGCCATTTCTTGGAGGTACTAAATTGCCATCCTCCCATTACATCGTATAATATACAAGGACTGTGACTAAAATTATAGTGACATTAACTTCGAAGTTTAGGGTATTCCCCGAGTTCTTGAAGAAAGGTACCATTTGATCGAAGTTCTTTAGGAATCTAAGTGTTAGAGTTGATTAGGGATCGTAAAGTGCAAATTCCGCGAAGTGAGGATGGTTCGCGAATTGGTTTCACGAACTAGACTCACTTGGCGAACCCTAAAACCCTTAGAAATGAATTGCGCAAACCCTTAAAAGGCAGATAAGGGTTTCACGAATCGTACCACTTTGACGATCTCGAACGATGTGACTTCGCGAAGCATTAAGGGCCGCAAGATGAAACTTTGCAAAATCAACAAAGTTGGCGAATTGAGGAGCCGCGAACTGAACGAACCACAAAGTTAAAGATCGCGAACCCATGCACTTTGCGGGCTGAACTTAGCGAACTACACTCGGCGAACTCAACGTATTTGGCGAATCGAGGGTGGAAAGCACTTTGCGGGTCTTGGTTGGCGAATCAACTTGGCGAATCGGTGGACTTCGCGAACTGGGGACGGCATGGCAACTTTGCGAGCCGAGCAACTTGGGGAACTCCTTAAGTCGCGAACTCATACACTTCACGGGCCGTGCGCTTTTTGCAAACTCACACACACTTTGCCGGTTGATCAAAGTTGGCTAATCACAACACTTAACGAATTCCATGAGGATGGCGAATCCATACCACTTCGCGGGTCGAGACCACTTCGCGAAACGAGAGCCAAGATGCAATTCGCAAAATCTTAGAGGCTTAATTGACGAACTTCTCCATTTCACGGGTCGATCAATTTGGCGAACCCGCATGCAATTCGCGAACCACACATAAATTTTGAGCTTTCACGGGTCAATACTTCACGAGTCATGTGTAGATTGCGAACCCAACTAGAACTCTTAGAATGTGTTTATAACGGAGGAAAAATATTTTAGGGACCCTTTCAATTAAATAACACTTAAAAATAATAATAAATATAATGTTCGCACACCTAAGAATTTTGAGCCCTTAAGTAATTAATTAAATTAATTAGTGTTCTAACCTTAATATTTTATGCCTAAGGTCGAGAATTAGGAAAATTCACGGGGCAGGTAGATGGATATCGACGGACGACAGGTAAGTGGAAATTCAACTACGAAACATGTGATTACGTGCCTCTATGATTTCATGATTACGTGAATTAAATTGTTACGTTTTTATGTGGCATTAAATTGCATTGCATACTCACGAGCATGCACGATTCTATGTGGGAGGGTCGTGGGATAGAGTGTGCATGTTGTATGTCGCTTGTAAGTGACGGATACTTGCCGATATGGGCAAGAGTTGTCGACTTGCAGTTGAGTCAGGGCTATTCTTCTATGTCACCAGGGCGGCGTTGAGCGTCGTCGTAATATTATGTAGATATATATATATATATATGTATATATATATATATACATATATATATGTGGATATAATATGGATATGATTGGGCATGACCCGTTGTGGTAAAGGGCGACCTGGAGGGTGCGACCTGAGGGTATAAGCGACACAGGATGGAGCCCTGGTGTAAGCAACCTCAGCGTAAGCTACCAGCGTGAGCGACCGACGGACAGTCGGGGACGACCGGGTACATATGGTGATCTAGGGGAATGATGTGCATCCTAGGGATCGGCCATACAGCGTGGACGTGAGCACATTGTGGTGTATAGTAAGATTAGCCTAGGGCCCTGAGTAATGATAGTATGTGCGATAAATGCATCGGCGCGGATCGCCCTTGCGGAGCATTATATGCATCGGCGCGGATTGCCTTTGCGGGGAAGTGTCACGTGCATACATGCATAATTTCTGCTTACTAAGCCACGGTGGCTCACCCTTACGTTATGTGTTGTAGGTACCAGTGATCACGGTACGTGATCGCTTCTGAAAGCAAGGCTGTCGTTTGGAGCTTCCCGCGGCTTTTAAGGTGGAGATGTGTGTATGGGTGACGACCTGTGAGGCCGGGCACATGGGAACCCTTTTGTTGTGCCACAATACACTCTCCGTGTAATTAGATCATGCATGTAATTAGGAACGGACATATATTCTTTTGACGTGTACCGAACAACGATCCATTACATAAATGGAAAAGAAAAATTTTATACGCATTTTTGTATACTTTCCAAATACACAACTCGCTAGGCACATAGGAATAAGCTAGATTAGGATCGGGGCGCCACAGGGTGGTATCAGAGCTTCAGTCACAGGTTCTGTAGACTATCCATACACACACACCCAAAAGCGCAGAAGCGGCCATGCAAGTGTTATACTTATGTGAACTTTCTGTGTCGCGTAATTTATTGGCCATAGGACTCTCAGGATAGAATAGGAACAATGGTGAAATAAGGGGTGAAACCAGCGGAGGAGATGAACAGAACAGGGCAAATACGGCCCCTGCCGACAGTCACAACGCGACCATCCTGCAACTGACGGAACTGGTCCGTCAGCATTCTGCCCAAATCTAGCAGTTGATTCAGCAAAACACTGCAAATGCTGGACAGACTCAGGCAGAGAGAGCTGAAATAGTTGGGGAGAGGTTTCGAAGGCTGAACCCACCAACTTTTGATGATACATCTGATCCAACGGCAGCTGAAGAGTGGCTGAGGACCTTGGAGAGCATGTTTGTCTACAGCCGGGTCCCAGAAGAGGAGAAGGCCATTTGCGCTGCATTCCTACTAAGGGGAAGCGCGGGGCATTGGTGGGATACCATTGTGGTGATAGAGAATCCCGCGACCATGAGCTGTGATACGTTCAAGGAACTGTTCCGGGGTAAGTACCTAACGGCCCCAGTAAGAGCTCAGTGCCTGAATGAGTTCATCAATTTCAGGCAGTGAGGGACGACCGTTGCTGAATGCATTCAGAAATTCGACTAGCTGTCGAGGTTTGCAGCTCCTATGGTGAGCACATAAGCCTTGAAGATCGAACGGTTGCTGGAAGGCTTGAGGCCGAAACTGTATAGAGAGGTAAGTATGGCCGGAGTCCAGGGGGCCACCTATGCACAAGTGGCGGAGAGGGCCATAGTGGGAGAGTAGGCCGAAGCTAGAATTGTTCGCGCTGAGGAGGCGAAGCACAAATTTGCACAGGTACAAGGAGCACAATGGAGCGGGGGAGATCAGAAACATCAGTTTGTGCCCAAGGGCGGAAAGAAGAAATTTCAGAACAGGCCTCCACAACAACCTCAAGGGGTACCGAATAGACCCCCGAACCCGAATCAAGGAGCGGCACCAATCCCAAATTGCCAGAGGTGCGGGAAGAGGCATTAAGGAAATTGCTACGCTCAGGTGAACACTTGCTTCAGATGTGTGAAGCTGGGATACTTCGTGAGGCAGTGCCCTGAAGGTGCCTCAGGAAGTCAGGTCGGGAGCCAAGTGAGACCACCGATGGTGCCAGCTCGAGTGTACAAGATTACTTTCGAGGAGGCGGAAAACAACCCGGCGGTGGTGACAGGTACCCTCCTTATCCACCAAACACCCACGTGCATCTTAGTAGACTCGGGAGCCATGCACTCTTTTGCATCCATAAAGTATGTGGCAAAACTCGGGATTACGCCTGAACGGGCAAAATGTGAATATGGTGTAGCAATCCCAAACGAGGGCTCCAACTAAGACTAGCCAAATATTAAGAAATTGCCCGATAGTAGTGGGTGACAAAGAATTACCCGTAGATTTCATAATTATCCCGGTGAGTGACTACGAGGTGATCGCCAGGATGGATTGGCTATTGAAGTACGGAGCCGTAATAGATTGCAACAGTAAGGTAGTCACATTAGTATAGGGGAAAACGAAACTTTCACATTCGAGGGGGCAGGCAAGAAGGGAATCATTTCTAGAATCTCGGCGTTAAAGGCCCAAAGACTGATCAGAACGGGATGCTAGGCGTATCTTGTATTTGCATTGAAGTCCGGATAGAATTTCTCCTCAAAATTCGAAGATGTGCTCATAGTTAGAGACTTTCCTGATGTGTTTCCGGAAGAACTACCAGGACTACCACCGGATATATAGATCGAGTTTACCATCGACCTGGTGCCAGGAGCAGCACTGATATCTAAGAATCCGTACCGGCTAGCACCGACCGAACTAAAAGAGATGAAGGATCAGTTGGAAGAACTACCAGGACTACCACCGGATATATAGATCGAGTTTACCATCGACCTGGTGCCAGGAGCAGCACTGATATCTAAGAACCCGTACCGGCTAGCACCGATCGAACTAAAAGAGTTGAAGGATCAGTTGGACGAACTATTGCAGAAAGGATTTATCCAACCAAGCTTTTCTCTGTGGGGAGCACCGGTGTTATTTGTGCTGATTAGCTTCCAGCCTAGACACCTGCTTAAAATGGTCCAGCACCTCCTTAATAACTCTCACAGCTTGTTGTTTGCCTTTGCAGAACATCATAAGATCATCAGCAAAGCATAGGTTGATCAATCTCAGCTGCTTGCACAAGGTATGAAATCTAAATCGAGGGTCACTAGCTACCACTTGAAGCTTCCTTGTGAGATATTCCATAATGAGTACAAAGAGCAGAGGGGACATCGGATCACCCTGCCTTAGTCCCCGAGTACCTTGAAATAGACCATTGGTATGCCCATTCCGAGAGCTAGTATAAGTCATTGTAGAAACACACACCATGATCCAATTAACAAGCTTCCTATGAAATATTAGCATGCTAACCACTTGTCCAGGAATGCCCATTCCACAGTATCATAGGCCTTTCTATGATCCACCTTAAGTAGAGCCCTAGTTGAAGCATTCTTCCTAATATAATCTGATTAGGTCTTGACACAACAGGATGTTGTGCATATGGATCTACCCTTCACAAAGGAATTTTGATTGGAATTGATTAGCAGAGGTAACAGAGGCTTCATTCTAGCGCAAAGCAATTTTGAGATTGGTACATCGTGTTACAGCATGAGATAGGTCTAAAGTCCAAAGCTGTGGCAGGATTAGCAACTTTCGAAATAAGGCACAGAGTAGTTGCATTAACCTTGACTGTAATCCACCAGTCTCAAAGAACTCCATTATGGCATAAGTTATGTGCTCCCAACCACTTCCCATGCCTTATGGAAAGAGCCACTGCCATACCCATCTGGACCTGGGGCAGCCTCAACATGAATAACCTTCATGGCCGCAGCAATTTCCTTCCTAGATAAAGGTTGCACCAACTGTAATTGCTCTGGCAGAGATAGAATGTATCCGGCCTCTGCAACCTTCTTATCAAGATCAGCATATAGATTGCATCTTCTACCCAACAAGTTCTGGTAATAATCAACAAAGTGATCATGAATTGCTGCACTATCAGTTAAACTAGTCCCATCAGAAGTTGCGATTGACATAATCCTATTTGAATAGTTCCTCTGTTTGATCATAGAGTGGAAAAAAACCTGTGTTCTGATCCCATTTATCCAACGATCTAGCTTTGGCTTTCTGTCTCAAAAACTGATCATTAGCCTTACTAAGAAACTGATATTCCACTCGCAATGCTTCATCCTTAGCCAGCAGTTCTCCATTCAGAGGATCTACAGCAGGGCAGTTTGGCTCTCATCCAACATTATTTCCCCCTTTTCAGTTCTGATGGTAATGTTGGCAAAAAGTTCCTTGGTGAGTTTTTTCAGGGGCCCCCTCAGTTGCTGGAGGTTCTGACACACACTTAGCATAGCTGATCCCTTCTTAGCCCTGAATGATTCCTCAATGATCTTTAAAAAGGAAGAAGCCATGCTCAACATATTAAAGAATTTGAAGGATATGCCTCAGAGGTTGACCCATGTCCCTCAGTCATAAGGGAGTATGATCAGAAACCCCCTCAGGTAACAAATTCACTGAATACTCAGAGAACTTAGAGACCCATTCCTCATTGGCAAGTGCCCAATCTATTCTGCTCCAGATTCCCATTACATGCCTCTGATTGTTTGACCAATTGAAGTGGCATCCACTCCTTATCTCCTCAAACTGACAGTGCTGGGTGCACTGGTTGAAACCCCTGAAGTCAGAAACTGAAACTGGTCCACCTCCAATTCTATCCTCCACTTTTCTGATGTTATTGAAATCTCCCCAGGTCATCCAGGGATCATCCATCACATCTCCCATCCTTTGCAGCTCATTCCATAGCATTTCTCTCTCAGCATGATCATTGGAACCATAGACACAGGTAATAAAACTTATCAGCTCCCCCTCTAGAATGCACTACAATTCCATCTCAAGATCCCCTCTCCAAAGCACTATGATTCTACCATTGGGATGGATGTTCACTAAGGTTATGGATCCACTGCCAACAACAAAACTTCCTATTAAGTACCTCCTCCATGCTGTCATTCTTCAACTTTGTTTCCAACAAACACAATAGATTCAACCTATATTTTCACCAGAAGAGAACCACTTCTCTCTGCTTGGCAGGGCCATTGAGGCCCCTAATATTCCATATGGCACTTCTATCCATGACCAAGGTCATCGACCCTCTGCTCGGAAGGGTTAGAATTAAATCACATAGTACTCTTTGTGCTCTCCATCTGCACCTGTTCAGCCCACGAGTGCCTGTGGCTCTCATTACCCCCATCCTTCCTTGGCTGGTCAACCTGTCGGCTAAGATGTCTAGTCTGAGAGCTGCTATGTCCCTTATACTCTTTGACAGGGCTCTCCTGCTTCTTTTCTGGTTCCACATAAACTGCTACCTTATTACTAGGGCCTTGAACTGGTTGCCACATCTTCTTGGAATCCATCCTGCAGTTAACAGCTTCAAGCCCATACTTGTCACACTTAGAGCATCGTACTGGTTTCCACTCATAAGTGATCTGTTGCTCTAGTAATTGCCCTTTTCTCATTCAAAAATTGAATACTATCCTTAAGAGGTTTGGTTAAGTCAACCTCAACAAAACCCGAGCATAGTGTATCATTTCCTTCCTCCTAGTAACCTCATCTGACATGATGGGGATGCCTATCAGGCTGGCCAGCCTACTCAAGGTTCTTGAGCCCCAGTACTTCAAGTCAAGTTGAGGAGTTGAACCCACAGAGGTACACTATCCACCCCCAGTTTGTTCAATTGTGTGTCCTCACACCATGGTGCTCACACAACCGGTTTGCGATCAAAATGGAGAATCTCGGTTTGCAAATCTTGTCTCGAGCTGCTACTCAATCAAATCTGGCCAGGAAAAGCCCCTGTCGAACCTGCCAGACATTCACTAGCCCTTTCTTCTCTCGCTTAAGGAAGCCAGCCATAACACCATATGGTGGATTGGCGCCCAAGACATAACACATCACCGCATATTTCCAATGTTCAACCTCATCCTTTATTCCTCAGCATCTATACTCCCTATTACTTGTCCAACTTCCGAAATAGGTGCTACAAATTCGAGCTTAGTATCCTGGGTGTTGAGCAAATTGATAGAGAATTGAGCCCAGGGATTTCCACGTGCCACACTGCTCCTTCAGCCCAGAGCTACTTCCAATAGAAGATTTCATGGCCGATATTCTGCCCACAGGTTCCCCCAGAATAGGCCACACCTTCACCTCCGAGACCTTCTCATCAATCTCACCGCGACCTGACTTCCAATGAAACAGTACCTCCCTTCGATTTTGCCCCTGGGCTCACGAACTCTTCCACACGCTCATCTTTGTTCCCAGACCTAATCAGATGCCCAATTGATCCTCCATTGGTAGGGGACGGCGTCGTCAACATGACCGGCGCAACCCGTTGTATCGGTTATTTCCTGTTTTCCGCCATGGTGGAAGAGAGGGAAAGCCCTAACGAACTATCTAATTATCATTTCAATTGAATTTCAATTTCAAACTTAAGGAAACTTACTATTATTAGATAACTAACTTAGATATTCAAATCAAGTAAAATATCATTAAATATTAATCAAATTTCGAATGATACAATATAATAATCAAATTAAATAATATTCCGAGTATTTTTATTCCATATTTATTCATATCAAATATACAAAATACACTCAAAGGCATATTTCGAAATTAGCTTAAGGTAAAAATCCAATGTTACCCTCCAGCCCATTAAGCACTTGGCCAAGTCCAAGTCTTAAAGCTAGTTTCTAATGAAGTCCGACTTCTGTAGAACCCAAGTCCCCCTAAGCTAGTTAGCCAATAAATTTGCACGCATGTTGATGTGATTATATGAATTTCGCGTATTAATCACGTGCTTAAGTGATTTACATGTATCTTGTGTATTTCACTCTGTGCTTAGGGAATGTCTAACTTATTAGGTAATGTTCGAAAATAAGCAACTGAAGGTGAATTAAAGTAAAAATAATGAGTGATGCCTAGAATTAGAATAACCACTAACAAAGGGACTCTTTTTGTTATTTCCCTTATTATTAAGATTATTAAACTTAAATATCTACACATAAGGAAAATCAACTAGGTTTTCTCACACTAGAAATGCTAAGTAGAGAGAAGGAGGAGTTCGAACCTAGCTTTGGAAAAGGTATGAGATTTTCCTATACTCTTTACGTTTTTGGTTTATGATTTTAGGTTCTAAGCTTAGATTTAACCTGTTTAAGGCATTTACACTCTAAAATATGTCCAGAATCATGCCTCATGGTTAAAACGATTTCTAGGGTTTTGGGATTTATACGACCTTCATAGTGTTCTTGAGAAAAAGGTACATTTTGATCGAAATTAGTAAGAGTTCGCGAGCGAAAAGGTGTTTTTGGGCAAAGTGGGTTCGCGGAATATGAACTTCGCGAACTCTGGACCGCGAACCATAGGTAGCACGAGTTTCACGAATTCAATAGGTTCCGCGTGCATGAATTCGCGAAGTTTAAACTTGGCGAATCCATGGGTTCGCGAAACGAGAAGCCGAGTAATGTATATCGCAAACTGAGTGTGAGTAGGGATAGAGTTCGCGAATTGAGAGGAAAGGAATTTGGCGAACTCGGCAGCTTTGCGAATCGAGCCATGTTGGCGAATCAAGGTTGGCGAATTCATGAACTTCACGGGCTGGGAGAGTTTGGCGAACTTGGCCATTTCGCGAACCGAGTAAGTCGCGAACCATGCATGGCAATTCGCGAAACTCGAGCTGAGCAACATTTCGTGAAGTGAACTCGCGAAATGAGAGTTTCGCGAGCTTGGAAAGTTTGGCATCCTATAAGTAGCAAAGAATGTCACGAATTGGAAATGAGGGTTTTGCGAATTGGAGCCTTCACGAATTGTGTAGTTCGTGAACTTGGGTCCGCGAATTGAGATAGAGTTCGCGAACTTAGCTAGGGTGGCGAAATATTATTTCACGAATCATGGAAGCATATTTCGCGAACTGAGGACCGTGATGTTTCGCGAACCAAGAGAGAAGATAGTTAGGATTCGTGAAATGCGACTATATGATAATTTCACGGATCTTTAGGACATGTAAACTTCGCGAATTAGAACTTCACGACTTAGGGTAACTTCGCAAATTGGACACTTAGATTTAAACGTTCTAGGTAATAAAAAAAGAGGAAAAATATTTTTTCACCATTTAATAAGAAAAATATCCTGATTCTAATGAGCATAGGCTCTTTCAACGCCCGATCACAAATAGCCTATCACTATTTTCAGGGTCAATTTTCGGCATAGGAAAACGCTGATTTGATAGAATTTTCGAACGAAAATTTACATAGTCAATTAATATAATTTATACACCAACTTTATACCCTTTTATATTTAAAGGACAAAATATTAGGAAACCCACCATACCGGTTAGCGGTTAATCTACGGAAGCTAGGTATGTGGAAATCCAACTACACGTAACATGTGTGTATGTGCCTAAATTATGTTATTATGTGATGAGGTGCTTATGTGCTTATGTGAATTTGGATATGATTTCATGATTTTGTAAGCATCATGGCATTAACGCATTATGCATATGCACGAGCATGCACGAAACACTTGGGGGTAATAACATATGAGCGTTCATGATTACGTCGCAAATAGCAAAAAATAATTGTCGAGATAAGCAATCAAGTTATAAGTTAAAGTAAGGGGCGGCTTCCGGGGCACCGGACGACGTTGATGCACCGTCGGCGACGTTGATGCGTCGCCAGTATACGAACGACGTTGATGCGTCGGGGGATTACCATGGTTGGATTGATGCCCTCATGGTTGGGTTGATGCCCTTATATCCCTGTTAGCGTGGTTGGGTTGATGCCCTCACTCTTTAGTATGGTTGGGTTGATGCCCTCATACTCTGGGCTGATGCCCGTGGTTGGATTAGAGCTCTTTACGGTGTACGCCTGGGTAAAAGTGTGCAAGCGCCCTAAGATAAAAGATTCGAGATTGAGCTAATCTATGAGACGTAAGATGCATTGGCGTGGATTGCCTTTGCGGGAGATTTTATCACGTGCACGTCATGCATGATTTCTACTTACTGAGCATATTGCTCATCCCTTACGTTATGTGTTGTAGGTAGAGGCGACCAAGGTACGTGATCGCCTAGGTGTCAAGGCAAATCTTTTGAAGCTTCCAGCAGCATTTGGGGTGGAAGTGCGTGCATGGATGACGACATTTGAGGCCGGGCGCATAGGAATTCTTTTGCTACACATGTAGACACTTCTCGTGTAATTAAGTTTTGCATGTAATTAGGAATTGGAAGCATTCTTTTGACATGTAAAGAACGATGTTCCATTACATAAATGGAAAAAGAAAAATTTCATACGCATTTCTGCATGCCTTTCAAACAAATCATCATTAGGCACGTAGGATAACGTTAGAATAGGTAGCGAGCACAGCGGGTCCTGACAACTTCAGTCCATTAAATGGCCCAAGGACCATTAAGGCGTGGCCCAATGGCATATGGCCCGTTATGGCCCACAACACTTTCTCTCCATACTAGTACACGTTGATGATCCTTTTTAAGCCTGACTCTCTAGGTTCCACTCAATCGGCAATGGAGGAATCCAAGAGTTCGGTAATTACATAGCCAATCCCGCAGTACGGGACCATAACCCGATTTGAGTGCGAATTTCGACCCAGTCTTTATTTGCCTTAGCAATAGCGCCAGTATTGTCACACCTTGGTTTCGAAAATTAATTTCGAATGGTTTCGACAATCTTTACATGTTGCGAAAATAATGTTTCGAAAATTTTATGTTACGAAAACCTACATGTTTCATTGGTTTCAAAAATAATTTTCAAGATACCTAGTTTCGAAACTCCATCGAAAATTATTTTCGAAAGGTTTCTTTTCGAAAATCATTCCTTGTGAAAACATGGTTTTTATTCGATAATCTCAAAATATATGATCAAAACATCACTTTATTAAGACCACTGTGGTTTTCACCACAACTTCAAACATGCTTAGCTTTTCAAAAATCATATCATGCAGAAATTAAGTCATATGAAACACACCTATTTGTTCAAAATTCATCCAAACCTACGATCAAAATATACTTTCTCAAGAACAGTATGAACATCATAACTTTTCAAACACCTTCAACTTTCAAAATATTAAAATACATGCAAACTATGAATCTTTGCAAATTTTCATGCATACTAACACTTACGACATGCTATGACATGGATAAAAATGTAAATCTAAGCTAAGGAATTATACCCTCTCCTAGCTTAGTTCGATCTGTTCTTGAGTTTTTCTCACACTGTGTTTTCGACAGTTTTTGTCTAATGACCTGAATTCTTCTTTTTTATCATATGGTTTGCGTGTTATAATTAACAAATGATGTCGACTTGTACTTTATTAATACTTATCTCAACCTTAAGTCACACATATTATTTTATTAGTTAAATAGCTTTCCTTCCTATTATGTTTTCGGTACTACACTTGCGAAAACTCTCATGTTGCGAAAATCTCCTAATTTTCACAACATTAATATCGAAACCTCTTCATTTCGTAACCTCCTTATACGAAAATTGCTTTTCTCGAAAATCCAATTCTCAAAACCCCATCACCTTTCGAAAATTACACTATCTAGTTTCAACCTTCTCCTATTTTTGGAAAATCACATACTTCCTTGATTTTTCGAAAGTCTATCTTATATCTAAATTCTTCTATGTCCCAAAGCTCATTCTCTACTAAATTAGCTACCACGTTATCATATAATTAAATAACCACATAATTTGCATGCAAATTTATTGGCCAACTTACTCGCGGGATCCGGGTATTACAACCGGACGGCATACAAGACGACGCCTATCTGATCCACACACTTTAAACTTGCTTACGGGAAATCTTGTCATTTACCCGTCGAGCTAGAACACAAAGCATGTTGGGCTCTAAAACGGCTGAACTTTGATTTAAATCTTGCAGGCGAAAAGCGAAAACTTGCAGATCAAAGATCTCGACGAGTGGAGGCAAATGGCTTATGAGAATACCCATCTCTACAAGGAGCGTATGAAGCCTTACCATGATCGTAAAATCATGAAGCAGGAATTCCAATGGGGCGGCCATGTCTTGCTATATAACTCGCGCCTGCGACTATTTCCCTGCAAGCTGAAGTCGAGATGGTCAGGCTTCACGGTGACCCGAGTATTCCCGTATGGAACCGTTGAGATAACACATCCACAAAAAGGGACATTCAAGGTGAACGGGTAGCGTCTCAAGCATTACTATGGCGGTGATATCGAGGCGCTCGAAAAGGAAATGATTCACCGCCTCAAGACCAACCAGAGTTGAACCACCGAACAATGTCTAGCTAAAAGACATTAAAGAAATCGCTACCTGGGAGGCACCACAAGCCTATCCTATGTTTTTTCTTTATTTCTATGCAAATTTTTAGTTTTTATAATTCTGTTGCTGATCGCAAAGAATCAAAATATCAAGTGTGGGGAGAAGCCGTTCAAAGCATGCACATCGAACTATTCAAGGAAGTTTGCTTATCGATTTATTTCCTTTACGTTTGTGTTACAATGTGATACATTTTGGACAACGTAAAGATTAAGCGTGGGGAGGGGATGTAAGGTCCTGAATTATCAACTCAATAAAAGCTAGGCAAGAAATCTAAGATTTATGATGTGTATTTAATTCGAATTGAGGTTCGATAGCAAACCTTCTTTTTCGCTCGTGAGACAGAATTTTAGTGCGAGAAAGTGTTTTCTTTGTTTCTCTCTCTAGATATGATTTGCAAGCCTTTCGGATCAATTGTTTCTCTACTTATTACGAATATGTACAAATGTATTTCTACCAAACATATTTGGTATAAATTACAAGTTAGTCCTAAACTACGGACTAATACAAGAAATGCCCCAAATACAAAGATAGCTAATTAAATCAAAGCACAATTCTAAAGCATATTTTACAATCTCCTCCTTTGTGCTTGATTGCCCTTCTGCTCTGTCTACCTTTGTCGGGCGTAGAACGACTTGCGTGTGGCGCCCCGCCATCAACGTACCACTTCTAACACTAACTTAAGTGATAATATAAGTATATTGGAATTAGTACACGAAAACGTGGGTAAAATTTTTCCTTTTATATAAAGGAACTAGTTCTGTACATGTCAAAATATCACTTCCAACCTAATTACATAGGATGGTTCCCTAATTGCAACAAAAGAAATCCTAACTTCCGCCCACGGGTCGCATTCATGTACACACCACCCTCAGAAGTCGTTGGATGGTTCAAAAGATAGCCTTTGCAGTCGTAAGCGATCACGTATCGTGGTCGCGTGCACCTAAAGCACATAAAAATAATGGAATGAGCTAGCTTAGTAAGTATGAACAAAGCATGTCGTGCACGTGTCACATTTGCAAAGACATCCCCCAGTGCATTCACACCCTAGTAGGATCAGACTCCATCTCATATATCTCAGGGCCCTCGACTAACTTACTATGCGCCATTTCTAGAGCCCAAATCCACTAAGGACAAATTGTCCAGCAATCCAGAACGGGTGATGAACCATAAAGTAGTAGTTACATATTTCGGCCCAATTCGCACTAGAATGCACGACGTTCCGCCATTCGACCCACGGGTACTTGCTATTCCGTGGACGCTCACACTGGTAGCCCACTTCGAGGTCGCCAACACCAAAGATACCCTCGGTGTCGCTGCCACCCTCGAATCGCATCCTCCAGGTTGCACCTACCACAATTCAGGGCGATTTGCCCAAATAATAAATATATTTCCGATGGCGTACTGGGGCATCATGGTGTCATAGACGTAGTCCTGACTCAACTGTGAGTCGACATTATATCATGCATACGCTCATCTCACCATTCTCATGCAATCATGTATTCATGCTCATGTGAACAATACTGAAATTCATGCCATTTCATCACACATAGTGAATAGTTCACATAATCTCATATAAGCATATAGCCACGTAATTCACGTACGTACAAGCAATTTATGTGTTGTAGTGAACATTCCCACTTACCAGTCGTCCAAGCTAATTAAGTTTAATGACTTGGGAATTCCTATTGTTTGACCCTTAAATAGAAATATCACAATGTTAGCATCATCACTAAAATAGAGGACCATAAGAAACATTCTCTCTCTAGCTTTCTCTCTCTAGGAACGTCCTCTCTTGCACACACAACCCTACCAGCTTAACGTCACAAAACCCTTCGCCACCCTTCAGGAGCTCCGACATACCTCCGGCCGGTTTGGGTGCGGCTAGGTTTTCTCAAGGCGCCCCCGCCGCCGGGATCAGACGGCGGCGGACTGGGCTTAGAAACCCCTTACGAGCACCTTCTTACGTTGTGACCTTTCGTTCTCCACCCCTAACTTTCCATCTTCTGTGACGATCTTGACGCCGTTCGTACCTGCTCTTGTGTGATGGGTTCTACGACGTTCATGTGCGGTTCGATGATGAGCGGCTCCTCCTCATCGACGACTTTCACCAACTCTGCAACACCATGTGACATCGAAGTACTGAAATGTGACTATCCGACTTTCGCGGCACGTTTTGATGGGCCACATTTTAATGACCTGATGGGCAGGGTTAACGGCCGATCTGGACTAGGAAACGACGGCGATGCAACAGGACAGCGCACCGGATCTACCCGTCAGGGTACACAGCGGACTGGTATCACGATTCCCGGAATATTACGCAATGAGCGCATACCTGAATCTACCAACTTCCGGCGCCGTCCTGATACCCCCCGCCCCCCAAGTCCCTTATGGAAGAGTACGATAGGGAGGACATGGCTTTTACGCCTGAGAACCTTGACAAGAGTAACCCTAGGCAAATTATGGACGATCAAACGGAGGAATATCGGAGGCTGATGTGGCAATCTTGAGTGCGCAAGCTATGGGTAGCCACCATGGAAAGAATCGTTCGGCACTTATATAAGGATCTTGGTGTGCCTCATGAGCCCCGACCCAAAGTTACCGAAGACGTGCTGTCACAAGAGGCTGCTAATGAGCCAGTGGACCCCAGGAAAGATGACGAAGCCCTGGTGAACGATAGTGCTAGGAGCAAAGTTGAGCAGCAACAGCCATAGAGAGGGTACATAGGACGGCTGGGACCCCTCCATCCCCGCCAAGACCTACGCAGCCCGCAGTGAACGTGGGAAGAAATTAGGGTAATGAACGCAGATCCTTTGTGGCGGCTGTTCAAGGAAAGTCCCTCTTGCGAAGCGGAAAAGACCGTATGTGGCTTGACTATACCCCGCCGAAGTTAGTGGCGGGAGAGGCGGAGATCCAGCCGACCGCGGCTATGGTTGAGAAGGGATGTAAACGTTGGCAACATACCCTTGTAGGGTACTTCCTGGGCAAGAAACCCTATTTCCCAACTGTAGAGAGGCACTTCCGATCAGTCTGGGGGAGTGTGGCTGAAGTGCGATCCACTACCAACGGCTTTTTCAAGTTTCGCTTTGAGACGGCGGAGGCCATGCTTGAAGCCCTTGAGGGAGGTCCATGGCTCCTAAATGGGCAGCCACTAATACTTGAAGAATGGGGCCCTGGCAGTCCTTTGCCAAAAAGGAAATCAAGGAGGTTCCTACTTGGGTCCGTTTTCCCCACCTCCCGTCGGAGTTATGGACCAAAGAGGGGTTGGGTCTTGTGGCTAGCACAGTAGGCAAGCCCCTCTTCCCTGATGCACGTACGATCTCTATGGAAAGAATCGACTATGCGAGGTTGTGTGTCATGAAGAAAATCGATGAACCCTACCTAGACCACCTAAACATCCGCATGCCCACGTCGAAAGACCAAGCTGATGTAATTCAGGTTGAGGTTGAATACGAATGGAGACCCCCACGTTGCTCCAACTGCTCTGAGTTAGGGCATGATAGAGCTGCCTGCCCACGTATTCCCAGCTCCCAAAAGGCCGCAAGTGGACCGAAACGTAGCATCCCCACCAAGTCTATCGCGAGATTGCCCCCACGTGGCAGTAATGACTGGCAACAAGTGACCGGAAAAGGTAAGGCTGTTGCTGTAACCCCGCCATCTGCAGTAACATCCAAGGCGACCACGACAGAGACCTCAGCGAACCCTTTTACTATTCTCAGTGATATCACCGATGACGGAAGCAACCAACTACAGGGCCCTAAAAGCGCAACCCTTGCACTTGTTACCCAATGATACCCACAGCCGTTTGGAATGTCCGTGGTCTCAATAAGAGAGACCACTGTCACGCGGTGAGTGACCTCATCGGACGTTACGGTTTACACATTATCGGGCTGCTCGAGACACGGGTTTCTGTTCAGAACGCGGATTCTATTGCCAATGGAATCCGGGAATGGACTTGGTTTTTTTATTAAGACGTTGGCCCAGGCAAGCGAATATGGGTTGGATGGGACCATCGGTTTGTTATGGTTACCATTATTGGGGTTTCGGCCCAAACGGTCCATTGCAAGGCCCGCAACTTGGCCTCGCAAATTGACATTTTCATCACTTTCGTGTATGGACTGAATCGGAGGGAGGAGCGCCGCGACCTGTGGAACAATTTGGTTTCCATATCGCAGAATCGTATCAACGATGCTTGGGTCGTTATAAGAGATTTCAACGCAATTCTCGGCCCACATGATGCTCGGGGAGGGGCCCCAAAATTCTGATTTTGAGGATATGAGGAGCTGTTTCACGCAGTCGGATCTTATTCCATTACCTATGACAGGTCAATCCTTCACCTGGTTCAACCAAAGAAGTGGGGAGGCGGGAATCTGGCGAAGATTGGACAGGATGGCCGCTAACCCAACTTGGTTCGCTCGTTACGAACATACTCGATATCGAAGTGAGCTACCTAGCACCTCAGATCATTCGCCCCTCGTCCTGGAAAATCAGGGGAACATCAGACCAAAAAATACTTGTTTCCGGTTCGAGAATTTTCTCATTCAGGACCCATCCTTTTATACAAACGGTGGAGAACCATTGAAGTTCTAATGTTGACGGCGTGCCTATGTACTCGGTAGTCCAAAGGCTCAAAAAACTGAAGGGACCCTTCCGAAATCTTCGTAGGGCTAAAGGCATCTTACATCAAAATGTGGTACAGGCAAAGGATTACCTCAACCTTGTTCAGGAATTCGCAGCGGTGTACTATTCTGAAATCCGATTTCATCAACTAGAAAAGCTCTGTCGGCATCTTTATGGAAAGGCCGTCGATATGGAATACGCTGCACTGAGACAGAGAGCGAAATTAACATGGCTGAAGGATGGGGATCGTTGCACTGCTTTTTTCTTCAAAAAGGTTACCTTGAGACGCGTGGTCAATCGCATTTACTCCATCGAAGACGATGCGGGGAACCCACATGAGGGGGAAAACGTCGTTAATTCTGAACTCCAACGCCCCTATGAAGAACTGATGGGGAGTTCCTCGCGCCCACCAGGTTCACAGCTGCCGGATGTTCGTGATTATATATCACGTACCCTATCCCAGAAGGCAGCTACGGAGCTTACCCGACCCTTTCAGATACTGAATCAAGGATGGCTTCTTTTTTATTGCAAATGACAAGGCCCCGGGCCCGGATGGGTTCACTACGGCCTTTTACAAGGCTGCCTGGGGAATCATAGGTCCGAACATCACCTCCGCAGTAAAAGATTTTTTCAGAATGGGTCGCCTTCTCAAGGAAATCAATAGTACCCTCATCACACTCATCCCAAAGGTGCCGAATCCCGTACGATCGGCAGATTTTCCGCCCCATCACTTGTTGTAATGTCATTTATAAGGCGATCTCCAAAGTATTGGCTAACCGACTAAAGCCCCACCTGTCCGCCCTCGTGGACGTCACTCAAACTGCCTTCATCCCGGGAAGGAGAATCAGCAATAATATCTTACTTGCTCAGGAGATATGCTCGGGCTATCGGAATATGCAGCTGCCGGCCAGACTTACGGTTGAAGTTGACCTTGCTAAGGCATATGATAGGATCGAGTGGGACTTTATCATTGCTACCTTGACTGCTATGCGATTCCCACCAGTGTTTACCCGATGGATCCGTGAGTGCATTACGACCACACAATTTTCGATCAACTTTAATGGCCGAGCAGAGGGACTGTTCAAAGGACGTCGAGGGCTGCGTCAGGGAGACCCGATCTCCCCGTACATCTTCACACTGGTAATGGAAGTTCTTAACGGCATCCTAGCAAGGAAAATTCAGCTTTCCAACAAATTTACCTACGATTGGCGCTGCGCCGAATCTTCCCTATTCATGCTGACCTCCACCGACGATCTATTACTGTTTTGTCATGCCGACATCGAGTCCGCCTCTATTCTTAGCGAGGGATTGGGTTATTTTGAGGAACTCTCTGGTCTTCACGTGAACGCTGCTAAAAGCCAATTCTTCCTCTCAAAACGGGCGGCGGGACTGAGCCATGCTATATCGGGGTTTTTGGGGTTCATGGAGTGCAGCCTACCCGTCAGATACCTTGGGATCCCTTTGATTGCGGGTCGGCTTACTATCGATGACTGCCAGCCACTTATTGAGAGAATCGATAGGCGCCTTGGATCATGGCTCACGCAGGCCGAGTTCAATTGATAAAATCTGTCCTCCTTGCGTTCCACTCCTATTGGTCTAATGTGTTTCTGTTACCCAAAGGCGTCATCCGGGAAATCGAAAAGCGGTTACGGAAATTCCTGTGGGCGGGATCCCCTGCTAAGGTCGCATGGGCCGACGTTTGTCTTCCGATCGCTGAAGGCGGCCTAGCCATCCGACCTATCGAAATCGACAATAAAGCCCTGTTACTGAAGCATCTTTGGACTATGATCACCGTGACCCAAACTCTGTCTGGGTCAATTGGCTTTGGAGCACCCGCCTGTCTACTCGCTCATTTTGGACCATTAGTGCATCTTCGCAAACGGCTTGGAGCTGGAAGAAACTTCTCCGTTTCCGCCCGCTTTTCAGGTCCCTCATTGAATTCCGTATTGGGGATGGGCAGAACACCCGCCTTTGGCAAGACCCTTGGCTCGGGGAAGCCCCTCTCATCGAGCGTTTCCCTCGGGGGCCTATCGCTATGGGATTGCCTTACGACGCTCGATTGAGCTCCGTTATTGGCCAGAATGGGTGGGAGTGGCCAGCCCAAACCACGACGGAATTTCTGGAAATTGCCGATCATCTCCCGCCTGTCCACCATAACGATTGCGATTCGTTTCGTTGGATAGGGACTTCTGATGGCCAGTACTCTGCCCGCGCCGTTAAGGATGCGCTTAGGCCACGCCGCCCTCCCGTCTACTAGGCCGATCTCCTTGGGGGTTCTTTATGCATTCCCAGGCACGATTTCATTCTCTGGCTTGCCATTCGCGAGCGATTAGCAACGAGGGATAACGCATGGATAGCCACTCGTGCGAATTCTACAGCGTGCCTTTTGTGTGATACCGGTGGACTTGAAACCGTTAACCACCTCTTTTTCGCTTGTAATTTCTCTCAACAGTGCTGCCGATTGCTCCGTCAGAAAATAAGGTTTGCGTTGCCTTATCGCGACTGGAAGACTGGAATCCGATGGGCTTCTACTAAATGGCGGGGCAACCACCTCCTTTACCGGGCGTATCGCCATATTCTCTCCTCGCTTGTCTACCACATTTGGGCTGAGAGGAATCGCAGATGGCATGACGGACTCGGCGTTCTCCTGCGGATGTGGTCGATCAGATCATGGGCTTGGTTGGGATGCACCTTTCGGCGTTGCCGGCGAAGTACGAGCTTCAGTGTCATGGGCTACGACGCCTTTGGCACATCGCGTGGTAGTGTGGTGCGCGCAGTCGGATGCCTGTTGTTATGACTCTGCCGCGTGGCCCTTTAGTTTTCGTTGTTTTGGTTTGATGTTCTCATTTTGTTTGGGTTTCCGATTGTGTAATTCGTGTGGTGCGGTATGCTAAATACATTGTCGCGGATGTACCCTTTGATCTCGTTTATTAATGACCTGTTCTCCAAAAAAATAAAATAGAGGACCATGCAATAGTTTACTCCGACTATCGACCATATTAAGTTACTAGACCCTAAGCTGCTCCATGCTAGCCTAAGCTAAGTTAGCTTTGCCAGTGCTGATGCGGTCTTCGAAAAGTCCTTGATGAATTTTATGTAGTATCCCGCCAGTTCAAGAAAACTTCGTACTTCCATTATATTCTGGGGTCAATTGTTAATAGCTTCTATCTTGTTTGGGTCTACTGAAATTCTTGCTCCCGAAATGATATGTCCAAGGAATGCGACTTGGTCGAGCCAAAGTTCACATTTCTTGATCTTAGCATATAACTGCTTTTCTCGTAGTATTTTGAGAACAATTCCCAGGTGTTGCTCATGTTCCTCAGGCGTCTTTGAATAGATGAGGATGTCAGTAATGAATATGATGACGAACTTATCTAGGAAGGCTTGAAGAGATTCATGAATGCTGTCGGCGTGTTAGTTAGCCCGAAAGGCATGACTAAGAACTCTGTAGTGCCCGTATCGGGTACTGAAAGCCATTTTTGGGATATCTTCTTCGCGAATCTTCAGTTGATGATATCCTGATCTCAAGTCTATCTCCGAGAACACCGTTGCTCCTTGTAACTGATCGAATAGGTCATCAATTCTTGGCAGAGGGTACTTGTTCTTAATAGTGATCTTATTTAACTCTCTGTAATCGATTCATAGCCGCATCGATCCATCTTTCTTCTTGACAAACAGAACCGGTGCTCCCCAGGGCGAAAAGCTTGGCTGGATGAATACCTTATGTAGCAACTCATCCAATTGTTCCTCAATTCTTTCATTTCAGTTGGTGCTAATCGATAAGGAGCTTTTGAGATAGGTGTAGCTCCGGGTACTAATTCATTCGTGAACTGAATTTCACGATCATGAGGGAGTCCTGGTAAGTCTTCTGGGAAAACGTCGGGAAATTCTCGTACCATTAGAACCTCTTCTAGTTTCGGAATCTGACGCTCTTCCGATGTTACGGCATAACAAGGTAGGCTTCACATCCTGCCTTGATTAATCGTTAAGCTTTCAATGCCGAGATCTTAGGAATACCCTTACTTTTGATCGTTCCAGTAAAGGTAAAGGGTAACTGAACGTGACCGTCTTATGGTTACAATCAATCACGGCGTCATACTTAGATAGCCAGTCCATTCCTAGATTACTCATAATCGTTCATAGGGATAACTATAAGGTCTACGGGTAGTTCTTTATTGTTAACTACTACAGGGCAATCTGGTAAGACTAAACTAGTTCGGGTCGAAGCCCCATGCGGGATAGTTACAATATGTTCACAGTCGGATTGTTGAGGCGTAATCCCGAGTCTCGCCACATACTTACATGATGCAAATTAATGCGTGGCTCCTGAGTCTATTACTATGCATGTGGGGACAAGATGGATAGATAGGGTACCTGCTACCATGGATGGGTCTATTCTGCCTCTTCTGATGTTATTGTGTACATTCGGGCAGGTATTGTTGGTGGCCTGGCCTGTACAGTCACTTGGCTTCCAAATGCATTTCCGGGGCATGCTCTTGCAAAATGGCCTGATTTGTCACACATGAAGCAGCTGGCATTTCTAAGAAGCAAATGCCCGTGTGTCGTCGAGTGTATTTCGGGCTAATTGGTGCCATTGGAGGTCTCCCCTGGTTCGGATCAAATTGCTGAGGTGGTCCGGGATTGTTTTGATAAATTTGGCCTCGGGCCCTTTGAGAATTTCTTCTTTTGGTTTCCTCTACTCCACTACGGCCCTTGTACAAAATTTTCTTTTTGCTTCTTGAGCTCAAATGATTCGAGTCTCTGCTTGCTCAGCAACTAAAATCGTTTCTACCGGTTGGGCATATGAAACTCCCTAAAGTCCAGCCATATTTACATCGCGATACATCTCTGGCTTCAGGCCTTGAAGAAACCGTTCCATCTTCAAGGCGTCGGTACTCGCCATATGCCTGGCAAACCTCGACATTTTTTCGAATTTTCTGATATAGTCAGCCACCCTCATGGTTCCGTGACGTTGGTTGATAAATTCGTTCATCCTCTAGGCCTGCACGGTAGCAGTAAAGTATTTGCCCCTAAAGATCTCTCTGAAGCGATCCCAAGTCATCGTTATTGGGTCCTTGATTGCTAAGATGGGTGTCCCACCAGTGCCCTGCACTTCCTCGTAACAGGAATGCATGGCATAGGACCTTGTATTTCTCTGTTGTATTAATTCTTGTATTTGAGTAGATTGTTGACGTACTAGCTCCGTGAGTTGGAGGATAGCAGTATCAGATTGTCTGTCGGGGTTGCGGATTATTTACCTCGGTCCGAACCCCCATTACTCTTGCCTCTTGTTCTATCCATTTTTATGTACCCTGATAGTCCCTACGACCAATAAATTATGCAGGTAAAAACAAGATTTCACAGAAATAGAAACTTACTAGCAAGGCCGCTTCCGTACATTTGAGTGTGTGTACATGAACAGTCTACAGAAACTTCAACCGAAGCTCTGATACCACCTGTGGCGCCTCGCCATCTACGTACCATTTTTAACACTAACTTACGTGACTATTGTTAGTATAATGGAATTAGTATGCGAAAACGTGGGTAAAATGTTTCCTTTTATATAAAGGAACTCATTCTGTACATGTCAAAATATCACTTGCAACCTAATTACATAGGATGGTTCCCTAATTGCAAAAAAAATCCTAACTTCCGCCCCACGGGTCGCATTCACATACACACCACCCTCAGAAGTCGCTGGAAGCTTCAAAAGACAGCCTTGCCATCATAAGCGATCACGTACCGTGACGCGCGCACCTACATGTCGTGCACGTGTCCCATTTGCAAAGGCGTCCGCGCCAGTGCATTCAGACCCTAGTAGGATCAGACTCCATTTCATATCTCTCAGGTCCCTCGACTAACTTACTATGCACCATTTCCAGAGCTCAAATCCAGTAAGGACAAATGGTCCAGCAATCCATAATGGGTGACGCACCATAAACTAGTCATACATTTCGGTGCAATTCGCACTGGGATGCATGACGGTCCGCCATTCGGCCCACGGGTACTTGTTGTTCTGCGGACGCTCATGCTGGTAGCTCACTTCCAGGTCGCCAACACCAGAGATACCCTCGGTGTCGTTGTCATCCTCGACTCGCCTCCTCCAGGTCGCACCTACCGCAATTGAGCGACGACGTACCGGGTCGTCATGGTGTCAAAGAAGTAGTCCTAACTCAACTGTGAGTCGACATCAGATGCCTATATCGGCAAATATTCATCACTTTCAAGCGACATTATATCGTGCATACGCTCATCTCACCATTCTCATGCATGCCGTGTATGCATGTTTTCATGCTCATGTGAACAATACTGAAATTCATGGCATGTCATCACTTGTAGCAAATACTTTACATAATCTCATATAAGCAGATTGCCACGTAATTCACGTTCGTACAAGCAACTTATGTGTTGTAGTGAACATTTCCACTTACCTATCGTCCAAGCTAGTTAAGTTTACTAACTTGGGAATTCCAACCGTTCGACCCTTAAATAGAAATATCATATGTTCGAATCATCATTAAAATAGAGGACCATGTCAAAATAGTTTACTTCGACTATCGACCATATTAAGTTACTAAACCCTAAGTTGCTCCATGCTAGCCTAATCAAAGTTGGAGTTAGGTCCATCTAAACTTTCTTTATACACTAAGGTTCGCCCGATTTTATCATGTCTTTGAGTTACCCGATTTGTTATTTATTTCTCAATCATGCGGCCGATTTGTTATTTTGACCTAGTTCGCCCGATTGAAGCTCAACTCACTAGTATCCACCATTCGCTCGATTTGAGGTGTTTAGAGGCTGAAATCGCCGAGTGCTCATCTTCCTTGGATAGCCCGATTCTAGTTGGTACATGTATCACTCGCCCGACTTGTGTCATGTACTTGAATGGTTTCGCTGCGTCGTAATTTCACCCGATTTGTTGCTGCTTTACTCTTGTTTCGCCGAGCTTTATCCATCATCAATTCGCCCGATCATTTAGTCTTCAAATTGGCCGATTCGTTATGTACTATACTTGTATTCGCCGAGCCTTTATTTCGCCCGATTGAATACTCACATTTGAAGTCTCATTTCGCCGAGATTTTCATCACTTAACACGTCGCCAGATTCCTTCTAGCCTTTAAATCGGCCGATTGTAGCATGTAACATATTTCTTTAGCCGATTCCAACATTTCCCCAAATCTCCCGTTTATTGCATGCAAGATGATATTCTATTCGGTCGATTCCATGCACTAGAGTCTTCATTCGCCGACATTTCTAAAGGTTTGGGTCAAAATAAAAATTAGGAGAAACCCTACTTTCGATCGAAACCTACCTCACTTGACTTAAATCGCTCGAATGCCCATAGAACATGTTACGTTCGATCGAAAGCCATAACTTACTTTGAAGCTGTCTCCTTCTTCATAATCTGATTTCTAGCTTATTAAATTTTCTAAACGTGACATACACAACTTTAAGTCCTAACCTAGCATGTTTTATGCTCAACCTTAACTAGAATAACTGTTATACGTGTCCTTGAAATCTATCATTAAGCCTAATTTCCGTTCTATCCTCACGTACGTAAGGTCCTAGGTATAAACATTTGAATCTGATTTACAAACTATAGATAAAATGAAATTGTGCCTTCTTAATTGAAATTCTTGTTTTCGGTTGATACTTCCTTCCTCATACTTTCGTTTGTATTGTTTTCGTTTCTTAGGATTTTCTCACTTCATGAGTTACACTATCAGAAGGTTTTTCTTCTTCAATCACCTTATACTACTAACGTGTTTTTGATAAATGCTAAACCCATTTGACGTGACATAAAGTCAAGTGAGTTTTCTTTAAGTCTAAGCAAGTAATACTTATCTATGATGTTTGGGCTTATTTCGATATTGGCTAGTCTTAAGTAAGGCCCAAATTCTAATCCTATTATCCATGAGTTGGATTTCCTATATCTACCTTTTATACAATTTCTTCTACCAAAATTACGTATATTATAAAAAATTATTTTCTAAGTCCTATTATTTCACAATGATCATATAGCGTTTAGCACACCACTAAACAAATAAGTAATATGAAATCATATAGACACATATATATCGTAAAACCTGTACCATGCAGTCACATAAGTCATAGTATGCCTGCTAATTTATTTGCCAACTTACGCGCGGGACCGCAGTATTACATTGCGTAAGCCCAGCGCAATCTCGTAGCGTCTGATAGTGTTCCTCAGCTCGCATTCCTCTATGGTTTCGAGAATCTTATAGAAGTGGTTGCTCTCTTATGTTCTTTCGGTTGGACAGCCTGGTGTCTCCATCGGTCTCTTCCAATCTCTTCTATATATTCCTCCTAATGATCTTGACCGTTCCATCACAGAATTTGCGGGTCTCAGTTGTGGCGACCCTCATTTTCTAATACTAATTGTGGCAGATTTTCGCAACGTAGGTCGCGGAAGACCCGTCTGATAAAACACTTTTTCTTAAAATAAAATATATTACATCAAAAGATCGTTTACAAAGTCGTGTCTACACAAAGGCCGTAGCCCCCAAAATGACAAAATGTCAAAACTAATGTCGCTCCACAGGTCGCATCCATGTACCGCCCCGCCCTCAAAAATCCGTGGAGCACCGCCATCAGCCCGCCTCAGCCGCGATGCGTATCAGTGCCGGGCTCAGTACCTATAACACGTAAAACCCTGAGCTATTTGCTCAGTAGGTTAAATATGCGTGAATGCAGCGTGCGCTCAATCCCATCCCATATTTCTCACAACATGCACGCTCGACTCATCACGGCTCACCACCTCCCACGACCCCCCGTGACTCAACACTATACATCCTCGGGTATCCCACTCAGGTCGCTTTAGAATGGAAAGGCTTCTCAGGTCTATTTAGAGTCGCCATCGCCGAGTTGAGGTTCACGTTCGGTCTGCCCACTCAGGTCTCTTTAGAGTGGTACGTACTAGAACTTTCCCCTCACCTAACACTCGGTCAGCCCACTCAGATCGCTTGAGAGTGGTACGTACTAGAGCATTGAGCAGCCTACTCAGGTCTTTTTAGAGAGGCATAGACCCAAACCACTAAAGTCCCAACACTCGGGCGGCAGAACGCAGGTCGCTTTAGAGTAGCACGCACCAAGCACATCCTATCGCTTGGTCAGCCCACTCAGGTCTCTTTAGAGTGGTACCTACTGGAGCACGGGCAGCCTACTCAGGTCTCTTTAGAGCGGCATACACCGACCCTCTACCTGACGCAAAGACCAACACCACTCGTCGACTCCCCAAACGTTACCGTTCCGCACGGTACTCCATTCCCCCCGCACTGCATGGAATGCAAGTGCAGTGCAGTGCAGATAACATGACCTATGACGTGAAGCTTGAGTACATATGACGTGCAACAAAATAATATACACGCAAAGCACATAATTCGTCAAATCACATAATTCACCGAATTCACATAATCACATAAATTTACAAGTTCCAAAACATGTACACATATGTACAAATAAACGGGTTACGTGTCGTAGATGAAAAATCACCTACCTGATTATTTGTTAGTAAGTTGATAATTTTCCTAGTCCCTGTCCTTAAGTACAAAATTATAATGTCAGTGTACTATTTAAATTAGTTGTACCATCTAAGTGCTCAAATTTCCTAATTATTAAATATTAGATACCGAACTGTATCAGACAAATAGTTATGTTTGTAAGAAATTCGCCAAGTTAGGTCAACCCGTGAATTGACTTCTCAATTCGCGAATTCGTCAGTTCGTGAAGCTTGGAAAATTCGTGACTTATTCAAGTTCGCGACTTATGAATCTCCTGAGCATCTAAGGGTTCGTGAAACGTTAACATATAATTCATCTAAGCTTGCCTCATTTTGCGAATTCATATTTGTACAGCTCACAATTCGTGAAATTCCATTCTATAGATTAAGTGCATATGTTATATTATTTTTCTATTCCCAAGTGTAAGTCCTGTCTAGCTTATAATATTTCTTTATTCAATTGTGCTTCGTGACTTTCCTCCATTGCTTGCACAATTCCCAACTCTATATAATTATTAGGTTTGTTGCCTAGTATAACTTGTGAAGTCTACCTTTTCTTACCCCCAATTCATGAACCTAGGTACCTTATAATGTTATTTTATTCTTCAAAGCTTTGTAAACATCACATCCATAGTATATGCACACTTTCCAATCCCTCACCATTCGTGACTTGCTTCACTCATTTCACACCCTCTCACTCAATTCGCCAAGTTAGTTTGATTGGTGAACCAACACTTCACGAATCCTCTCCTTAGTTTCACATTATGCATAATATTATTATTTTGTTACCTATTAGCGAATTGTATGTTGATTCGCCAAAGCTCTCACTCTAATTCGCATAGTACAGATTAACTTTAAGAGTTTGCGAAGTGCATTCGCGATTTAGGATTCGAGGAGTTCATCTTCGATTCGCGAAGTGCCATACGGACTCGCGAAGTTTATTTCGCCAACTAGTAATTCATAAACTACACTAAGCTAAGTGTTCGCAAAGTTTATTTCACCTTATGGATTCGTGAAATTCCAAGTCTCCCCATTCGCGAAGTTCACTTTGCAAATTTAAACTCCTTAACACTTAAAATCTTTATATATCTTTCGATCAAAATTCTATAGCTCTTCAAGAACTGTCGAAAGATCATTTTTAGTTAACCTTAAATTCTAAGAGCATATTTCTTAACCTTAAGAGTCTCTAAACCCTCGATGGACGACCTGAATACTATACTAGCTTTAACTTAACTTAAACCCTAAAATCCACATGAAATCCTAATAATTGATGTTTTCGCACTTATATCCCGTAGAGCACGCCACTACTTAAATGTATACATAAAATCATAGTAAAAGAATTATACCTCTTCCAAGTTTAAAGCTCATTCTTTGTTGATTGTTCTTCTTTCTCCTCCTGTCTAGGCATTTCAATCATTCTTTACTAATGAGTTACGAAATATGAGTTCTTCTTATCTTTATTTACGTGTCATAGTGTCTAAATGACGTTGCTCTCTATTTTATACATACTTATCAACTTCCTAAGTAACAATCATTATAATATTAATTTAACCTTTTTCCTTTTTGGCTAAGTAATCAAACCATAGTTCTTGGTCTCTTAATAGTTGGGCCCGAATTTCTTAACTTTTATTACTAATTTTTCTTACCAAAATTTTAGGTACCTTATATTAGTTACATCTAAGTTCCAACTTAAGTTTCCTACCAAGTTAGTTATTCTAGTAGCACATAAGTCCATATAGGACTATATCACGTATAGCATGGAATTACATAGACACATAAGTCACTGAAAGACATGAAAGCATGAAAGCCTTGTATCATGCAGAGTCCTAATTTCTTTATATAATTAATCAAACGAAATTTCTAATCTACTGCTCATTAGGTCGTATATCCCGTAATTAAATTTTACGGGTATTACATCTGTCAACAGCATCAACCTATTCGTCTTGGCATGTTGAGATAGGAGATGGCTACGACTTTGTCCGAGAAGATGTGATTGATAGGAGGCCCTTCGGTCTCAGGACTTTTTATGTGCAGAGCTCTCAGGTTGATCTTCTTCATATTGCTTTCCAAAGCTATTTGAAGGTCGTGTGCGGCCAAGTACTTGACTTGGTGCAACATAATCCTGTTGATTCCCTCGAGTCCTTCCCTCTTAATATAGCCCTGAGGATCTTTGTACTTCTCCATGTACATCTAGAAGAGGTTGTAGATCTCGTATGCTGGAAGGTATGGGAGGTCGCTTTCGTCGATCTCCTCTCGAGTTTTGTTTGTCCACTCGATGACGTAGATTGGAGTTGGATAAGGTCCTTTAGAGTGGTAGACACTTATTAGATGGAATATTGGAGGCAACCCCTTGAAGTATTTCCTCACTTCACCTCAGGAATTCCCAGCCGTTTACATGGACCGAGATGGATGAGTCCGTAAATGTAGTCCATTCTTCTTTGCTGGTCCCAGTGCGCAATGCCTCTAAGTTTGAGCTCGTTCACCTTCTTGATTATGTCCAGTGACCTCCAAATTTGGTAGCGAGCTTCTTCAAGGATCGGGACTTCTGTTCGCAAGTTCTCCCTAGATGGTTCGATCCGAGTGGTCCCTGTAGTCATAGGCGGAGGGGTGTCCACTCGTTGTGAAATCGGACCTTGAAGCCGTGGGGGATCAGAATTGTAGTCCATGCCTCCTGAAGCTCTTCATCTTCGATGGGGACGAGGTCAACCGAAGCTTTGTGTGGAATGTGGTGAACATCCTTGAGCCTTTGCCTTGCCATCGCGTTGGGTATGTTGTGCATTGACCACTGTCCGTCGAAAATGTAATTGTAGAGGGCTTCGTGTGGGTCGACCTGATTTGTTGAAATTCCCGACTCTTCCGGAGCAGTTGAGCTAGAAGGTGTAACAGTATCCGTGAGGGCTATGATTATGATAGCGACTACTTCTTCTTATGGAAGCAGTGGGCTTGTACATATCGCTGTGGGCGGTGTGGTCGGAGGCGTTCTTATGGGTGGTTCATTTGGGCTAAGGGTTTGGGTGCAGTGCGTGGTGGTGGTAGGTTGTGATCGGGTAGTGGGTCGTGAGGTATCACCGGCTCCCGTCCTTATCTGAGCAGAGCCTGAGCCTTGTCCTTAGCCGCTTGTAGAAGTCCTCGGCCCCTTCTCCCACTCATGGCGATCCTGGTCATCAGGGTCGTCATGTCGGCGTTCAGAGTGGGGGCTTTGGCCGCGACATGATTGCGTTAGCGGGTAACGACGATCCACCAGACGGTTGTAGAGGCTTCCCCTTGAGGCATCCGGTTGGTATGGCCGATTAGGCGGGCTAGCATGATGTCGTGGAGTTCGCTGAGGGATACGACTTATGGGTTGATAAGTATGGGAGATTGGATGGGCGGGTGAGGATGGGTTGCGTGGGTGTGTGGTTGAGTTTTGACGAAGGGGCCTCGGAGACGGGTGCTTTCCCTCCATCTTGGCGGGACGTCTTGATAGCTGTGTGCACTCTCTCCATCAATTTGTCTTCGATGATTTGAGAGCTTTGGATAAAGCGCCCTGAGTCAATCTTTGGTCACAAATGGTGAGAACACCTCCGTGCTTATGGATCAGGACGACTGATGTCACATGTTGTCAACCCTTCAGTGAACATGGTCTCAACGGATTGGCTCGTCGTCGCTTGAGGTTGCGATGTTTAGAGCTTCCAATCCTTGAGAAAATTCCAGAAGAATCATCTCTTCGAATGTTGCCGCAAGTTCTGATTGAACTTGCATATTGGACACTGGAGGAACTGGGCCGGTAATGGTCAGTGTCTGAATCTTGGCCTTAATTGACGCTTGTGGTTCGTCCTGCGGCTCAAGATTGAGCGAAGGAAAGTCCTCAGCACTTAGAGTGATGATCAACGTTGTGTCTGACGTGGTAGTGAAGCTATGTCGACGGACTCAGTGAATGGGAGTTGAAGTCGTGGAACCCGTCTGACCAATTGAACCTCCTCGTCTGAATCCATGGCTGCAGATGAGGGAGCCGTATGAGGAGTCTGTTCTTATACAACATCCTCATGGGCATGTGTTTTCACTTGAGGCTCTCCAGGTGTGATCGTGGTGATCAAGGCCTCAGTCTCAAGCGTAGTAGCCTGGTGAATTGGGTTGTGCTCCATTTATGCTTCGAGCTGTACTTCCTGAATAAGAACCTCCTCAATAGGCTCTCGAAGCACGCTAACATGCATGGGCTGCTTGACATCAAGGTCTTGAATTCAATCATAGCATGGTCGAGACCTTGAGTCGTATCTTCCACTGTGAGCTCCTGAGCCACTTCATCAATCAGCGTGGCCTCAGGGCTTGGTCGTTGTTGCGGAGGGCTCACTGTGAAGTATGTCGGGGGCCCTCGAATCATTGCTTTCGTGAGATGATTTTTCCAACAGTAGAGTTTATATACATCTTACGTGGGGTCGGTGTGAGAAACGTGAAGTGCCACGTCAGCAAGCCTGACTCTTCGCCAGGCTAATAGCAAAGCCATGCGAGTCTAAGGCATGGAATTGATGTTTGGACACTCAGACAAGGTTCGATGTTCAGGAGGCCATTTGTGATGACGAGTTTAGAGACGGTGATCATCGGAGCGGTGCGACCGATTTAGCGGGCCGAGCCATGGGTCAGGTCGGATAGGTTCAAGGCACAAGGAGCGGGTCGGACCGTATAAAGACGGTGCGGATCGGATCGGGTCAAGGGGCATCGACCGGACCACGATCAGGCCAAGGCAGCCAGGGGCAGATGAGCTAGCCCAGACGATCCAGACATGGCGGGGCCTGTCCGCGAGGGCCAGGCCAGATGTACGCGTGCGGCGCATGGTGCGCGTATGGTACGGACCATGGGCACTGATGGGGCTGCGACGTACCAAGTCCATGGAAGCTTTCAAAGGAGTTTGACTTGGATCAAGGGTTTGAGATCTTTGAGGAGATCAAGTTTGAAGATTTACTATATTTAGGAAAGATTCAAGCAAGATTGGGAGATCGTTTTTGGGAGATCTCTACCAAGTCAAAAGGAAGCTTGAGGCCTATAAATCGGACCTCATTTGACCAGCCAAGGCAGTGAGAGTTCAAGCAATTTGAGAGCACTTCATTGCGAGCAAGAGAGCATCCAAGTGGAGTACGTCGAGTTTTTCGTTTGGGGTAGGATTCGACAGGGGATAGCGAGAGGTTTTCAGAACGCGTAGGTTTGTTATTAAGATCCCGCAAAGAGGGGACACTAGGAAATGTGAGGGGTAGTTTAGGTTTGTGTTCGATCAGTTTAGACGCGAGGCCGAGGGCAAGGCGTGTGAGATGTGTTCCAATTTGATCGGGCATCGTAGGGCGAGGCGCGATTCAAAGGGAAAGTCGGTTACGTGCGCGTTTGGGGTTGGGAATTTTCGAAGAAAATTCTAAGTCCTTTACGGTGTGACAGAGTTGGTATCAGAGCCATTCTACGACATGGCTGAAGGAAGTCGATCGACGACGGCTCGAATGACGGAGTTGACGAAGTTGACAGAGTGTCAATGACCGAAAGGGGCTTTGACGAGTTGACTTCAAAGTCTCGACTGTCACTGGTTCCCCTCGACCCAATTTGTTGTTGCATGGGTCAGCGGGCCAGATGCAATCTTGATGACGATTTGTGATTGTCGGGCTTAGACCGCCGAGTACGGATTCACAGTCTCGTAAGTAATCGAGATAAGTGTCCTATGAGGACAGCGATGGGAAATTACGAAATCCTTGGCCAAAGTATTGAACTAACTCATGTGGACATGGAGGTTAGTTCGGTAATTTGCCTCGTCTCTGTTTTATCAGAGAATCGAGTTTAGTGAGTTTGACATAGACGATGGCTCTCACTTGATTGGGACACAGCTGAAGGGTTTATACGTAGCACTGTTATCTATAGTGAGGTTCTGGAATAAAGACTGGGTCGAAATTCGCACTCGAATCGGGTTAGTCCGGTACTGCGGGATTGGCTAGGTAACTACCGGACTCTTGGATTCCTCCCTTGCCGATTGAGTCGAACCTAGAGAGTCGCGCTTAAAAAGGATCTCAACGTGTACTGATAAGGAGAGAAAATGCTTTGGGCCTTAACGGGCATTGGGCCGTTGGACCACGCCTTAATGGGCCTCGGGCCATTTATTGGATCGAAATTGGACTACTTATGAAACTAACTTTAAGACTTGAGCTTGGCCAAGTGCTTAATGGGCTTGGGATTTCACCATAAGCTAATTTCAAAATATGCCTTTGAGGGTATTTTCAAAATTTGCATATTTGATATAAATTAATATGGAATAAAATATTTGGAATATTATTTATTTAAATTTCGAAATTAATTTAGGATTAAATTTAGAATTCAACCATATTTAAATATACTTAGTTTGACTTGGTATATAAGTTAGTTTTCTAATAATAGTAAGTTTCCTTAAGTTTGGATTTGGAATTCAAAAGAGAGTAAGATTTGGCAAAAATCTCTCACACTTTAAGGACTAATCCAAGCCTTTATATAGGCTAAGCATTCCATGCTCCAAAAGAGAGAGAGAAAAAGAGGTGATTTTCGAAATCAACCAAAGGCACAAAACACAAACCGAATGCACACACGTTTCTCCACGCGACGGCTCAGTTCTCTCTAGCCATCTTCAGAGAACTAATTCCGTGGTACACTGCGAGGTCGGCGTGATGATCTAGTGCCATTCACTACCATCGACGAAGTCTTGAAGAAAAGGATGAGGAGCTGCCACTCGCGTCTACTTGTAATTCTCTACGGGTTTGACCCGCCCTATTGCATGTCTATGTGTTACTATTCTGATCCGAGCTACAAGGAAAATGGGGGAACTCGGAAAAATTTTTTTTCGCACCGTTCCCGGGGATATGGCTTCTCTGGGAGACACCGGGTAACCAACACCCAAATGGAGCTAAATCGCCAGGGGGTCCAGGACATTGCATCGGCTTACGCTGCGGCGGAGCGGCTTGCCGAGATCAGGCCAATCAAGCAGCAAGCCACGGCGACCACTTCCAAGAAGACCAATCAGAAGGTAGTCAAGAAGAAGAATGATGGAAAGAACAAACAGAAGGCAAATAAGGCGCCTGCAGCCGAGGGCCGGGCGAGCACGAGTAGCAGTTGCTACGTTTGCGGTGCCATAGGACACCGGGCAAAGCAATGTCCTAAGGGAGCGCAGGCACAAGCTGCAGGGATAACGACCGAAGCTGAGAAGGTCCGATGTGAAGTCGTGAGGATGGACCCCCTACCGATAGTGGCGATTTGGAGTTCACCTTCGATGGCGGATTTTTTGTCCGTAAAGTGTACGGTAAACGAGGTAGGGGTTTACGGACTCGTTGACACCGGCACATATCACACTTTTGTCCCGAGGCGTTTGATTGCGGACCTTAAGCTGGACGTACGCTCCTACCACGCCACCATCAAGCTCGTCAACTCACGCTCGACGAAACTGAGCGCCTTGGCGCGTTACACACTGAGTTTGGGGGTTGGACGGGACGGATCTATCTCACGATGATGGAGTTGGACGATTACGATCTAATCTTGGGGAGACTTCTTGCGCGTGGCTAAGGTAATGATCGAAGCTTGGAGCCACGGCATATTGATGGTGATGGAGGCGGGCGAGTTGAGTGCGAGGTTTGGAGGGCTTAGACGATCTCGACGCTTCAACTCGACGATGGGCTTAGATGGGGCGAGCCAACGTACTTGGCGGTAGTGTTGCTTGATGAAGGGAGAGCAGAGGCTGAGTGCGGATCGAGCTGGCGAAGTGCTATCCGAATTTGAGGACTTGATGCCGGCCGAGCTTCCCCGGGAACTGCCACCTTGACGTGCTATTGACCATCGGATAGAGCTGGAGCCAGGCGCAAAGGCCCCGGTACTGGCACCTTATAGGATGAACCCGGTAGAGTTGCCCGAGCTACGGAGACAATTGGATGAGTTACTTGATGCAGGGCTGATCCAACCATTTAAGGCTCCGTACGGTTTGCCGATCATGTTTCAGAAGAAGGACGGGACGATGCGCTTTTGTGTAGGCTATCGCCCATTGAACAAGGTGACGATGAAGAAAAAGTACCTCATGGATTTGTTCGATAAGCTGGCAAGGGCGGAATGCTTTCGAAGGTCGACTCGAGGTCGGGGTACTGACAGGTGCGCATCGCGAAAGAAGATGAGGCGAAGATGACTTGCGTGACGCGTTACGGGTTGTTAGGGTTCTTGGTGATGCCGTTCGGACTCACCAATGCACCAGCCCCATTCTGCAACCTATTGCATAATGTCCTTTCCGATTTCTTAGACAGGTTTGTCATCGTATACTTAGACGACATTTGATCTAATCGTAGTCCATGGCGGAGCATGTGGTCCACTTGCGAGCTGTCTTCGAGGCATTGCAGCGGCATCGCCTCTACCTCAAACGGAAGAAGTGCAATTATGGTTTGAGGGAAATCTCGGTCTTGGGGCACATTATCTCGGGTGGTTCGATTAGGATGGACCCGAAGAAGGTGCAAACGGTTGTCGATTCGGATAGGCCAAAGAACGTTCTGGGTTGCATTTTTTCCTCGGCATGGCGAACTATTACCGGCGGTTCATCAAGGGATACTCGCATATCGCAAGCCCTTTGACGGACATTGCTCAAGAAGGGGGCTCAATGGACTTGGTCGGAGAAGGCCGTCAAGGCGTTCGAGGACTTGAAGGGTGCACTTGCATCCGAGCCAGTGTTGAGACTGGAAGCCATTCGTGGTGCCCACCGATGGGTCGGGCAGGCCCTTGGAGGAGTTCTCGTGCAAAAAGGCCATCAGGTGTAGGGCCGATATTCGACACACGAGAAGGAGATGACGGCGGTGATCCATTGCTTTGAGACGTGGCGACATTATTTGCTTGGAACAAAGTTCGTGGTGTTGACGGACAACGTCTCCAATACTTACTTTAAGACGCAGAAGAAGTTATCTCCAAAGCAGGAGAGGTGGCAGGAATTCCTAGGAGAGTTCGACTTCGAGTGGATCCAGAAGCCGGGTCAGCACAATGATGTGGTCGGCGCATTAAGACGCAAGGATGTTGAGACCTTTGTTACTGCTTTGACTTAGGCAACTTCGGACTTTAAGGGGAAGGTGCACGCGACATCAAGCTCAATCAAGGCTTATCAAAAGCTCGTTGAGGAGGTCAACAAGGGCGTGGTGTGACAGTATTGGCTAGAAGACGGGATCCTGGTGGTGCAGGGTGGATGAATCTACGTGCCAAAAGTCGAGTTGCGACAAGAGTTGCTTTGGGAGCACCGCGACACTTTATGGGCAGGACATCCGGGCGAGAGTCAAATGTACGCATTGCTGCTTTCGAAGAAGTTCATCTGACCGAAGATGAGTGAGGATGTTCAGGCCTTCGTACTATCTTTCTTGGTGTGCCAACAAGATAAGGCCGAGCGACGAAAGCAAGCCGACTTGCTAGAGCTGCTGCCTACAAGGTCCCGGTGGATTTTATCACCGCTTTGCGTAAGGCCCAAGGGTGTAGTTCGATACTTGTGGTGGTGGTAAGGTTTTCGACAATGGCGGTGTTCGCGCCGGCACTGATTGAGTGTCCCGCGAAAGAGACGGCGGATATTTTCTTGAAGCACATGGTGAAGTACTACGGTGTACCCACTTCGATAGTAAGCGATCAAGACGCACGCTTTACGGGATGATTTTGGACGTTCATCTTCAAGCTTCTTGGGTCGAAGTTGAAGTTCTCGACTGCTTTTCACCCGCAGACGGATGGCCTGATGGAGCGGGCAAATTAGACGCTTGAGGAATACTTGAGGCACTTCATCTCGGCGAGCCAGAGAAGTTGAGCTACTTGACGCAGCCCAATTTTGTTACAACTTGCACAAGGGGAGAAGTTCAGGACATTGCGCAATTCAAAGAAGAAGTTGCGGCTTACTGGCATTGGAGGCATGGCGCTGGCTGTAATACCGGTAAATTTAATACGGGAAATTAGAATGTAATTAATCCGATATGTGTTCGAATTAATGAAGTTAATATTCGAACGGATCAAAAGTCAAATGAGGAACTTGGCCCAATTAATATTCGACCCAAGGGGATCTTGGCCCAATAAAAGGAAAATTCAATAAGTGATATAGGCTAAATTAATATAAGAGCCCAACCAAAATTAAATATGACCCAAATAATTTCGGCCCAATTCAATGAAAAATAGCAATAAATAATCTACATTAAATTAATAAATAGAGCCCAAGTTAACTAAAGGCCCATGTGGATGGGGCTAAAACGATAAAGATAGAGCCCAAAAATAATAATTAAAATAGGTTGCTTAATTGGGAAGAAAAACCCACGTTGGCACCATACCCTATTTGCTACCTAGCTTAAAAATAATTATTATTAGTGCAAGAATAAATGAGAGAGAGAGAGAGAGAGAAGAAATGAGAAAAGATCGAAGAAAGAAAACGAAGAAGACGAGGTGATGTAACGAGTTTTGGCAAAGCTCAATGCACTAAACCTACCTTAAGGAAGTGAGGTAGGTGAAGTAACTTCATCTACAACACGTGAAAGCTTTTAAAAATTCAGATTTGAGCAATTTTCACATGGCCTCTTTGACTTTTATATGTTTGTGTGTCTCGTTTGGAACCCAACATATGGGTTATGTGGGATATATACGTTTACATGCTAAAGAATCCACTGTAAGTGCGAAAATTTAAGTTATAGGGTTTTGGTTGTTCGACTTTATGTGCTTAGGAAAGCATCAGATCAGTGTTGAAAGGGCTGAAGAAATTGTCCAGAAAATGGGTCTTGAGTTAATCCTTTAACCGTATGCGCCTAACGAGAGGAAGAAATTTTAGGTGAAGTTCAAACCTTAGTTCACGGGTTGGGTAGTCACGAATCGGGATATGATTTTCGGATTGAAACGTAGCTTCGTGAGTTAGAGGCGTTCGCAAATTATGAGTTAGGGAGGGCTGAAATTAGTCCACGGGTCGAGGGTTCACGTATTGTGTGTGAGAGAGAGAGGCTATTTCGCGGGTCCCATGTGAGAGGATAGTTTCGCGAATCCGGATGATTCGCCAAGTCGCGGGCCGAACTACAGTTCGCGAAGTCTTTCCTGTGAGGAATGAGTTTCGCGGGCCTGAATGTTTTGCGAATTGTGAAGAGTTAAGAATTTCACGAACTAGGTTTCACGAATTAGGGTCTAGTGACAATCTTTCGCGAATTACGAGAGGAGAGATAGAATTTGCGAACGTAGGGTCGTGAAGTGGAACTTCGTGAACTATAGAGCATTTGGCGAATTAAGGGGAATGAGAGTTAGAGTCGCGAAATATATATATGATGAGTTCTCTAACTATAAGTTAGAGGGTACATTTAGAGTTCGCGAAGTAGGTTTATAAGGTGTTTCACGAATTCAAAAGGATCTCAAATGTTAGGGTTCGCAAAAGAGATTTACGAATTCATAAAGGTTTTGAGGAATTCGCGAAATAGGGTTTAAACATTCGCGAGCCCTAGGCAGTTCGCGAATAAATAAGTCATGAACCTTACGTAATGAAATAAATTTCGCGAACTATGACTAAAGGGTGTTTCTCGGGTCATTCAAATGCCACGAATTAAAAGTCTAAAGTTAGTTCACAAATTAACGTTAGCGAACACTCTACAAACAAATAACATTCAAATTGCAATGTTAATTATAACATTCAACACTTAGGAATTTCGAGCACTTAGATGATCGATTGAATTAGATAGTACACTGACGTAACAATTTTCTGCTTAAGGTCGAGGGTTGGGAGTTTCACCGAACAAGTAACGGGTAATCTGCTGTGATGCCCGGGGCCGATGAGGGCAGGGAGTGATCGCCGGTGTCTGAGGTACACGGACAAGGAGCGGCTCCTGGCAGGCTTCTAGGCAAATGGGTACATGAACGAACCGAACCGACACCCGAATGAGAGGGGATCCTGAGACTGGCAACGTATGGCGTGTGAGGATAAGAATCGTATAAGAGAATTGATATTACTACTCATATCACCAAGGTCGACCTACCTTTTCGGGAGTCCATCTATAGAAACTCCAAAGTTAAACGTGCTTGACTTGGGGAATCTAGAGATGGGTGACCCCCTGGGAAGTTTGCCCAGGGTGCATGTGAGTGAGGATAAAGCACGCTGGAAGGTTAAGTGGTGATACAGTGGGGCCAGACTATCAGTCGGAGTGTGGTGGGCCCAACCCCACTGGTCCCGGTAGGGACCGATGCTACAGTGACGCCCGGCATGGGACGGGTCGTTACAGGTGGTATTAGAGCACAACCTCTCGCAGTACGGTGCTGGTTCAGGGACGAACCAGGCAGAAGCTGGTGGACATATGACGCCCGGGGCCGATGAGGGCGGGTAGTGGTCGCCGGTGCCAGAGAGGTGCACGGACAAGGAGCGGCTCCTGGCAGGCTTTTACGCAAAGGAGTACATGAACGAACCGATCCGACACCCGAATGAGAGGGGATCCTGAGACTGGCAACGTATGGGCGTGTGTGGCTAAGAATCGTATAAGAGAATTGATAGTACTACTCATATCACCAAGGTCGATCAACCTTTTCGGGAGTCCATCTATAGAAACTCCGAAGTTAAGCGTGCTTGACTTAGGGAACTAGGGATGGCTGACCCCCTGAGAAGTCTGCCCAGGGTGCGTGTGAGTGAGGACAAAGCACGCTGGAAGGTTAAGGGGTGATACAGTGGGGCTAGACTATCAGTCGGAGTGTGGTGGGCCCAACCCCACTGGTTCCAATAGGGACTGATGCTACAGTGACGCCCGGTATGGGACGGGTCGTTACAGGTCACCTACACGCGTAAACAAATTTTGAGTCTGTGAATTTTACGTATTGCACGATCCCTTTCGATTCTTACGTGTTTATATGCCAAACATGATCCCCTTGCATGATTCTATGTTAGTTGTTTACGTGTTTATTTCGGCTAGCTTAGAAATGATGATTCTAGTGAAGGCTAGATCCAAGGAGAATTAGAACTAGGGTTAGAGGCCTTAGAAATTAGAAGATTGGAGATATTCGGGTATTAGTGTAAATTAGGGTTTTCTCGGGTTTATTGTGCAAATTCGGGCAAGAGGGACGAGCAAATTTCGGGTCGGTTAGATAATTTTCGGGAAGTTTGTGGTGTAAGGAAAGATTTGAGAAAATTTGGATCCTTGATCGAAAAAAGCTTTTCAAAATTTGGGTAGATTAGGGTTTCTTTTAAATTCGGGGGTCTAAAATGAATGTTTAAAAATAATGGGTGCGGGGTGAAATTTGACAAAACTCGGGACGAGTGAAATTTGGGAGGTCATTTAAATATTAGGGTTTTTTTGTGCAATTGTCAGAATTTTCGAAGAGTTAATAAATATTCAAAACTCGGCTAGGGGCTTTTACGCAATTTTCATAATTTTCAGAGAGTTAAATAAATATTCAAAACTCGGCTAGAAGTTTTTGTGCAATTTTCTAAAATTCCGAGGGGCTAAATAAATATTAAATATTCCAGTTGGGGTTAATTGTAAATTTTTAGAAGCATTCGGGTACTAAATAAATAATAAATTTCTCGGATAGGGTCAAATTGAGAATTTTCAGAAGTTTTCGGGACAAAATAATTATTATAAATACTCGCCTGGGGTTAATTGTAAAATTTCAAAAGTTTCGGGGCAAAATCTGATATTTCTGAGAATTTGGGGCAGATCTGAAAATAATTTCAAATTTGGGGCAGATTTGATAATTCTGGAAATTTTCGGGTCTTAAGCTGAAATCTTAAAAATCCGAGGCAGATTTGAAATTCTAAATTTTTTTGGATCTTAAGTTAAAAATTTAATTCGGCTCTTAAGTTATTAAAAGTAAATTATGAGATTTTGGAGTTTTAAATGCAAAATTCGGAAAAATATTTTTAAATTAGAAAGTTAATTAATATTTTGAAAATTTGGTCCGATTATTCTAAGTATGATAGTTTTCGAGATCGGGCCGAGATGATATCTCGGGCCGATATGTTATTATTTTATATGTTGCAGTTTATTTGCACGACATTTGCATACACGTGTGACGAGGACCGTGCGGAGTCACGGTAATACTGTATAGTGTCGATGAGTGGGGTAGAGTGACCGATATTGATTGTCAGGCTACGACTCGATGAATCGCTTGCGGTTGAGACCGAGATGGGGCCGTACCATTATTACGCGCGTGAATGCCGAGTCTAGCCTAGGGCCCTGTTTATGAGTTGAGAGATGATGTAGGAACGAGCGTATGCTCGTGAGATATTGAGCGTGAGAGTGCATTTGTGAGAGTGTCGGGATTGGGGTGTGAGAGCACGTGCATTCATGCGTATTTTCATCTACTGGGCAAAAGCTCAGGGTTTACGTGTGTAGGTAAGGGGACTGATGGCAGTAACTCCACGGACTTTTGAGGGCGACTTAGTACATGGGGCGCGACCTATGAAATGGATTTGTATGTGTTTCGAGTGTTTACTTTTGGGGCTTAGGCCCAATGAATAAAAGTGTGTGTTTGGGTTTAGACTTTTGGAATTAGACTTTTGACGTACATGTATTATTATGTTTAAAAAGTTTTTATTAAATGGGCTTTCCACTACTTACGCTGTGAAAAAAATCCGCCAAAATACGTATCTAGGAAGTCGGGTCTTGACATCTGCGGACGACATGTAAGTGGAATTTCACCTACGAAACATACATGTTTGTTTGTGCCTAACTTATGTGACTATGTGATTCGGTGTTCATGTGCCTATGTGAATTTATATGACGTGATTTTTATGAATACCGTAAGCATTATGGCATTAATGCACTATGCATACGAGCATACAGGAAATGCTTGGGGGGATATATGATGATGAGTGTGCATGATTATGTCGCAAATAGCGAATGGTGACTGCCGAGGTGGGCAATAGACATCGAGCTATAAGTAACGTGAGAGGCGGCTTCTGGGGCACCGTGACGGCGTTGATGCGCCGTCGGCAACGTTAATGCGTCGCCAGTATGTGAACGACGTTGATGCGTCGTGGGATTGCCATGGTTGGGTTGATGCCCTCATGGTTGGGTTGATGCCCTTATATCCCTGATTAGCGTGGTTGGGTTGATGCCCAACGCTTTCGTATGGTTGGGTTGATGCCCTCATATTGTGGGCTGATGCCCATGGCTAGATTAGAGCTTTTTACGGTGTACGCCTGGGTAAAAGTCTACCGGGGCCCTGAATGAACGTAGTATGAGTTGTAAGTGCATTGGCGAGGATGCCTTTGTAGGGGAGTTACCATGTGCACTGTCATTGCATAATTTCTACTTACTGAGCATATCGCTCACCCCTTACGTTATGTGTTGTAGGTACGATAAAGTCGGACGTCGCGAAACGTCTCGACTAAGGCAAGCTGACGGCGGTACTCCACGGTCTTCTGAGGGTAAGGCTGTACGTGGATGACGACCTGTGGAGCGATGTTAGGATGTTTTAGTTATTATAAATAGTTTTGGGGCTTCGGCCTTTGTATAATTAGACAAATGTATATTACGTCTCGTCGTAATATATTTATTTTAGGAAAAAAAATTTATAAATCGGTCTTCCGCGGCTTACGTTGGGGAAATCCGCCGCTAATTAGTTTTAGAAAGTCAGGGTCGGCACAGGTGGTATCAGTGCCTAGGATACAGTTTCTGTAGACTGTCCATGTACAACCACTCAAAAGACTACAAGATCAGCCTTGCCTGTAAGTTTTATATTTGATGAGAATATGTGTTTACAATAACGTGCCTACTTGCTTGACTGATTACAGAATGACTAGTGAAAATAGAGAATGTACTGGCGAGTGAAGTCGTGGGTTTGCACCTGAGTTCCATGTGAATGAACATGACTCGGTGCTCCTGCACCTTACGGAACTGATCCAAGATCAAACGAATCAGAATAGTGAACTTAAGGATCAAGTCAATAAGCTTAAGGATCTGATCTATAAGCTTGTCCGAACCTCGTAAATTCCCGCACTATGAACGTGCGACAATTATAGGAAAAAGAAAAGTGAATGAACAAATGGAGCAAGTAGTTAACAAAAAGAGTCGACTTTTCAAAGATCGTAATCGTAAGCAAGGCCGAATCCGTGGGGAATTTACCTCTCTACTCGAGCTCCAAGTTTTATTCCTCAATGCCTACAGTGCGGGCAATTCCATAGGGCATCTGCTATGGCCAAGGACTAAAAACCCTATCTCCAGTGCTTCCGAGGCGGGAAGGAGGGACACCGTGATGAGACGCCTAGAACAGATAGCAGAAATTCCCACTCTACCTTGTCATACGCCTTCGCCAAGTCAATCTTGAACATCGCCCGCGGTGGCCGGCCCTTAGACTTATATCCGAGGCACAACTCCTTGTAAACGACATTTTTTTTTGGGAACGGTCATAAACATTAGAAAAAGAAAAAAGGTTCGTACAAAGCATCCATGCTATGGCATAGGAAAAAGGAACAAACTGGTAACATGCTACCAGTACACAACCCATCAAGAACAAAGTACCACAAAGTACCACAACAACCCGCCCTAGGATGACCAAGCAATACGCCAGACCCGACGCATGGCACAGAGCTGGAGCTCATACCTCGGCGGCAAGGTGGACAGGCGCATACAAAGAAGAGTCTCAACCTCAGAAACGATCTGCTCAGGGGAGCGCCGTCGTCCATCATGCCACCGCCGGTTGCGCTCGAACCACAAGTGGTAAATCAACGAAGCCAAAGCATGACGCGGACCCAATGAGGCAAGGTGACGGCTCCGCCATCTCACGGTCGCCCGACGAATAGCAGCAGCCCAATCCGTATACGGCCATCCAAAGCGAAGCAGGTTGCGGGTCAGCGAGAGGCACCGTCTAGAGTAGACGCAATCGAAAAACAGGTGGCGCGTAGTCTCCACGAGCTGGTCATCACAAAGGAGACAGGTGTTGTTATCCGCCTTCGCCGCAACCCACACCTTATCCTTAGTCGCCAGCCTATCTCTAATTGCTAGCCACATGATAACCTCGTGTCTGGGTACAGATATCGGACCACCAAAAAGTGTGTACCGTGGGACCTTAGGATGGTGCAACCGCAAGCTTTCCCCGGCAGAGCTAGTGGTAAATTTGCCGCTAGAAGAGGCCTTCCAAAGTATCCTATCCTCCTCATTCGGCCGAACAGGTGGGAGAAGTGGAGCGATGTCCATGTACTCAGTCGTGGATTGGGACGGCCAATTCCAGCCAAGCTCGTTGATGACAGAGCTGAGTCTAGAATCAAGAGGTAGTCCCATAACCATAGGTCCATGAGGAACGTGCTCCACCAAAGGGCTAACGAGCAGCTACGGGTCAGTCCAGAGGCGCGTGTCAGTGCCATTTCCAATGCGAAAATCAATGAGCGGTCGAAAGTCATGTCGAAGCTTTACTATCTTATTCCAAGTCCATGAGGTCGTCGCAGTAGGTGTAACTGACCAAAGCGATTTATTATGCAGGCTAGTCCGTCGAATCCAAGTAGCCCAGATGGACGTATCCTCATCGCTCATCAAACTCCAAAGGAGGCGCAACAGCAACGCCTTGTTATCCGTCTCAATCGATCGCAGGCCAAGGCCGCCCTCCTCGCTAGGCACGCATATGTCATTCCATGCAACTTTAGCGCTCGACCCCTTCCATAGGAACGATCTAAGCCGCTTCTCGATCGCATGTATAACACCCTTTGGGAGCAAGAAGACTCCAGCCCAGTACGTGTGGATGCCCAGAAGAATAGACCTAATCAGTTGGGCTCTTCCTGCGTAAGACAAAGAGAGATTAGTCCACGAGCCTAAGCGCCGATCAATATCACGAAGGAGCGGATCACAATCAGCGATGGTAAGCCTCGAAGTGATCAACGGGATGCCTAGGTAGCGCATAGGTAGTGAGTCCCGGTTGGAATCCCATGATGTCAAGCATTTGCCCCTTCAATCGTTCGGCCCTCTTGGAAATGAACATCTCACTTTTGGTGTCGTTGGCTCGTAATCCAGAAAGGATCGCAAATAGGTCCAGGCTGGTCTTAAAAACTCCAACCGAAGCGGCGTCAGCAGGCGAGAATATAAGCAAGTCGTCAGCAAACATGAGCATAAATAGCTCGGTCGGCTCACACCTCCAATGAAAGCGAAAAGAGTCGCACGTACGAATTTGTTCTTTGATGATGCCGTGAAGGACCTCCATCACCAAGGTGAACAAGTACGGGGAGATAGGATCGCCCTGACGTAGCCCTCGCCTTCCCCTGAAAAAACCTTCAGGCCGTCCATTAATATTAATGGAGAAGCAAGGCGTAGTGAGGCAAGCACGGATCCAACCGATAAAGGTCGTCGGGAAGTGAAGCGCCTCAAGAGTCAGTAATAGGAAATCCAACTCCACTTTATCGTAAGCCTTAGCTAAGTCAACTTTGAAAGTCACACGCTCGGGCAGCCCAGCGCTATTATACCCATCCCAGATCTCCTGTGCAAGGAGGATATTATCCGAAATACGTCTTCCTGGAATAAAAGCAGTCTGTGTCGGATGCACCAGGGATCCCAAGCAGCCACGAATGCGATTAGCTAAGACCTTCGAGATGATCTTGTACAGGACGTTGCAGCACGATATCGGCCTGAAATCCTTTGCCATGCGCGGGTTGTCACATTTGGGTATAAGGGTGATGAGAGTGGAATTGATCTGCCCCAAGAGGAACCCCGTACGAAAAAAGTCCTGAACGGCATGCGTAATATTCGTACCAATAATGTCCCATGCGTGTTTGTAGAAGGCAGCCGAGAAGCCATCCGGGCCCGGTGATTTGTTATCACCAATGGAGAATACCGCCGCCTTTATTTCTCTATCTGTAATTGGCTCGTTAGCTTGGCCGCATTGCTACTACTAAGTTTCCTCGCAATAAACGGGGCAATATCAGATTGAGAGAGTGGAGTTTGCCTTCCAGATTGCCCAAGGAGGTCCATGTAGTAACGAAGCAGTTCAGCCCGCACTTGGTCGTCGCCATCAAATGTTTCCTCAGCTTCGTTCTCAATGAAGAAGATACGATTCATGGCCCTTCGAGTAGCAACTTTCTTGAAGAAGTACGCCGTGCATTGGTCTCCATCCTGTAAACATGCAACCTTCGCACGTTGAGCCATGGCTGAATGTTCCGTTTCAACCGCCCTAGCATAGACAAAGCGACACCGTTTCTCTAGAATGAGGAGGTGAGGTTCGTAGGGATGTTGAGCAACAAGTTCCTGAGCTATGTCGAGAAAACGTCGCGCCTCGAGCACATTACGGTTAAGATCGCCCTTATTCCGCCTTAAGTTCCTAAGAGCCATTTTGATATTCTTTAGCCTTCGCACAACGGAGAACATGGGGTACCCACTAATGGAATGAGACCACGCATTCTCCACTAAGGGAAGGAATCGAGGGTCTTGCGCCAAGTAGTTGTCAAACCGAAAACTATCCCCCTTTGCACGATGTGGATTCGCACCTTCCAAAACAAGTGGGGAATGGTCCGACGTGGTTGGTGTGGTGCAACGGTAAGCCAGGTCTCCAAAGCGAGCAAACCATGCCGGGTTGCCCACAATTCTGTCTAGTCTGCGCCAAATACCGGAGGTACCGCTTTGCTGATTATACCACGTGTAGAATGATCCGATTCGTGGCAGATTAGCAAGCTCCGAGTTCGTAAAGCAAGCAGCCAAGTCACGGCAGCCCCCCGTAGGGGCACCTCCCCGTGCCTCAGAACTGGCGATGATAGCATTAAAGTCACCAAGTACTATCCACGGTAGGTTAGCCCGATCGCGTGACTTCGCCGTAAGATCAGCCCATAGTGCACATCGTTCCGCCCGCGTGTTGTGGCCATAAACGAAGGAGGCGATGAATTCCATCCGTTCCTCTAACACATAGATCTTACAATGGACCACCTGGTTAGAGTAAGCCTCAATAGTGACACCAAGGCTCCTCGAGTCCCAACCTACCCAGATACGAGACGCCGGGCCATCGCCATAGTCATAGAACCAGTTCCATTGACGAATCGAGGTAGCCAGCGCTTCAGCATTCTGTTCGGCAACCCTTGTTTCAATCAGCACAATAATCCCAATTTTGTACTTTGTTATTAACTCCCCCACCGCCCATCTGTGATCTAACCTGTTTAGACCACGTACATTCCATGAGGCGACCGGGATCATGGGTAAACATCGGAAAGGGCTGCTATAGGACCCTTAGTCAAAACAAAGCTCTTGTCGAGGTCAGCTAGGGCCTCAAACTGGTTATGTTCCACGAAGGTGGGGGATTGGTGCACTGCTGCACTGGTCGAAGCTTGTTCTGTGTTAGTTCGGCGTGGACCACTATGGGAGCTGCCTGCCACAATTAGCGCGACAGAGGTTGTCTCTTCCGTCACCTTAGTTTTGCCCTTATCTTCCACGCGACTAGCTCGTGCATTCGTAGGTGGTCGAACATTCTTGGTAGGTTCAGTTAAGCGTACGGCAGATGATCTCTTATGTTGCTGCATGGGCTGGTTTTTCGGGCAGCCTCCAACACCGTGGAGCCAAGAGTCACACGAGGTACACTTCTTTGGCCGCCATTCATAATCAGCGTGGACTGTAACGACGCCCGCAAAGCCACCATCCTTGGTGGGAATTCTGACATTGAAGGACTCAACGAAGGGGGCCTCCAAGGAGATGTCAACACAAACTCTCGCAAACTCCAGTCGTTCCATCTTGGCTGTCGTAACGTCCGCAAAGAGAGGCTTTCCAAGGACACTTGCCACAATGCCAAGGCCTTCCCGTGTCCATAACTCCGATGGCACATTCCTAAGTTTGACCCATAAAGGGACCGATTGGTGTTGCTTTTTATCGAAAGACATGCCCAGGCGCCATGCTTCGAGGAAAAGGGGTTGGCCTTGCATGAGCCAAGGACCCCCCTCAAGAGCCGATGTTGAAGCGGCCTCCGTATCAAACCGAAACATGAAGAAACCGTTAATCGTTGAACGAACTTCCAGGAGACCAGACCAAATAGACCGAGCGAAGCGTTCAACGTGGGGGAAATAAGGCCTTTTTCCTAAGAAATACCCGACAACTGTGTGATCCCGTCTCGCCAAGCCTTTGCGGGCAACTTCCCAGGAAGGTCGAGCATCAGCCACACCATCAATCACCGTTGGTGCGATATACATCAGAGCAAACCGAATCGACTGCTTTCGGCGAGTAAGATGTCGATCACCTTTATCACCTTGAACCACCGCCGCAAAGGAGGCCCCGGTATATTAGGAGTCATTTCCGACGACTCAGACCCGGCATAGGAAGAGACATGTGGTGTGGTGCTTACTGAAACCCTATGCCCGCTCAGGGATGGCGGCTCTCCGGCGAAGGTGGGAACCCGAGGCCCATCCGTAGAAACCCTAGGCCCATTAGGGCCTATCAGCGATCTGCCCAGAGCATGGTCCGTCGTCTGAGGGGGCTGCTCTTCATCAGAATCGTCCTCAATGATCGGAGCACCATTAGATGGCGGAGGAGGCGTGCCCTGCCGCATTGGAAATCGGTTCTCATGGCGGGCATCTCGAAGTGGAATAGTCATACTTGGTAGTCGGCGTTCCCGTCGACTCGGTATCCAAGGCCGTGGGTTATTGGAGGGTGTAGGTCGCGCAGGTCCAGACCGGACGTGAGCAGGTGTAGGTAACGACGGGGCAGAGCGGCTTGCATCCGTCCACTTTTGGTCGAAGCTCCCATGACACGGCATACCGTCGCTTCAAAAGCCGCCACGTCGAATCGAGCATCAAAGTCAGCCACGTTGTTCCTAATATGTCCATAATCCGGCACATGTCCAAGAGAATCCAAAAAGTCCGAAGCATCCATGGAGAAACGAGAACAAAAACGGTGTGGGAATATGAAAGGTCACAAGGGAGAAGGGATATGAGAGATGAGGTTAAAACCCTCCCATCGCCGTTTGGGCCCGGCGATGGAGGGTGGGGGAGCGACCGGGGCCGATCAGGGCACGGTGGAGCAGTGGCTGGTGGTGGCTATGGAAGGTGAAGGAAGGTGAAAAGTATTAGGGTTTGGAGAGGGAGTCGCTAGAGAGAGAAGTCAACGAAAGTCAACGCTTATGTTCTTCAGAAGTCCGTTGCACGCCGAGGTGTATCTCTCTTAGGGATCAATGTGATGAGTGTGCTGTTGAGTCCCTTCAGAAGCCTTCCCGTTGTGAAGAAATCCTGGACCGCCTTCACCACCTCATCTCCAACTATCCCCCACGCCGCTCGAAAGAAAGCAATTGTATACCCGTCAGGCCCAGGTGCTTTCTCATCTCCCGTAGAAAAAAGCGCCTCGCGTACTTCCATTGCAGACATCGACCCTATCATGGATTACGCATCCGCTGGAGAAAGCGTACGCGTCACAGCTTGTCGTACATCAGCAACTGCTATCGGTGTCGAGTGGACAGACTGGCCCAACAGATCCTGGTAAAACCCAATCAGCTCACCCTCCACCTGCTGAGGTTCATCTAACAAGGCCCCTGTCACATCTTCAAGGGACACAATGCGATTAGTAGCACGACGCATGGCCACCCTTCGAAAGAAATAAGATGAACACTGGTCGCCATCCTTCAGCCAAGCAAGCTTAGCCCGTTGTGACAATGCAATGTGCTCCATCTCCACAGCCTTGGCATAAAGCGTACGGCACAACCGCTCAAGCTCGAAGAATAGGCACTCCTGTGGAAAGCGTGCCGAGAACTCCTGTGCAAGATCAAGGAATCCCTTCGCCTCGATGACATTCGTAGCTAAATCCCCCTTCGCTCTCCTCATCCGTTGAAATATCGGTTTCAACATCTTCAAGCGTTGCGTAACAACAACATTGGCAACCCATAGATCGGTATGATCCAAATGCGCTTAACCTGCTCCAAAAAGGCCTCGTCCTTCGTCAAGAAATTCTCAAATCTAAAAAGGTCACCTTATGTTGTCGCGGCGTAACAGCGCCCAAGAGAATAAGCGAGTGATCTGACGATGATGGAAGAGCACATCTACAGAACGAGTCAAAGCGAGCAAACCACTGGGGATTTCCCACCATACGATCTAGCCGTCTCCAAATCCCCGCCTCATTCCTCTACTGGTTGTACCACGTGAACATTTGGCCCGTCGTAGGAATCGTCGTAAGATCCGCACCTAACAGGCAAGCTTGAAACTCCTCCATATCTTGCCTAGCTGGAGCTCCCCCCCGTCCGTCAGCCGTACGCAATATAGCATTGAAGTCCCCCAGGACCATCCATGCATCCGCCACACGCCTTTGGGACATAGTAATCAATTATTCCCACAAAGGAAGTCGTTCCTCCCTCATGGTCTTCCCATACACAAAGGAGACAAACATTGTCTCTTTAGTCCCCATTGTGACCACACGATAGTGAACCGCCTGATTTGAGAATTCAAGAATATCTACTGTCAAAATCGACGGGTCCCACACAACCCAAATTCGTGTAGCTGGACCCTCAGCGTAGTCGAAGAACCAGCTCCATCGAGATCTAATGCGACTCGAAATAAACCCCACATTAGACTCAGCCACCGTGTTTCCAGAAGTCCAATCAGAGTCACCTGCTCCTGCGCTATCAAATCCCTCACCGCCACTCCTGTGGTCTTGTTTATTAAGACCATACATTCCATGCTCCCAATGCTATGAATGCACCCCATCATGGGCTGCATTATCTTTAGGGCCCGATTGAGATAGTATAGTATCAGTCACATCATTCAAATGACATAGGACTTGAAAACGGTTACTCCCCTCATCAGTAGGTGATCGAATGTGACCCAACCGTCGCAGCACCTCTGGGCTGCGCCGCGAAGCGCTCGCCTCCCCCTGGCAGCGTTCCCCACGAAGAGGCTCAAAATGAGAATCAGTCGTCCGTGGAGGCATCATGATGGCCTTTCCTTTCGCCCCTATCTGTCGCCACTCCTCATGCACTCTTCCGTCCATATTCACACGCACATGCCCCGCGCCACTCCTTGTCATGCGAGCCTGACGACCCAAAGGATTCGTATGATTTCGTTGCCTATTCGACCGTAAGCGAGCCTCCACCTGTCACCGTTCTCCAACCATCGTCTGTTGCACCTGTCTCTGTTGTGCATCCGATCCCTCAGCCTTCCCCAATCGCTTCGGGCATTGCGCCTCCCTATGGCCCCAACACGCACATGTCGGACACTGTGAAGGGCGCCAATCGTACTCAACGCGTATAGGTACAAGTTCGTCGGGTTCGCCGTCATCCGATGGCAGACGAACGTTAAACGCTTGCACAAATGGGTCAGCCAGCGCCTTCATGATGCAGATGCGGGATAATCAATTCTCTCCCCTCTCGTCGTAACACCATCCGCATACAACGGGCGGCCCACCACGCTGGCCACCACCCCAAGGCCTTGTTGCGTCCAAAGCTCGCCTGGGACATTCCATAGTTTCACCCATAAAGGAATCTCAACAACCTCCTTCATTTCAAAGGACATCCTAGGTTTCCACGGCTCCAAAAATAAGGGCTGCCCTTGCATTATCCAAGGGCCCCATTCCAAAATTTCGACGCATGGCGCCTCCGACTCAAATCGAAACATAAAGAAACCATTAATGGTGGAGCGGACCTCCGTCAGCCCCCGCCATATCGAACGTAGATAGCACTCGACGAGGGGAAAATACGGCTTCTTTCCCAAAAAGTATCCCATCAGTGTGTGCTTCCAACGCGCCACTCCACTTCGTGCCACCTCTCGCGATGGCCTTGCCTCGCCAACACCTTCAATGATAGACGGCGGCGTGTATGCTAACTTCATTCCACGCCTTTCAGACACAGGCCTATTTTGCCGTTCCAATCCCGAAACGGCCGCCAAGTAAGGAGGTGTAGTGGCAGTCTGTGGCATTGGCCCAAGGCGGGAGAAGACTGGGCCCTTTTGGTGGAGCCTATCACGCCCAACCCATCATCATTCGGCACAGCCTCGTGAGAGGACCTAATAATTCCCGACCCAACTGCTGGCGGCCCATCAGGGGTCATCAACCCCATCACCGATGTGAGCAGCCCCATCATCAACGTCGCAGGTGGTGGTGGGCTCACCAGAGACGTCATAGCCGGCGGCTGCTCCATAGTAGTTGTGACCGCCAGCTGCCGCGATTGGTCTGAATTAGCCGTTGCATCATTCTCAGCCAAGTTCCCCCGACGGTGGTCCTCAACAGTTATTTCCTCGTCCACAAGGTCGTCGTCCTCAGATCTGCCCATGTCGATACCTCGCCTCGCTGTCGATCCCCGCCCCGGCGGCGGCGTATCTGGTCTACCCTTCTGAGATCGGCAGAGTAAGCGCGGATTATGACGAAGAATCCCCTTGATCGGCACAGGCCCTCCACCAGTCCGTATAGCTGAATTATTCAGAACCGTAGGTGCAATCCGAGCCCCACCCATTGCAGCATCGTTCCCGCTTCTGGCCGCAATCCGTACCCCACCACCATGGGCCACATAATCAGAGCCATGGCCTTTAACCCGATTAATCAATTCGTGGAAGCGCACCCCATCGAAGCACGATGCAAAATCAGGATAAGAAGCGCACAGCGCGGCCAGATCTGGCATCGCCGGACAATCCGTAGCCACCTCATGATTGACGATCTGTGCGCGCTCCATGTCAGCCGCCGGACGATCATAGATGCGATCACCACTCACCACCATCGTTGATGCCCTCAGCCCCACTTGACTCGCCGTCCCTGGCATCATCGTGACCCCCTAGGGCCGTTGCCAGCGCTCCATCCGATTCAGATGACATCCGATCAAATAGAAAAGCCCTAGCCCAGAATTTCTGTCAAAAAACGCAGAATCAGCCCCCAAAATTCCGTCAAAATCACAGTACTCTCCCCAATTATCCCTCCCTCGCGATTCAAACCCACCGGTCGGCCTACACCGTGAGGTTGTGGCCGGAAACAGCGATGGTTCGATGATCACAAGGTAAATCAGATAAAATTTTCAAATTTCGTCTGTGAAAATCGCACATAGTGAAGGTGTGAAAATCGTCTACTGTTAAGGCACCTACCTACTTAGTGATCAGAATAGTGAACACATAGACATGTAATTGAACGGGTCAAACCCGTAGAGAATTACCAGTTGAAGCGAGTGGCAGCTCCTCGTCCTTTTCTTCAGGACTGCGTCGATGGTGGTGATAGCACTAGATCGTCACGCCGACCTCGCAGTGTACCACGGAATTAGTTCTCTAAAAATGGCTAGAGAGAATAGAGCCGTCGCGTGAGAGAAGAGTGTGTGCGTTTGGTGTGTGTTTTGTACCTTTAGTTGATTTCGAAAATCACTTGCTTTCCCTTCATATGGAGCACGAAATTCTCACCACAAATTATGAAATAGGGTTGCCCTATTTATACTATGGTTATTCTAAAATCCCTAGGATATCTCAAAGATATGGTTTTCGATATTACTCCTTAAGTGGAGAGATTTTTGCCATATCTTTCTCTCCCTTATTTAATTCAAAATTCATATAAGGATACTTACCATAATTAGACAACTAACTTAAATACTAAGTCAAACAAAGTATATTTAAATATGGCATAAAATTCGAAACTCAATCCAAGATTAATTTCGAAATTTTCACCTTAAAATAAATAATATTCCAAATACATTATTTCCATATTTATATTTAATTTTCGAAATTAATTCCCAAGGCATAATTCGAAAATCAGCTTAGGGTCAGTCAAATTTCAATTTTACCCTCAAGCCTTTTAAGCACTTGGCCACCCAAGTCTCAAAGTTAGTTTCATACGAAGTCCGACTTTGGTCCATTAAACGGCCCGAGGCCCACTAAGGCGCGGCCCAACGGCCCAAGGCCCGTTAAGGCACAAAACACTTTCTCTCTTTATCAATACACGTTGATGATCCTTTTTAAGCCCGACTCTCTAGGTTCGGCTCAATTGGCAAGGGAGGAATCCAAGAGTTTGACAGTTACCTAGCCAATCCCGCAGTACCGGACGTAACCCGATTCGAGTGCGAATTTCGACCCAGTCTTTATTCGAGAACGTTACTATAGATTATAGTACTACGTATAAACCCTTCAGCTGTGTCCTAATCGAGTGAGAGCCATGGTCGATGTCAAACTCACTATACTCGATTCTATGATAAAACGGGGACAAGGCAAATTACCAAAACTACCCTCCATGTCTAACATGAGTTAGTTCAATACATTGGCCAAGGATTTCGTAATTTCCCGTCGTCGTCCTCATAGGACACTTATCTCGATTACTTGCAAGACTGTGAATCCGTATTCGGCGGTCTAAGCCCGGCAATCACAAATCGTCATCAAGACCGGATCTGGCCCGCTGACCCATGCAACAGCAAATCGGGTCGAGGGGAACCAGTGATAGTCGAGACTTCGAAGTCAACTCTGTCAAAGCCCCTTTCGGTCTAAGGTGCACGTAGACTACTATAGTGTTGTCGTCAGTCATTGACACTCCTTGAGTAATAAGCCATGTTCGATCGTACGACCCGTGAGTCAGTGTCCATGAAACGATTCAATCCCTTGATTCGACTCGCATCACAAGTCATGACCTCTGCTTCCAAGCGGGATATCGGCACTCGATAGGTCATCAACAAATAAGTCGTATTCGATTATCCAGCACCCAACTGGAGCCTAAGGCTTACGGACTTTTAATGCTCAAGGTTAAGAGTCCACTGGTGCCTTCCTCTCTCGTACCCATCGAGAAAAGTGACTCAACTGGACACATTTGGATTTATTGATTTATTGCTTTACCGGATGCTTAGTAAAGTACTCCTACATCCAATAAACGAACAACGCCTTTCAATAAACACATAAAAAACTTATTACATAAAAGGTCGAATGATAAATAAGCTAATGCCCTATACAATCTAATCCTCGTATAGCATTCGAGGGCATATTCCTAACAATCTCCCACTTGCACTCAATGCCATGCACTGCAGTATCTAATACCCATCTTTTCGAGATGTCTAGCCAGCACTGCCTGTGATAGATTGGTGAACGGGTCGGCCACGTGTTCCGCGGTCGCAATCTTCTGCACGGCTATGTAGCCATTCTCAACGAATCCACGTAACACGTGGTACTTTCTTTCTATATGTTTGGACCTGCTGTGAGACCTCAGTTCTTTTGCCTGAGCAATAGCGCCAGTATTGTCACACCACAATGGCAATGGCCTATCTGCTACAGGAACGACACCAAGTTCTTCCAAGAACTTCTCATCCAAACACCTTCCTTAGCTGCCTCTGAGGCCGCTATATACTCTGCTTCGCAGGTGGAATCTACAGTAGTGCTCTGTTTGGAACTTTTCCATGACCCCGCTCCACCGTTGAGCGTAAAGACGAATCCTTAAGTGGATTTTCGGTCGTACACGTCAGACTGGAAATCCGAATCCGTATACCCTTCCACTTCCAATTCTCCATTACCATAGAGCAGCATCATATCCTTAGTACGTCTAAGGTACTTGAGGATAGTTTTGACTGCTGTCCAATGTTCCTTACCAGGGTCAGCCTGAAACCGACTGACTACGCTCACAGCGTACGCCAAGTCAGGTCGCGTGCAAAGCATCGCGTACATCAAGCTACCCACTGCGGATGTATAGGGGATTCCATTCATCTCTTTCCGCTCCAACTCACTTTGAGGGCTCATAGCCTTGGAAAGGTGAATTCCATGCCGCATAGGCAGGAACCCTTTCTTAGAGTTGTCCATATTATATCGCTTCAGGACCTTCTCTAAGTAAAGGTCCTGGGAGAGTCCTAACATACGATTCGCTCGATCTCTAAAGAGCCGAATCCCCAAGATGTAGGTAGCTTCTCCCAAGTCTTTCATGGAGAATTCGGTCGAAAGCCACGCTTACACCATCGAGAGCATTCCAATATCATTTCCTATCAAAAGGATGTCGTCCACGTACAATACGAGGAAAGATATTTTGCTCCCACTGCTTTTCTTGTAGACGCAATGTTCGTCTTCGTTCTTTAAGAATCCATGGCCCTTGACCACTTCATCGAACCGAAGATTCCAGCTTCTGGAGGCTTGTTTCAGTCCATAAATGGACTTGTTCAGTTTGCACACCTTATGAGCATCTCCTTGCGATGTACCTTGGGCTGCTCCATATATATTTCCTCATTGAGGTATCCATTTAGGAACGCAGTTTTCACATCCATCTGCCAGATCTCATAGTCATAGTGGCAGCTATCACAAGCAATGTTCGAATGGACTTCATCATAGCAACAGGCGAAAAAGTCTCCTCATAGTCAATACCCTCTTTTTGACTGTACCCTTTCGCCACAAGCCTAGCTTTGTATATATCAACCAATCCGTCAGATCCTATCTTTCTCTTGTAGATCCATTTACACCCAATGGGTCTAAAACCATCTGGAAGGTCTACTAGAGTCCAGACTTGGTTTTCGTGCTCAGAATCCATTTCGGCTTGCATAGCTATAAGCCATTTCTCCCAATCCTTATCCCTGATTGTCTGGTCATACGTAGTGGGATCGTCTCCGACGTGCCCTTCCATCGCAGCAACCTCGTGCTCGATGTGGACCATCCCGTATCTCTCAGGCTGGCGAGATACTCTACCCGACCTGCGCAAGTCAGGTTGCGCCTCAGACTGCTCTACGGTGTCACCCGACACTGGAGTTTGTGAAAGCGCTTCTGAATACTCTCCAAGAGTTACTTCGTGACCCGTTCCACCTTCTCGAAGAAATCTTCTTTGAGAAGTGAGCCTGAAGGGCTACAATGATTCTCTGATCGTCGTGGAAAACGTGCTTTCACAGCCTTCGATTCCAGTTTATCTGTCTTGAGCTTTTTCACAAACGCGGGGCAACCCCAAATTCTAATGTGATTCAAGCTCGGTCTTCGTCCTGTCCATATTTGATACGGAATATGATCGACAGACTTTGTAGGACATCTATTCAGAATGTGTGCCGCTATCAACAGGGCATGGCCCCACAACGATATTGGTAGGTCTGTATAGCTTAGCATAGATCGAACCCTATCCAACAGAGTTTGATTTCTGCGTTCGGACACACCGTTCAACTGCGGTGTTTCGGGCGGTGTCATCTGTGAAATTATCCCGTTCTCTTTCAAGAACTCGTGAAACTCGAGGCTCATGTACTCACCACCTCGATCTGTCGAACGGCTTTAATGCTCTTTCCACTCTGATTTTCCACCAAAGCCTTGTACTCTTTGAACCATTCAAAAGTAGCAGACTTATTCTTCATGAGGTACACCTTGCCAAAGCGAGAGTGATCATCAGTGAAGGTAACGAAATAATGGAAGTTACCGCGAGCCGCTACCCCGAGCGGTCCGCAAACATCCGTGTGGATCAAACCGAGAAGTTCTGCGGCTCTCGTAAAAGTCCCTGTGAAGGGCGACTTGGTCATCTTTCCAAGGATACAAGATTCACAAGTTGGATAGGGATCAAACCCAAGCGGCTTTATAACACCGGTTTTCTCCAATTCAAGATTCTTCTGTTCTCCAGCGTGACCGAGTTGAAGATGCCACAGCAGTCTCGAGTTCGACTCCAATTTTCGTTTGTTAGTTTCTATATTCACAGTCTTCGATATTTAGGTAATACAACCCATTCAGTAAACTTGCACTTCCGACGCAATTATTTCCAAAATAAATATTGCATGTATTATTACTAAACGAAACTCATAACCGTTTCCGCTCAAAACGGGAATAGAAGCAATATTCTTAAGCCCCTTGGGCAAAACGAAACAATCGGAATGCAGTAAACTATGTCTAGTAGATAAAACGAGAGTTCTTGATCCAATGTGGGTCGCCGGTACACTATGTCCGCTTTCTACGTTGATCATGATCTCTCGATCCGCCACCTTCCTACTTCGTTCCAGACCCTGGTTCGAAACAGATGTGAGCACTAGCTCCCGGGCCTAAGATCCATGAAGCGGAATATATTGTCATAGAACAATTTGTTTCCAAAACGTAAAGTTATTTACCTGAGGCGGCTAGCTTCGGGCAATTGCACTTCCAATGGCCAAGCTCATTGCAGTGAAGGCACTTGTCCGTCGGCTTGGCGCCTTTGAACTGCCTTGCCTTTCGAAATTCGTCCTTTGGGCTTAGTGGGCTTGTTCGACTTTTTCTTTGTACTCGACCCTCGAGTCTTAGCATTCGCGACAAGAACAACTTCCTTTCCTTTCACCTTCTTCATCTGAGTCTGCGCTGCCAACAACTGGTTCATTAACCTAGTCAATGTCATCTCGGCCTTGTTCAGATTAAAGTTCACGATGAACGAATTGAAGGAAGGTGGGATCGACTGAAGTCCAGTGCCTCGAGTCCATGATAAAGTCCAGTGCCTCGAGTCTTTCGATCCAATCGATCATCTTGAGCACGTGCGCTGGGCTGTACTGGGGTTACCTCCCAAATGGCGGATGCATTGGGCCGAAAAGGCAATATGGGCCTCCCAAATGTGAACCGCGTTGGGCTGAAAAGGAGCCACAGAGACGAATACGGTTGCCTCTCAACGGCGAGTCCCATTGTGCTTAAAAGGCAATATAGGCCTCCCAAACGGGACCGTTGGGCAGAAAAGGAACCACATGGATAGGTAGTGATTAGCCTCTCGTGCGGACCGCATTGGGCCGAAAAGGCGTCAGTAGCCTCCCGAATGTGGACCGTATCGGGCTGAAAAGGCGCCATGAAGTCGATTACATAAAGTAGACCAGGGTGGCCTCTCAATGTGTGCCCTGTCACTTATGTATATGTCCTAAATAGAATTGAGCTCTAAGATGGTGCATAGCGAGACAGAAAACCCGAGGGCTCAAATATGAAAGGAAAGAAAGTAATGAAAGGGAAGAGAATGAGAAAGAAAGTGATAGCTAGGATGCATTGACGCGGTTGTTATTTGCGAGTTAGGACACGTGCACTGCATGCATATAATTTCCACTTACTGAGCTCTTTAGCTCCCCTTTATGTTGTGTGTTATAGGGGCGAGCGAGCACGGTACTTGATCGCCTAGCCGGCAAGGTAGTCTTTTGAAGCTTCCGGGCGACTTTTGGTGGTGGTGTGTACGTGGATGACGACCTGTGAGGCCGGGTGCATAGGATCTTTTGCTGCACAAATACGCACGACGTGCGTGTAGTTAGAACTCAAATGTAATAAGAAGTTTGGAAGCACCCTTTTGTCATAAATGTATTCTTTTGACGTGTACAGGAAACAACTTCCTTTACGAAAAAGGAAAAAAATATTATACGCATTTTCATATGCCTCCTAATTAATTACAACGTTACGCACTTAAGATAACGTTAGAAATGGTAGCGATGGCTAGGGTCGCTGCATGAGTTAGTTCAATACCTTGGCCAAGGATTTCGTACTTTCCCGTCGCCGTCCTCACGGGACACTTATCTCGATTACTTGCGAGACTGTGAATCCGTACTCAGCGGTCTAAGCCCGATAATCACAAATCATCATCAACACTACATCTGGCCCACTGATCCATGCAACATCAAATCGGGTCGAGGGGAACCAGTGATAGTCGAGACTTCGAAGTCAACTCCATCAAATCCCCTTTGGCGTCTAAGGTTCACGTAGACTACTATAGTGTTGTCGTCGGTCATTGACACTCCTTGAGTAATAAGTCATGTTCGATCGTATGAGCCGTGAGTCGGTGTCCATGAAACGAGTCAATCCCTTGATTCAATTCATATCACAACACATGACCTCCGTTTCCAAGAGAGATATCGGCACACGATAGGTCATCGATAAATAGGCCGTGATCGGTTATCCAGCACCCAACTGGAGCCTCAGGCTTACGGACTTTTAATGTTCGAGGTTATCCACAGGTGCCTTCCTATCTCGTATCCATCGAGAACAGTGACTGAATTCGACACATTTGGATTTGTTCATTTATTGCGTTACCGGATGCTAAGTAAAGAACTCTTATATCCAATAAACGAACAATGCCTTTCATTAAACACACGAAAAATATCTTATTACACAAAAGGTCGAATGATAAATAATCTAATGCCCTATACAATCTAATCCTCGTATAGCATCGAGGGCATATTCCTAACAATCTCCTACTTGCACTCAATGCCATGCGCTGCAGTATCTAATACCCATCTTTTCGAGATGTCTAGCCAGCACTGCCTGTGATAGAGGCTTGGTGAACGGGTCAGCCACGTTATCTGCGGTCGCAATCTTTTGCACGGCTATGTAACCAGACTTGGTCCAGACTTGGTTTTCGGCATAGAATCCATTTCGACTTGCATAGCTATAAGCCATTTCTCCGAATCTTTATCCCTGATTGCTTGGTCATAGGTAGTGGGATCGTCTCCGACGTTCCCTTCCATCGCAGAAACCTCGTGCTCGATGTGGACAATCCGTATCTCTCAAGCTGACGAAATTCTACCCAACCTACGCAACCCAGGTTGCGTCTCGGACTGCTCTACGGTGTCATCTGACACTGGAGTTTGTGAAAATGCTTCTGACGACTCTCCAAGAGTTACTTCACGACCCGCTCCACCTTCTCGAAAGAACTCTTCTTTGAGAAAGTGGGCCTGAAGGGCTACAACGATTCTCTGATCATCGTGGAAGTAAAATTGGTATCCCACGGAATCCTCAGGATACCCGACAAAACGTCCTTTCACAGACTTCAATTCCAGTTTATCTATCTTGAGCTTTTTCACGAATGCGGGGCAACCCCAAACTCTAATGTGATTCAAGCTCAGTCTTCGTCCTGTCCATATCTGATACGGAATACGATCGACAGACTTTGTAGGACATCTATTCAGAATGTGTGCCGCTGTCAACATGGCATGACCCCACAATGATATGGGCAGGTCTGTATAGCTCAGCATAGTAGAACTTTATCCAACAGAGTTCAATTTCTGCGTTGGACACACCGTTCAACTGCGGTGTTTCGGGCGGTGTCCTCTGTGAAATGATCCCTTTCTCTTTCAAGAACTCGTCAAACTCGAGGCTCATGTACTCGCCACCTCCATCTGATTGAATGGCTTTTATGCTCTTTCCAGTCTGGTTTTCCACCAAAGCCTTGTACTCCTTAAACCATTCAAGAGTATCATACTTGTGCTTCATGAGATACGTATTGCCGAAGTGAGAGCGATCATCAGTGAAGGTAACGAAATAATGGAAGTTACCGCGAGCCCCTACCCCGAAAGGTCCGCAAACATCCGTGTGGATCAAACCGAGAAGTTCCGTGGCTCTCGCAAATGTCCCTGTGAAGGGCGACTTGGTCATCTTTCCAAGGATACAAGATTCGCAAGTCGGCTAGGGATCAGACCCAAGCGGCTTTATAATGCTGATTTTCTTCAACTCGAGAATCCTCTGTTCTCCAGCGTGACCGAGTCGAAGATTCCATAGCAGTCTCGAGATCCACTCCAATTTTCGTTTATTGGTGATTGTATTCACAGTTTTTGTTTTATCTTCGACATTTAGATAATAAAATCCATTCAGTAAACTTGCACTTATTTCCAAAATAAATATTGCATAATACGGAACTCATAACCGTTTCCGCTCAAAATGGGAATAGAAACAATATTCTTAAGCCCATTGGGCAAAACTAAACAATCAGAAAGCAGTAAACTATGCCTAGTAGATAAAACGAGAGTTCTTGATCCAATGTGGGTCGCTGGTACACTATGTCCGCTTCCTACATTGATCATGATCTCTCAGTCCGCCAGCTTTCTACTTCGTTCCAGACTCTGGTTCGAAACACAGATGTGAGCACTAGCTCCCGAGTCAAAGATCCATGAAGCGGAATATACTGTCATAGAACAATTAGTTTCTAAAACGTAAAGTTCTTTACCTGAGGCAGCTAGCTTTGGGCAATCGCGCTTCCAATGGCCTAGCTCATTGCAGTGAAGGCATTTGTCCGTCGGCTTGGCGCCTTTGTACATGTTCTTCTTGGCCTTGCCATCGAAATTCGCCCTTTGGGCTTAGTGGGCTTGTCTGACTTTTTCTTTCTACTCGACCCTCGAGTCTTAGATTTCGCGACAAGAACAACTTCCTTTCCTTTTATCTTCTTCATCTGAGTTTGCACAGCCGACAACTAGTTCGTCAACCCAGTCAACGTCATCTCGGCCTTGTTCAGATTAAAGTTCACAATGAACGAATTGAAGGAAGGTGGGAGCGACTGAAGTATCAGATCATTTTGGAGCTCATTATCCATGATAAAGTCCAGTGCCTCGTGTCTTTCAATCCAATCAATCATCTTGAGTACATGCTCTCCAACGTCACTACCCTCAGCCATTTTGCAATGAAATAGTTGCTCCGTAAGGGAATAGTGAGCACTCTTGGAATGTTCGCCAAAAAGCTCCTTCAAATGAAGCAAAATGGCGCCCACTTCCATTTCCGAGTGAGTGCGCTGCAACTCATTGCTCATGGAAATAAGTATATAGCCCTTGACCTTTGCCTCGTCAATCTGCCACTTGGCATACGCAGCTCGGTCTTCGTCACTCGCATCAGCCCCTAGTACTTGCGGTACGGGGGTATCGAGGACATAAGTTAACGACTCCATACCTTGGACGATCCTCAGGTTACGGAGCCAGTCCACGTAGTTTGGTCCAACCAAATAATTTCTCTCGAGTAGCATAGTAGTAATGTTCGTCATCGCAGTAAATAGAAAGAAACATAAAGCTGCAAAAAATAAAGATCAAATTAGGTTTATCTAACCATTCATCAAGTGCAAACAAGGACTTTTTGTTTCGCTTGACTCCCACTATTTTTCTCGCAAACACCATCCTCCCGAGAAGAGTTTCGGAAACCTCGTTGAAAGTTTCATAGTGGAGTTGATGTCCCCGCCTCAACTAGATTCGCCTCAGCCTTTAACGTAACATTTGGCGCATCTAATCTTATCGAAGTCACGTCAAACGTGAACTTATCCAATAAGAGTTTCAACTATCTTTGTCTCAGTCATTGACCCTCACGGCTAACCCTGCTTATTGGGTATAACTGCCTAAGTGTGACCTATCAACTTATGCTCAAATCGCACAGAATGTACCGCTCCTTGCTGCCATAGGCTTTGTGGGGGCGGACTGGTATGACGAGTGGCGTCAATACGCACCCGAGACGCTAACGTTGGGGTGGGATATATGATGCCAACTTACTTGAAACAAATCGCAAAACTCCCTAACGCTACACATCTCGAGCATGATAGAAAGACAGGAATCCAACTCCTTTACTCACTTAGTATTTTTCAAACGGGAGAATAAACCATCTCACATAAGAGCACATTGAACATGCATATCACTTCAAAAACCAACACGCACGTAGGTAGTAAATTAACCCTAGGAAATAAAATACAAGACAACACAAGCGGGTTATTTCTAGTCTATCCCTATTACATGCGTATTCAAAAGTAACTCGGGTTGTCGCACGGGTCTTGAAGTAGTCAAACATCATTCGTCACTCGAACGGCCTCAAAGTCACCGAGCTTAAAGACCATCTTGTCACCACCCGGGGATTGTCTACCATCAAATGGGCCCTCGTGTTCGTATTTAAGCTAATCTAATAAAATGGTAAATTACAACACGGGGGGATCATAAGTCCCGAACAACCAGTATAAAACAAATACAACCCGGGGGGACGTGACCCTTAACACCCGAAAACCAAATTCTTAAACCCTCAAGTGTGCCTTAAATAACATTCATAACGAGCACGTTGACAATTACGTGATTTTAAAAAGAAACGAAAATTGGGCCTCAAACGGGCGAAGCCCATTAAAAGGCCCGTTCTGTGAGTGTGAAGCCCCAACGCAGCTACCGCGACTCAAATTGCTCAGCCGTCAAAACACGTTGGAGAGCCACTATGGAGAAGGCCGCCTGTGGGGAGTCCCGGGCTGAGCCGGAACAGCCGCGCCGCCGATGACGACACGCCAAGCGCAATGCGCGCGTGTTCATCTCGCTGCAGAAAACTGCCGCGGCTTCTTCGTCGCCTCAGCCCCTCCGTGTCTGAGCCTCACTGGGAGAGATCACCGCCGCAGCGTTCCGGCCGAGCCGGAGTCGCTGCGGCTGTCTTGCGCAGCGGGCACCGCGCGCGCCGTCGCAGTCCGCGGCCAAAGTCGCGGACGATCTCTGTGGTGGCGCCGCCCCTTGCGGCGGCGCTGCCCGGGGCCGGTACCTAAGCCACCATGGCTGGCCCGGTTCCGGAGAACGAGGCGGATCAGGCATCCTCGAAGCAGTCCGTTCCTGCGGCTGCAGCGTCACTGCACCGCTCGCAGCCCGCGCGCAACGCGCGGCTGCCTGGATCCCACCACCGCACGGTCCCGGTTCGATCCGTTCTGCACGACTTAATTGCCGCGGGTTGGCAAATGACGCATCGGACAGCTCAACAACGGTCGAATCGCGTCGGCGTTTCGATCGACTCCCACATGCCACATTTCAATTTAAACACGTTATGATTCCGATCACGAGCGCCCGCTCTGATACCACTGTTGGGTTACCCGGTGTCTCCCAGAGATGCCACGTCCCCGAGAACGGTGCAGAAGAAAAAATTTTCCGGGTTCCCCCCATTGCCCTCGTAGCTCGGATCATAATAGTAACACAGACATGCAATAGGGCGAGTCAAACCCGTAGAGAATTACCAGTTGACGCGAGTGGCAGCTCCTCGTCCTTTTCTTCAAGACTTTGTCGATGGTGGTGGATTGCACTAGATCATCACGCCGACCTCGCAGTGTACCACGAAATCAGTTCTCTGTAGATGGCTAGAGAGAACTGAGCCGTCGCGTGGGAGAAACGTGTGTGCGTTCGGTGTGTGTTTTGTGCCTTCAGTTGATTTCGAAAATCACCTCTTTTCTTTCTACCTTTGGAGCACGAAATTCTTAGCCTATTTAAAGGCTTGGATTTCGACATCTTTTTTGTTGGTGTTAGGTCCCTTATATATATATATAAAAGTGTACAAAATGAGTGGGAGATCAACTCCACACAGCCAACCAGTAACAGGCTACTGGGCAAACACAAACGGCAACCGTCTATTATCTAGGATACCAGTCTACCAAGCTACTTACTCCAAAAAAAAGTCTACCAAGCTACTGGATTTCGACATCTTAGTCCTTAAAGTGTGAGAGATTTTTGCCAAATCTTACTCTCTTTTGAATTCCAAATCCAAACTTAAGGAAACTTACTATTATTAGAAAACTGACTTCAATACCAAGTCAAACTAAGTATATTTAAAAATGGAATTCGAAACTAATCCTAGAATAGTTTCGAAATTTCAATACATAATATTCCAAATAATTTATTCCATATTTATTTATATCAAACATACAAATTTCGCAAATACCCTCAAAGGCCTATTTTGAAATTAGCTTAAGGTGAAATTCAATTTTATCCTCAAGCTCATTAAGCACTTGGCCAAGCCCAAGTCTTAAAGTTGGTTTCATAAGAAGTCCAACTTCGATCCAATAAATGGCCCGAGGCCCATTAAGGCGTGGCCCAACGGCCCAAGGCCCGTTAAGGCCCAAAACACTTTTTCTCTTAATCAGTACACGTTGATGATCCTTTTTAAGCCCGACTCTCTAGGTTCGACTCAATCGGCAAGGGAAGTATCCAAGAGTACGGTAGTTACCTAGCCAATCCCTCAGTACCGGACCGTAACCTGATTCGAGTGCGAATTTCAACTCAGTCTTTATCCCATAACCTCACTATAGATAACAGTGCTACGTATAAACCCTTCAGTTGTGTCCCAATCAAGTGAGAGCCATCGTCTATGTCAAACTCACTAAACTCGATTCTATGATAAAACGAAGATGAGGCAAATTACCAAACTACCCTCCATGTCCACATGAGTTAGTTCAATACCTTGGCCAAGGATTTCGTAATTTCCCGTCGCTGTCCTCATAGGACACTTATCTCGATTACTTACGAGATTGTCCGTACTCGGCGGTCTAAGCCCGACAATCACAAATCGTCATCAAGATCGCATATGGCCCGCAGACCCATGCAACAGCAAATCGGGTCGAGGGGAACTAGTGAAAGTCGAGACTTCGAAGTCAACTCCTTCAAAGCCCCTTTCGGTCTAAGGTTCACGTATACTACTATAGTGTTGTTGTCGGTCATTGACACTCCTTGAGTAATAAGCAATGTTCGACCACCTGTGGGTCAGTGTCCATGAAACGAGTCAATCCCTTGATTCGAATCGTATCACAAGTAATGACCTCCGGTTCCAAGCGAGATATCGGCACACGATAGGTCATCGACAAATAAGCCGTGATCGGTTATCCAGCACCCAACTGGATCATCAGGCTTATGGACTTTAATTGTTCGAGGTTAAGAGTCCACTGGTGCCTTCCTCTCTCGTACCCATCAAGAACAGTGACTCAACTCGACATATTTGGATTTGTTCATTTATTGCTTTACCGAATGCTAAGTAAAGAACTCTTATATCCAATAAACGAACAATGCCTTCCATAGGACACTTATCTCGATTACTTGCGAAACTGTGAATTCGTACTCGGCGGTCTAAGCCCGATAATCACAAATTGTCATCAAGGCCGCATCTGGCCCGCTGACCCATGCAACAGAAATCGGGTCGAGGGGAACCAGTGACAGTCGAGACTTCGAAGTCAACTCCGTCAAAGCCCCTTTCGGTCTAAGGTTCACGTAGACTACTATAGTGTTATGATCAGTCATTGACACTCCTTGAGTAATAAGCCATGTTCGATCGACGACCCGTGAGTCAGTGTCCATGAAACGAGTCAATCCCTTGATTCGATTCGTATTATAGGTCATGACCTCCGCTTCCAAACGAGATATCGGCACACGACAGGTCATCGACAAATAAGCCGTGATCGGTTATCCAGCACCCAACTGGAGCCTCACGCTTATGGACTTTTAATATTCGATGTTAAGAGTCCACTGGTGTTTGGGAGTGTGCCCTCGGAATGCCATACGAGTACTAGGAATAGTATAGGGCGCACAATGATGTATGGGTCAATAGACAGTTTTATTGTATATACTGTTAAAATAAAGTAGTGAATATTATTTTCATTATAATAAAGGCATTATTATTTATTTATCGAATTTAAAGTCTGCTTGGCATCTGGCGGTGCGATAAATAAATAACACCCAAATGTTTGAGTTGGACGTCTGATTCTCGTGGGGACGAGGGAGGAGACACCGGACGGTCCTTATCTCAGCATTAAATAAAAAGTCCGTAAGTCTAAGGATTCTAGGTGGGTGACTAGATATCCGAATATGACTTATTCATTGACGACCACATAGTATCGGTAGTGTCACCGATTACCTGAGAGGTTGTGGGTCGTGATGGAGATATCGGTGATCGGAGAGATCGCGTATTCGGACATTCGGCTCGTATTCGTCTTGATCACATGACTAGGATGTTGTCAATGATTGAACGAATGACTATAGCAGCCTCAGACCGATAGGGTCACTGACGGATTTGCTTTCGCGATTTCGGTTTGTCGCTAGTTGGCTAGGTCCGCAAGTGTTCGGAAATGGGACACGGGCCAGCGACGAAACGCAACTGACTTTACGGAGGTGATTGCCGGGCTTTGACTGCTATTGGGATTCACTGCCTATATTCGTATAGGTTAACGTCCTATGAGGTAATTGGAGAACGACGATTGTAAAGCCTTCGGCCGAAGCTTGGAAAGCTCACTCGTATTAGATACGGAGCGGAGTTTAAATATCGGTTGGGTCTCGATTATAACATAGTGTTAGGTTAGTGAGTTTGACATTTACATGGCTCTCACCTAACCGGGACGCAAGTGAAAGGCGTAAGAGTTATTTAAATGTATACACTATAGTCTGTTCGCCCGAATTTCGATTAGATCAAAGTTCATTCTCAACTGGGATCTGTTCGGTACCGCAGGATTGGCTAGGCGAATACCGGGACTCGCGGATTCCTCCCGTGCCAATTGAGACGGACCTAGAGAGTCGCGCTTAAAAATGGTAATGAACTTGAACGAAGACGGCGGGCTTTTCTCTGGAACCTAACGAATGGGATTCGTTGAGGTAGTGGCATAGTTGACACGAGGTGTCGATAATTTAGTTACATTCCGGTGACGGTCACGGGAATAATTAGGACTTAAGATTGTCTTAAGTGCTTAATTAATTAACTAAATGAGGCTCAATTGTAAATAAAATAATTAGATTGGATTTAATTATTTTATTACTCAAAATTGAGGGACTAAATTGAGAATTTAAAAACCTATAGGGCCTACATGGAATTACTTGAAATTTTGCATGGTCTTGGACATGTGGAGAATTCCATGGCATGCCACATAAGTTGAGGTGGCATATGACTCATTCTTTGAGTCAAGACAAGTGTCTCACTTAAATATATAATAAACTAACCTTAGTGGATTTATACTACAAGGAAAACAAGACACCTCATGAGCTTAGGTGTAAACAAATAAAAATCATGCATAAATGAGAACAAGGTAAGGTGAGATGCTAGGGTTCTAAGCAATTGTACTTGGTACTTTGCTTTCAACTTGCCACAACTCTTAATAATAAAAGGCTAGAGAATAAGAAAAGAGTGTACTTGGTACAATTTAAGTCACATCATTAAAGCCACGGGATCGTTCGACGAAGCCCGACGCCCGAACCGAACTGCGTCTAGCCATCGGGAGCAGGCTCGGAGGTTCGATCAAGGTCATACCGGCGTGACAATCTAGCCCGGAAGCCCCGGGAGCCAGACGAAGTGTTGCGACGTCCATCGGAGGTGCATTCACGTATACCGAAGGTATATTTCGAACCCTACTGATTTGATTTTACGAAAAATACCAAACGACATCAGAATGATTCGAAAGACCCCTCGTTGCGATCGACGGGAAGTGTAGAATCAATCTGGAAAATTTGGTATTGATTGGAAATCATTTCGGTTGTCAAACTGTCGAAAGACTGCAGACTGCCGCTTTAGTCGAATTGACAATTTCGAACCACTGTTGATTTTGTGAAAAATACCAAACAATATCAGAATGATTCGATAGACCCCTCGTTACGATCGTTGGGAAGTGTAGAATCAATCTGGAAAATTTGGTATCGATCAGAAATCGTTTCGGTTGCCAATAGTCGAAACACTGTCGGCTGCCGCTTTGTTCGAACTAGTTTGGAACGAAATTATTAATTAGACTAAATTTGTAATAAATTCGAATTTAGGAAATTCGAATTAGACGTGGTCTCCTGAGGCTCAGGGCAGTATCTTGAGCCCTCGGGAGAAGCCGAAGGGCGCTAGGTCGAATTTAGATGTTGAAAATCGAAAATTCGGCATCCTACGCCGCTCGGTTCAAAACGCGCTTCCGCTATCGCCACATTGAGCTGTTCGGTGGCCGGCGTCGATTAATCGGGCCTACCCCAACAGTGGTATCAGAGCTACGGCTCATGCATGGTTCGACCGAAGGCCTCGAAAGCCGATGTGGCGAACGAACGGTCGACGTAGTTTGGAGACTATCGTTGCTCGTGACGTCGGTCGGGCACCCGGCGTCAAAATTCTGTGTTGCATGTTTATGTGGGACATTTACGCGGGCTTAGGTTCTAACCGGGTTATTTGTTTAAGGGTCGTTTGCTGCCCCCCGGTATGTACATGGATTACGGGTTGTTCGGGAAATAATTCCCCCCGTGTTGTATTTTATCGCTTTATTAGATAAGTTAGATAAAATGGCGACCGTTCGATGCAAGGCGAGATTGGAGGGTTCGACGCCCCGCATGACGACGAGTCGACGTTTGGAGATTAAAGACCCGGTCGTTTTACGACCCATGTAATAGGACCAGTTTAGAAATAGCCCGCGCATTTGTCCATTTAAATTGTTTTCCTAGGGTTAGGAATTTAATTAACGCATTTATGTGCTCGTGCTTAATTTTTATTTTCTATGAGAATACAATCCCATAAAATACTAAGTGAGTAAAGGGATTGGATGCCCTGTCTTCTATCAAGCTCGGGTTAAGTTGTTACGAAACCTAAATGCAAGGTTTGGTTCCGGGTATGCCGGCGCCTTGCATTTGTTTTCGTTTCGGTTTGCTCGTGTGCGTTAGCGCCGCTCGCCAAGACCACACTGTGCGGTAATACGTACGGTTCAAGTGTGCGGTTTTGAGCAAAGTTGATAGGTCGCACTTAGACAGTCATACCGCCTTGTTCCGGATTTACCGGCGGGGGTCCCTGACTGAGACAAAGATAGTTGAGACATTCGACGAGGTCGGATTCGTGCGGAGCACGACTTCGTGGGCCGCTGCAAACCAATAAAACGACAGAGGTTGAGGTTTGCATCCGCCCACGGGGACATCAACTCCACTATCGAAGTTATCAACGAAACTTCCAAAACATCCAATGGGAGAAAATGGTGTTTATGAAAAGATAGTGGGAGTCAAACGGAATAAAAGTCCTTGTTCGTGTTTGTTGATCTATACAATCGACATAATTTGCCTTTTATTTTCTGCAGCTTTTTCTCTCAGTGTTAATAATGTCTACCGCTCTAAACATACTACTCAAGGAGAATAGGTTGACTGGGTCAAACTATTCAGACTGGCTTCGCAACCTGAGGATTTTCCTTCAGATTGAGAACCTAGTGTATATCCTTGACTCCGAGTTGCCGCCGGCCCCAGGGGCGCGGGCAACCGAGCAGGCTCGTGCCGCTTATGACAAGCGACTGCGCGACGAGCAGCTCGTAAAGGCACATGTCCTCGGATCGATGAGTAACACGCTGCAGCGTAGTCATGAGGGTATGGCTGACGCTCGAGCGATGGTTCAGCATCTGAAAGAGCTTTACGGTGAGACGTCTAGGACAGCTCGCTATGCGGCTTCGTCGCAGCTCTTCAGATCGAGGATGTCTGAGGGTGAGAACGTTGGCGAACATGTTATGAACATGATCACCATGATCGAGAGATTGGAGACTCTCAATTTCCGATTTGATCGGGAATTACAAAACGATCTCATCTTGCAGTCTCTGCCTCCGTCCTTCAATGCGTTCATAGTGAACTATCATCTGAACGGCATGACGCTGACGCTTCCTGATCTGATGAATCAGTTAGCAACGGCGCAAGGTCAGATGAAGAGGGCAAAGCAGACTGCACTTGTCGCCACCTCTTCGAAGCCCCAGAAAGGCTAAAAGAAGAAGGGCAACAAGCTCAAGCCAACAGGGAAGGTTTCTAAGAAGAACAAATCTTCTGGAAAATCGAAGCAGACCGGTGTAAAGCCGACGGATAGGTGTCTGCATTGCGGTGCGCTGGGCCACTGGAAGCGGGACTGTCCGAAGCTCAAGGGTGAGCAAGCTCCGTCAGGTAAGGAACTTAATGTTTTAGAAACAATTTGTTCATCATCTGTATACTCTACTTCCTGGATATTGGATTCGGGAGCTAGTACTCAACATTTGTGTGTCCGCGCAGGGTCTGGGACCAAGTAGAGCGCTTGGGGAGCGGGAGATCGATGTTAGAGTGGGAAACGGGGATAGTCTCTCGGCAAGCCACGTCGGATCAAGATCTCTTGTTTTGTTATCTGGGCATGTGTTGCGTTTGTACGATTGTCTTGTACTCCCGAGGGGTTTTAAGAACATCATCTCCATTCCTGTTTTGAGCAGGAATGGTTATGTATTTAACTTTAATAAAAATAGATGCCACATTATGTATCGAAACAAAAATATTGGCAACGCGACACTGTTTAATGGTTTGTACTATTTAAACACCCAGAACGACGTATCTGTGAATACTGTCACAAACAAACGAAAGTCAGGAATAAATGCGAGGTACCTGTGGCATCTTCGATTAGGGCATACTGGAGAACGCAAGATCCATGAGTTAGAGAAAAACGAGATTTTGAAACCGTTGGGATCAGATCCCTATCCGACTTGTGAGTCGTGCCTCCAAGGTAAAATGACCCGATCACCCGTCACCGGGACATTTAATAGACCACGGAAATTCTCGATTTGATTCACACGGACATTTGCGGGCCATTCAATGTGAAGGTTCGGGGTGACTTCCACTATTTTATTACCTTCACTGATGATCACAGTCGTTACGGACTCGTGTATCTGATGAGGTATAAAGCTGATGCACTTGAAAGGTTCAAGGAGTATAAGGCTTTGGTGGAAAAACAAACGTCGAAACTCATTAAAGCCATTCGATCGGATCGAGGAGGCGAGTACATGAGTATCGAGTTTGACCAGTTCTTGAAGGAAAATGGTATATTATCACATATGACTCCGCCCGGCACGCCACAATTGAATGGCGTGGCCGAACGTAGAAACCGAACTTTATTAGATATGGTTCGTTCTATGTTAAGCTATACAGATTTGCCGATGGGATACGCGCTTTTGACAGCGGCTTATACCAAAAACCGGTGTCCCTCGAAGTCTGTTAATGGCATTCCGTATGAGATATGGACTGGCCGTTTACCCAGCTTATCACATATTAGGATTTGGGGTTGCCCGGCCTATGTGAAAAAGGTGAAGGCAGACAAATTGGAGTCTAGGTCTCTGAAAGGTCGTTTCATAGGTTACCCTGAAAACTCAATGGGGTACCTATTCTACTTTCACGATGATCAGAGGATCGTTGTGGGCCTACACGCACATTTTCTCGAGGAAGAGTTCATTCGAGATTGTGGCGTTGGCCGAGAGGTCACTCTCGAGGAGCAGTCGACCGAAACGCCCTCACAGGATTTGGAATTGGATGGTCCGAGTGAAGCAGTCTTGCGACGATCTGAAAGGGTGCCACGCCAACCAGAGCGGTATGGCATGTCAAACGTTGAACACGATTATGTTGCGACTAGGGGACTTCTAAGAGAAGATCCCGCTACTTTCGATCAAGCTATATCCGATGTTGACTCAACGAGATGGATTGAAGCTATGCGGGCTGAGATAGACTCAATGTACTCAAACAAAGTCTGGACTCTTATAGACCTACCGAGCGGTTTTAGACCAATTGGTTGTAAATGGATATACAAGAGAAAGATTGGATCTGACGGACAAGTTGAGACATACAAGGCCAGGTTGGTTACCAAGGGCTATAACCAAAAGGAGGGAGTCGACTATGAGGAGACTTTCTCGCCTGTAGCCATGATCAAGTCTATCCGCATAATGCTCGCAATAGCTGCGCACTATGATTATGAGATTTGACAGATGGACGTCAAAACGGCGTTCCTTAATGGATCCCTCAAGGAGGAGATTTATATGGAGCAGCCAATAGGTTTTGAGTCGCATGTAGATGCTCACAAAGTGTGCAAACTGAATCGGTCCATTTACGGACTGAAACAGGCCTCTCGTAGTTGGAACCTACGTTTCGATGAAGCAGTTCGGAACTTCGGATTCGAGAAAAACGTAGACGAGCCATGTGTCTACAGAAAGAGTAGAGGGAGTATGGTGTCGTTCCTTGTATTGTACGTGGATGATATCCTTTTGATAGGAAACGACATCGGGATGCTCTCGTCGGTGAAAGCATGGCTTTCAACCGAATTCTCCATGAAAGATCTGGGAGAAGCGACGTATATACTTGGTATTCGCTTGTTCAGGGATCGAGCGAACAGAACGATCGGCTTATCTCAGGCCCTTTACTTAGAGAAAATCCTGAAAAAATTCAGAATGGATGACTCTAAGAGAGGGTTCTTACCTATGCGACATGGGATCCATTTGTCGAAATCAATGTCACCTCAAAGTGAGGAAGACCGACGAAGGATGAGTGGGATACCCTATGCGTCTGCAGTGGGTAGTCTGATGTACGCGATGTTGTGCACATGACCGGACATTGCTTATGCTGTGAGCGTGGTTAGTCGGTTTCAGGCAAACCTAGGTGAAGGACACTGGACAGCCGTTAAGAATATCTTTAAGTACCTTAGACGGACTAAAGACTTAACGCTTGTCTATGGAGGAGCGGGACTAGAAGTAGAAGGTTATACCGATTCGGACTTCCAGTCGGACGTGGATGACCGAAAATTTACTTCAGGTTTTGTATTCGTGCTCAATAGTGGGGCAGTGTCTTGGAGAAGCTCCAAGCAAAGAACGACTGCCGATTCCACGTGTGAGGCAGAATACATAGCAGCCTCAGAGGCAGCTAAAGAAGCTGTTTGGATGAAAAAGTTCTTGGAGGAACTTACTGTGGTACCAGTTGCGGACAGACCGCTTACACTTTGGTGCGATAATAGCGGTGCAGTCGCGCAAGCAAAGTAACCACGATCTCATAGCAAGTCCAAACATATTGAGAGAAAATATCACGTACTACGTGAGTTCGTTGAAAACGCGATGGTCGCCGTGCAGAAAATCGCCACCGCGGAAAACGTGGCGGACCCACTTACGAAGCCCTTGTCCCAGGCAGTTATGGAACAGCATCTGGACAAGATGGGCCTACGATACCATTGTGACTGGCATTAGGTGCAGCACATGGCATTCGAGTGCAAGTGGGAGGCTGTTAGGGAGTGTGCCCTCGGAATGCCATACGAGGACTAGGAATAGTATAGGGCGCACAATGATGTATGGGTCAATAGACAGTTTTATTGTATATACTGTTAAAATAAAGTAGTGAATATTATTTTCATTATAATAAAGGCATTATTATTTATTTATCGAATTTAAAGTCTGCTTGGCATCTGGCGGTGCGATAAATAAATAACACCCAAATGTTTGAGTTGGACGTCTGATTCTCGTGGGGACGAGGGAGGAGACACCGGACGGTCCTTATCTCAGCATTAAAGAAAAAGTCCGTAAGTCTAAGGATTCTAGGTGGGTGACTAGATATCCGAATATGACTTATTCATTGACGACCACATAGTATCGGTAGTGTCACCGATTACCTGAGAGGTTGTGGGTCGTGATGGAGATATCAGTGATCGAAGAGATCGCGTATTCGGACATTCGGCTCGTATTCGTCTTGATCACATGACTAGGATGTTGTCAATGATTGAACGAATGACTATAGCAGCCTCAGACCGATAGGGTCACTGACGGATTTGCATTCGCGATTTCGGTTTGTCGCTAGTTGGCTAGGTCCGCAAGTGTTCGGAGGTGATTGCCGGGCTTTACGGAGGTGATTGCCGGGCTTTGACTGCTATTGGGATTCACTGCTTATATTCGTATAGGTTAACGTCCTATGAGGTAATTGGAGAACGACGATTGTAAAGCCTTCGGCCGAAGCTTGGAAAGCTCGCTCGTATTAGATACAGAGCGGAGTTTAAATATCGGTTGGGTCTCGATTATAACATAGTGTTAGGTTAGTGAGTTTGATATTTACATGGCTCTCACCTAACCGGGACGCAAGTGAAAGGCGTAAGAGTTTTTTAAATGTATACACTATAGTCGGTTCGCCCGAATTTCGATTAGATCAAAATTCGTTCTCAACTGGGATCTGTTCGGTACCGCAGGATTGACTAGGCGAATACCGGGACTCGCGGATTCCTCCCGTGCCAGTTGAGACGGACCTAGAGAGTCGCGCTTAAAAATGGTAATGAACTTGAACGAAAACGGCGGGCTTTTCTCTGGAACCTAACGAATGGGATTCGTTGAGGTAGTGGCATTGTTGACACGAGGTGTCGATAATTTAGTTAAATTCCGGTGACGGTCACGGGAATAATTAGGACTTGAGATTGTCTTAAGTGCTTAATTAATTAACTAAATGAGGCTCAATTATAAATAAAATAATTAGATTGGATTTAATTATTTTATTACTCAAAATTGAGGGAATAAATTGAGAATTTAAAAACCTAAAGGGCCTACATGGAATTACTTGAAATTTTGCATGGTCTTGGACATGTGGAGAATTCCATGGCATGCCACATAAGTTGAGGTGGCATATGACTCATTCTTTGAGTCAAGACAAGTGTCTCACTTAAATATATAATAAACTAACCTTAGTGGATTTATACTACAAGGAAAACAAGACACCTCATGAGCTTAGGTGTAAACAAATAAAAATCATGCATAAATGAGAACAAGGTAAGGTGAGATGCTAGGGTTCTAAGCAATTGTACTTGGTACTTTGCTTTCAACTTGCCACAACTCTTAATAATAAAAGGCTAGAGAATAAGAAAAGAGTGTACTTGGTACAATTTAAGTCACATCATTAAAGCCACGGGATCGTTCGACGAAGCCCGACGCCCGAACCGAACTGCGTCTAGCCATCGGGAGCAGGCTCGGAGGTTCGATCAAGGTCATACCGGCGTGACAATCTAGCCCGGAAGCCCCGGGAGCCAGACGAAGTGTTGCGACGTCCATCCGAGGTGCATTCACGTATACCGAAGGTATATTTCGAACCCTAGTGATTTGATTTTACGAAAAATACCAAACGACATCGGAATGATTCGAAAGACCCCTCGTTGCGATCGTCGGGAAGTGTAGAATCAATTTGGAAAATTTGGTATTGATTGGAAATCATTTCGGTTGTCAAACTGTCGAAAGACGGCAGACTGCCGCTTTAGTCGAATTGACAATTTCGAACCACTGATTTGATTTTGTGAAAAATACCAAACGATATCGGAATGATTCGAAAGACCCCTCGTTACGATCTTTGGGAAGTGTAGAATCAATCTGGAAAATTTGGTATCGATCAGAAATCGTTTCGGTTGCCAAATAATTGAAACACTGTCGGCTGCCGCTTTGTTCGAACTAGTTTGGAACGAAATTATTAATTAGACTAAATTTGTAATAAATTCGAATTTAGGAAATTCGAATTAGACGTGGTCTCCTGAGGCTCAGGGCAGTATCTTGAGCCCTCGGGAGAAGCCGAAGGGCGCTAGGTCGAATTTAGATGTTGAAAATCGAAAATTCGGCATCCTACGCCGCTCGGTTCAAAACGCGCTTCTGCTATCGCCACGTTGAGCTGTTCGGGGGCCGGTGTCGATTAATCGGGCCTACCCCAACAGTGGTATCAGAGCTACGGCTCATGCATGGTTCGACCGAAGGCCTCGAAAGCCGATGTGGCGAATGAACGGTCGACGTAGTTTGGAGACTATCGTCGCTCGTGACGTCGGTCGGGCACCCGGCGTCAAAATTCTGTGTTGTATGTTTATGTGGGACATTTACGCGGGCTTAGGTTCTAACCGGGTTATTTGTTTAAGGGTCGTTTGCTGCCCCCCGGTATGTACATGGATTACGGGTTGTTCGGGAAATAATTCCCCCCGTGTTGTATTTTATCGCTTTATTAGATAAGTTAGATAAAATGGCGGCCATTCGATGCAAGGCGAGATTGGAGGGTTCGACGACCCGCATGACGACGAGTCGACGTTTGGAGATTAAAGACCCGGTCGTTTTACGACCCATGTAATAGGACCAGTTTAGAAATAGCCCGCGCATTTGTCCATTTAAATTGCTTTCCTAGGGTTAGGAATTTAATTAATGCATTTATGTGCTCGTGCTTAATTTTTATTTGCTATGAGAATACAATCCCATAAAATACTAAGTGAGTAAAGGGATTGGATGCCCTGTCTTCTATCAAGCTCGGGTTAAGTTGTTACGAAACCTAAATGCAAGGTTTGGTTCCGGGTATGCCGGCTCCTTGCATTTGTTTTCGTTTCGGTTTGCTCGTGTGCGTTAGCGCCGCTCGCCAAGACCACACTGTGCGGTAATACGTACGGTTCAAGTGTGCGGTTTTGAGCAAAGTTGATAGGTCGCACTTAGACAGTCATACCGCCTTGTTCCGGATTTACCGGCGGGGGTCCCTGACTGAGACAAAGATAGTTGAGACATTCGACGAGGTCGGATTCGTGCGGAGCACGACTTCGTGGGCCGCTGCAAACCAATAAAACGACAGAGGTTGAGGTTTGCATCCGCCCACGGCGACATCAACTCCACTATCGAAGTTATCAACGAAACTTCCAAAACATCCAATGGGAGAAAATGGTGTTTATGAAAAGATAGTGGGAGTCAAACGGAATAAAAGTCCTTGTTCGTGTTTGTTGTCTATACAATCGACATAATTTGCCTTTTATTTTCTGCTGCTTTTTCTCTCAGTGTTAATAATGTCTACCGCTCTAAACATACTACTCAAGGAGAATAGGTTGACTGGGTCAAACTATTCAGACTGGCTTCGCAACCTGAGGATTTTCCTTCAGATTGAGAACCTAGTGTATATCCTTGACTCCGAGTTGCCGCCGGCCCCAGGGGCGCGGGCAACCGAGCAGGCTCGTGCCGCTTATGACAAGCGACTGCGCGACGAGCAGCTCGTAAAGGCACATGTCCTCGGATCGATGAGTAACACGCTGCAGCGTAGTCATGAGGGTATGGCTGACGCTCGAGCGATGGTTCAGCATCTGAAAGAGCTTTACGGTGAGACGTCTAGGACAGCTCGCTATGCGGCTTCGTCGCAGCTCTTCAGATCGAGGATGTCTGAGGGTGAGAACGTTGGCGAACATGTTATGAACATGATCACCATGATCGAGAGATTGGAGACTCTCAATTTCCGATTTGATCGGGAATTACAAAACGATCTCATCTTGCAGTCTCTGCCTCCGTCCTTCAATGCGTTCATAGTGAACTATCATCTGAACGGCATGACGCTGACGCTTTCTGATCTGATGAATCAGTTAGCAACGGCGCAAGGTCAGATGAAGAGGGCAAAGCAGACTGCACTTGTCGCCACCTCTTCGAAGCCCCAGAAAGGCTAAAAGAAGAAGGGTAACAAGCTCAAGCCAACAGGGAAGGTTTCTAAGAAGAACAAATCTTCTGGAAAATCGAAGCAGACCGGTGTAAAGCCGACGGATAGGTGTCTGCATTGCGGTGCGCTGGGCCACTGGAAGCGGGACTGTCCGAAGCTCAAGGGTGAGCAAGCTCCGTCAGGTAAGGAACTTAATGTTTTAGAAACAATTTGTTCATCATCTGTATACTCTACTTCCTGGATATTGGATTCGGGAGCTAGTACTCACATTTGTGTGTCCACGCAGGGTCTGGGACCAAGTAGAGCGCTTGGGGAGCGGGAGATCGATGTTAGAGTGGGAAGCGGGGATAGTCTCTCGGCAAGCCACGTCGGATCAAGATCTCTTGTTTTGTTATCTGGGCATGTGTTGCGTTTGTACGATTGTCTTGTACTCCCGAGGGGTTTTAAGAACATCGTCTCCATTCCTGTTTTGAGCAGGAATGGTTATGTATTTAACTTTAATAAAAATAGATGCCACATTATGTATCGAAACAAAAATATTGGCAACGCGACACTGTTTAATGGTTTGTACTATTTAAACACCCAGAACGACGTATCTGTGAATACTGTCACAAACAAACGAAAGTCAAGAATAAATGCGAGGTACCTGTGGCATCTTCGATTAGGGCATACTGGAGAACGCAAGATCCATGAGTTAGAGAAAAACGAGATTTTGAAACCGTTGGGATCAGATCCCTATCCGACTTGTGAGTCGTGCCTCCAAGGTAAAATGACCCGATCACCCGTCACCGGGACATTTAATAGAGCCACGGAAATTCTCGATTTGATTCACACGGACGTTTGCGGGCCATTCAATGTGAAGGTTCGGGGTGACTTCCACTATTTTATTACCTTCACTGATGATCACAGTCGTTACGGACTCGTGTATCTGATGAGGTATAAAGCTGATGCACTTGAAAGGTTCAAGGAGTATAAGGCTTTGGTGGAAAAACAAACGTCGAAACTCATTAAAGCCATTCGATCGGATCGAGGAGGCGAGTACATGAGTATCGAGTTTGACCAGTTCTTGAAGGAGAATGGTATATTATCACATATGACTCCGCCCGGCACGCCACAACTGAATGGCGTGGCCGAACGTAGAAACCAAACTTTATTAGATATGGTTCGTTCTATGTTAAGCTATACAGATTTGCCGATGTCATTGTGGGGATACGCGCTTTTGACAGCGGCTTATACCATAAACCGGTGTCCCTCGAAGTCTGTTAACGGCATTCCGTATGAGATATGGACTGGCCGTTTACCCAGCTTATCACATATTAGGATTTGGGGTTGCCCGACCTATGTGAAAAAGTTGAAGGCAGACAAATTGGAGTCTAGGTCTCTGAAAGGTCGTTTCATAGGTTACCCTGAAAACTCAATGGGGTACCTATTCTACTTTCACGATGATCAGAGGATCGTTGTGGGCCTACACGCACATTTTCTCGAGGAAGAGTTCATTCGAGATTGTGGCGTTGGCCGAGAGGTCACTCTCGAGGAGCAGTCGACCGAAACGCCCTCACAGGATTTGGAATTGGATGGTCCGAGTGAAGCAGTCTTGCGACGATCTGAAAGGGTGCCACGCCAACCAGAGCGGTATGGCATGTCACACGTTGAACACGATTATGTTGTGACTAGGGGACTTCTAAGAGAAGATCCCGCTACTTTCGATCAAGCTATATCCGATGTTGACTCAACGAGATGGATTGAAGCTATGCAGGCTGAGATAGACTCAATGTACTCAAACAAAGTCTGGACTCTTGTAGACCTACCGAGCGGTTTTAGACCAATTGGTTGTAAATGGATATACAAGAGAAAGATTGGATCTGACGGACAAGTTGAGACATACAAGGCCAGGTTGGTTGCCAAGGGCTATAACCAAAAGGAGGGAGTCGACTATGAGGAGACTTTCTCGCCTGTAGCCATGATCAAGTCTATCCGCATAATGCTCGCAATAGCTGCGCACTATGATTATGAGATTTGACAGATGGACGTCAAAACGGCGTTCCTTAATGGATCCCTCAAGGAGGAGATTTATATGGAGCAGCCAATAGGTTTTGAGTCGCATGCAGATGCTCACAAAGTGTGCAAAATGAATCGGTCCATTTACGGACTGAAACAGGCCTCTCGTAGTTGGAACCTACGTTTCGATGAAGCAGTTCGAAACTTCGGATTCGAGAAAAACGTAGACGAGCCATGTGTCTACAGAAAGAGTAGTGGGAGTATGGTGTCGTTCCTTGTATTGTACGTGGATGATATCCTTTTGATAGGAAACGACATCGGGATGCTCTCGTCGGTGAAAGCATGGCTTTCAACCGAATTCTCCATGAAAGATCTGGTAGAAGCGACGTATATACTTGGTATTCGCTTGTTCAGGGATGGAGCGAACAGAACGATCGGCTTATCTCATGCCCTTTACTTAGAGAAAATCCTGAAAAAATTCAGAATGGATGACTCTAAGAGAGGGTTCTTACCTATGCGACATGGGATCCATTTGTCGAAATCAATGTCACCTCAAAGTGAGGAAGACCGACGAAGGATGAGTGGGATACCCTATGCGTCTGCAGTGGGATGTACGCGATGTTGTGCACACGACCGGACATTGCCTACGCTGTGAGCGTGGTTAGTCGGTTTCAGGCAAACCCAGGTGAAGGACACTGGACAGCCGTTAAGAATATCTTTAAGTACCTTAGACGGACTAAAGACTTAACGCTTGTCTATGGAGGAGCGGGACTAGAAGTAGAAGGTTATACCGATTCGGACTTCCAGTCGGACGTGGATGACCGAAAATTTACTTCAGGTTTTGTATTCGTGCTCAATAGTGGGGCAGTGTCTTGGAGAAGCTCCAAGCAAAGAACGACTGCCGATTCCACGTGTGAGGCAGAATACATAGCAGCCTCAGAGGCAGCTAAAGAAGCTGTTTGGATGAAAAAGTTCTTGGAGGAACTTACTGTGGTACCAGTTGCGGACAGACCGCTTACACTTTGGTGCGATAATAGCGGTGCAGTCGCGCAAGCAAAGGAACCACGATCTCATAGCAAGTCCAAACATATTGAGAGAAAATATCACGTACTACGTGAGTTCGTTGAAAACGGGATGGTCGCCGTGCAGAAAATCGCCACCGCGGAAAACGTGGCGGACCCACTTACGAAGCCCTTGTCCCAGGCAGTTATGGAACAACATCTGGACAAGATGGGCCTACGATACCATTGTGACTGGCATTAGGTGCAGCACATGGCATTCGAGTGCAAGTGGGAGGCTGTTAGGGAGTGTGCCCTCGGAATGCCATACGAGGACTAGGAATAGTATAGGGCGCACAATGATGTATGGGTCAATAGACAGTTTTATTGTATATACTGTTAAAATAAAGTAGTGAATATTATTTTCATTATAATAAAGGCATTATTATTTATTTATCGAATTTAAAGTCTGCTTGGCATCTGGCGGTGCGATAAATAAATAACACCCAAATGTTTGAGTTGGACGTCTGATTCTCGTGGGGACGAGGGAGGAGACACCGGACGGTCCTTATCTCAGCATTAAAGAAAAAGTCCGTAAGTCTAAGGATTCTAGGTGGGTGACTAGATATCCGAATATGACTTATTCATTGACGACCACATAGTATCGGTAGTGTCACCGATTACCTGAGAGGTTGTGGGTCGTGATGGAGATATCGGTGATCGGAGAGATCGCGTATTCGGACATTCGGCTCGTATTCATCTTGATCACATGACTAGGATGTTGTCAATGATTGAACGAATGACTATAGCAGCCTCAGACCGATAGGGTCACTGACGGATTTGCTTTCGCGATTTCGGTTTGTCGCTAGTTGGCTAGGTCCGCAAGTGTTCGGAAATGGGACACGGGCCAGCGACGAAACGCAACTGACTTTACGGAGGTGATTGCCGGGCTTTGACTGCTATTGGGATTCACTGCCTATATTCGTATAGGTTAACGTCCTATGAGGTAATTGGAGAACGACGATTGTAAAGCCTTCGGCCGAAGCTTGGAAAGCTCGCTCGTATTAGATACGGAGCGGAGTTTAAATATCGGTTGGGTCTCGATTATAACATAGTGTTAGGTTAGTGAGTTTGACATTTACATGGCTCTCACCTAACCGGACGCAAGTGAAAGGCGTAAGAGTTATTTAAATGTATACACTATAGTCGGTTCGCCCGAATTTCGATTAGATCAAAATTCGTTCTCAACTGGGATTTGTTCGGTACCGCAGGATTGGCTAGGCGAATACCGGGACTCGCGGATTCCTCCCGTGCCAGTTGAGACGGACCTAGAGAGTCGCGCTTAAAAATGGTAATGAACTTGAACGAAAACGGCGGGCTTTTCTCTGGAACCTAACGAATGGGATTCGTTGAGGTAGTGGCATAGTTGACACGAGGTGTCGATAATTTAGTTAAATTCCGGTGACGGTCACGGGAATAATTAGGACTTGAGATTGTCTTAAGTGCTTAATTAATTAACTAAATGAGGCTCAATTATAAATAAAATAATTAGATTGGATTTAATTATTTTATTACTCAAAATTGAGGGAATAAATTGAGAATTTAAAAACCTAAAGGGCCTACATGGAATTACTTGAAATTTTGCATGGTCTTGGACATGTGGAGAATTCCATGGCATGCCACATAAGTTGAGGTGGCATATGACTCATTCTTTGAGTCAAGACAAGTGTCTCACTTAAATATATAATAAACTAACCTTAGTGGATTTATACTACAAGGAAAACAAGACACCTCATGAGCTTAGGTGTAAACAAATAAAAATCATGCATAAATGAGAACAAGGTAAGGTGAGATGCTAGGGTTCTAAGCAATTGTACTTGGTACTTTGCTTTCAACTTGCCACAACTCTTAATAATAAAAGGCTAGAGAATAAGAAAAGAGTGTACTTGGTACAATTTAAGTCACATCATTAAAGCCACGGGATCGTTCGACGAAGCCCGACGCCCGAACCGAACTGCGTCTAGCCATCGGGAGCAGGCTCGGAGGTTCGATCAAGGTCATACCGGCGTGACAATCTAGCCCGGAAGCCCCGGGAGCCAGACGAAGTGTTGCGACGTCCATCCGAGGTGCATTCACGTATACCGAAGGTATATTTCGAACCCTACTGATTTGATTTTACGAAAAATACCAAACGACATCGGAATGATTCGAAAGACCCCTCGTTGCGATCGCCGGGAAGTGTAGAATCAATCTGGAAAATTTGGTATTGATTGGAAATCATTTCGGTTGTCAAACTGTCGAAAGACGGCAGACTGCCGCTTTAGTCGAATTGACAATTTCGAACCAATGATTTTATTTTGTGAAAAATACCAAACGATATCGGAATGATTCGAAAGACCCCTCGTTACGATTGTTGGGAAGTGTAGAATCAATCTGGAAAATTTGGTATCGATCAGAAATCGTTTCCGTCGCCAAATAGTCGAAACACTGTCGGCTGCCGCTTTGTTCGAACTAGTTTGGAACGAAATTATTAATTAGACTAAATTTGTAATAAATTCGAATTTAGGAAATTCGAATTAGACGTGGTCTCCTGAGGCTCAGGGCAGTATCTTGAGCCCTCGGGAGAAGCCGAAGGGCGCTAGGTCGAATTTAGATGTTGAAAATCGAAAATTCGTCACCCTACGCCGCTCGGTTCAAAACGCGCTTCCGCTATTGCCACATTGAGCTGTTCGGGGGCCGGCGTCGATTAATCGGGCCTACCCCAACAACTGGTGCCTTCCTCTCTCGTACACATCGAGAATAGTTACTCAACTCGACACATTTGGATTTGTTCATTTATTGCTTTACCGGATGCTAAGTAAAGAACTCTTATATCTAACAAACGAACAATGACTTTCATTAAACACACGAAAATATCTTATTACACAAAAGGTCGAATGATAAATAATCTAATGCCCTATACAATCTAATCCTCGTATAGCATTCGAGGGCATATTCCTAACACATGTAATAAATTTTTTTAAACATAATAAATACAAATACGTCCAATGTCTAAACCCAAAAGTCTTAAACCAAAACACACTTTTATTCATTGGGCCGAAGCTCCAAAAGTACACACACAAAACGCACACTACGCCGTTTGACAGGTCGCGTCTCACGTACTGCGCCGCCCTCAAAAGTCCGTGGAGTCACCGCCATCAGCCGCCTTACATACACATATAAACCCTGAGCTTTTGCCCACTAGATGAAAATATGCATGAATGCACGTGCTCTCACACCCCAATCCCGACACTTCTAAATGCACACTCAATATCTCACAAACATGCACTCGTTCCTAAATCATCTCTCAACTCATAACTCAGGGCCCTAGGCTAGACTCGACACCTACGTGCACAATGACATACAATGCCATCATAATTGTGATTCAGCCCCATCTCGCTCTCAACCGTACGAAAAATCGTAACAAGCGGCCCCATCTCGGTCTCAACCGCAAGTCTCGAACGATCACGTCTGTTTCCCACCAAGTGCTTCATCTAGTCGTAGTCTGACAATCAATATAGGTCATTCTACCCCACTCATCAACACTATACAGCGTCATCGTGACCCCACACGGTTATTAATCCCCTCATACCACGTGTATGCAAATGTCGTGCAAATAAAATCCAACATGTAAAATAACAACACAACGGCCCGAAGTATCAGCTCGGCACGATCTCCAAAACCCTAAGTCCGAAATCCTTACTCATACTCTAAACAATCGGGCCTGAAATTACTCGGCCCGAAACCTCACCCACAGAACTTTCCCCCTAAATTATACTAAACGTTCCAAATTTAATCCTTTTCGCTTTAAGACCCAAATTTTACAATTTGTCCCTAATTTAAAACCCTAATGCCCAAATTTTCAAAATATGAATTAACTTCCTAATTTAAAAATGTTTTTCCGAATTTTGCATTTAAAACTTCATAATCTCATAATTTACTTTTAAGGACTCGAATTTTAAATTTTTAACTTAGGACCCGAAAATTTTACTAAATTTTAAATCTGCCCTGGATTTTTAAATTCAGTTAAAGTCCCGAAAATTTTCAGAATTTCAAATCTGCCCCGGATTTATAATATTTCAGTTTACGACCCGAAAATTTTCAGAATTTCAACCTGCCCCGTTTTTTTTAAAACTTCCATTAAGACCTCAAATCCAAATTTTTGAAATATTTATTTTACCCCTGAACTTTTTAAATTTGCGCAAAAGACCCTTGTCGAGTTTTGATATGTTTATTTAACACCCGAAACTTCTGAAAATTACACAAGTGATCCTAGCCGAATTTTTAAATCTTCACTTTAGACTCCCGATTTTAAGGTAACCCTAGAAAACCCTAATTTGCACTAATACCCAAATTTTCCAAATCTAACCAAACTCGCCCTTAAAAAAATCCTAATTTTAGCTTCCAACCCTAAATTATTTCGTCCCCTATCTCTACCCGAATTTAGAGGTGGCCAAATTTAGATCTTGCATGACCGAAATAAACACATAACATATGACATAAAATCATGCAAGGAGATCATGTTTAACACATAAATACGTAAAAATCAGAAGAGAGCATGCATCACATAAAATTCACGATATGCAACACGTAAAATCTTGACCCCTAATTTTGTTTACGTATGTAGGTGATCTTCATCTACCTTAAATTCCGTAGATAGCTACGTAACGGTTTGTTTTGTGTGATCCCGACCCTAGAGTTTCGATCTCGAGCTCCCGAAGGTTTTTCTCCTCCTCTCTTTTCTCCATCTCTTCTTTCTCCCTTTTTCTTTCTTTTTCTTTCTCTCCTTTCTCTCCTTCTCTCTCAGCCTCTTTCTCCTTTTTCTCACGGCTTCTCTTCTCTTCTCTCTCCCTATTTTCTTAGCTTTATGTATTCTTGTTTTTGGATGTATTAGATCTTGTCTTTATTATGGGGTGGCATTAGGTGTATTTGATTTAATTACCAATTAGGTGGTGAGGTGTAATGTTTTGTTTCTTTTGTTTTGTTTTTATTCCATCAATGGGGTGGCATTATTGTACTAAAGTAGGATTAAATATATCAAGGTGGTGGGGTGATAGCGAGGCCTTAACGTGGCCTCCTATATTATCATTATATATATATATATATATATATATATTTATATTATTGTGCCAAAATTCCTAACCATTAATCTATCTCACACACTTAGGCCATTATTCTACATTTGGCCCATAATCATTTCCGGCCCCTTTTTAAATTTTTCGGGTCGAATTCTAAATCTTGACTCGGCTGAAAGAAGTCAGTGTATGTTCGAAAATCAACTCCACACATTCCGAATATTATTGAAATATTCCCGTATTAAATTTGACGGGTATTACATCCTCCACCCCTTACAAAAATTTCGTCCCCGAAATTACATCGAAAGAAATAATTCGAGATAATGATTCTTCATATCGTCTTCTCGCTCCCGCGTGGCTTCTTCAACCGCTTGGTTTCGCCAGAATACTTGACTAACGGAATATTTTTATTCTGAAGTTGCTTGCGCATTAAGATTTCAACTGGCTCCTCTTCGTAGCTCAGGTCCGGCTTGAGTTGTTGGTTAAGTGATTCGCTTCCCAGCACATGATTCGGGTTCGCAACGTATTTACATAAGGTTGATATATGAAATACGTCGTGGACTTGGGCTAACGAGGCTGGTAACTCCAGCTTATACCCAACTTCTCCCACTCTCTTGTGTATTCTGAAAGGGCCAGTGTACCTCGGACTCAATTTGCCCTTCTTCTCGAATCGCTTCACGCATCTCATCGGGGATATCTTCAAGAATACCCAATATTCTTCCGTGAATTCTAACGGACTTCGTCGTTGATCAGCGTAGCTTTTCTGATGACTTTGGGCCGTTTGCATTCGTTCTCGGATCTTCGTTATCGCCTCTGTCATCTCCGTATCATGTCGGGGCCCAAAAGTGCTCGTTCGCCAATTTCGTTACAGTGTACTGGGGATCGGCATTTACGCCTGTATAAGGCTTAGTATGGCGCCATCCTGATAGTAGCGTGGTAGCTGTTGTTGTACGAGAATTCAATCAACGGAATATATTTACTCCAATTCCCTTTGAAGTCTAGAGTGCATGCCCGTAACATATCTTCAAGGGTTTGAATCGTTCGTTCGGATTGCCCATTGGTTTGGGGATGATAGGCCATGCTGAATGAGAGTATTGTCCCCATCGCCTTTTGTAGATTCATCCAGAATTTAGATAAAAATCTCGTATCACGATCTGAGACAATCGAGGATGGGATCCCATGGAGTCCGACGATTTCTCGAATATACAATTCGGCATACCGTTCCAGTGAAAGGTCGAACTGATCGGCAGGAAATGAGCAGATTTGGTTAAGCGATCCACAATTACCCAAAGTTCGTCGTGGCCTTTCGCAGTTTTCGGCAAGCCAACCAACAAAGTCCATCGTAATGTGATCCCATTTCCACTCAGGAATCGGCAAGGATTGTAGCATCCCTGCCGGTTTGATGTTTTGCCTTTACTTGTTGACACGTCAGACATTGGCTCACAAACGTCACAATGGCGCTCTTCATTCCCGACCACCAATATGTTTCTCGTTAATCTTGGTACATCTTCGTCGCGCCCGGGTGCACCGAGTACATAGTGGCATGCGCCTCCGTCATTATAGATTGCCGGAGTGCTTGATTATCGGGAACATACAGACGATTCCGATATTGCAAACCCCATCGTCCCGAAACATAACGTCAGACGGAGTTTCAATTTCCTGCTCGCTCGTCATTTTAAGATAAAGCTCATCTTGCTCCTAGGCTTTCTTGATTTGCTCTAACAACGTCGGCTCAAGCGTCAACGCTGCCATTCTGGTCTCGATCTCGCCAAAATTTATTACTTTTACTTCAAGGTTGTGGAGTTCCGTGTTCACCGCCTCGGCACTACGTTTGCTTTGCATGGGTGATAGTTGATCACGCAGTCGTAGTCTTTAACGAGCTCCCAACCAGCGTCGTTGCCTCATATTCAGCTCCTTCTGGGTGAAGAAGTATTTCAGGCTCTTGTGATCTGTATAGATCTCGCACCGTTCTCCGTATAGATAGTGACGCCATATTTTTAAGGCGAACACAACTGCTGCAAGTTCCAGATCATGCAAGGGGTAATTCTTCTCGTACGGTTTCAACTTTCGGGAGGCATCAGCAATTACCTTCCCATTCTGCCTCAACACGCACCCCAACCCATTCTTCGAGGCATCACTGTACACCAAAAATCCTTCGGTACTGGAGGGAATCGTAATAACAGGAACCGTTGTCAATCGTTTCTTCAACTCTTGGAAGCTTTGTTCGCACGCTTCCGTCCACTTGAATGGAACGATCTTTTTCGTTAGATTTGTGAGCGTCGAGGCAATGCTAGAAAAGTCCTTAATGAACTTTCGATAGTATCCAGCAAGCTCGAGAAAGCTCCTGATCTCCGTGGGAGAGGTTGGTCGTGGCCAATTATTTATTGCTTCTATCTTGCTGGGATCCACCGAAAGTCCGTTTTCGGAAATGATGTGCCCCAAGAAACCACTTGTTCCAACCAGAATTCACACTTTTTGAACTTGGCGAATAGGTTTTTTTCTCGAAGAATTCGAAGGACCGTCCTCAGATGCTTCACGTGTTCTTTTTCGTCTTTGAGTAGATGAGGATATCGTCAATAAAGACGATTACGAATTGGACCAGAAATTCTTTGAAGACCCGGTTCATCAGATCCATGAAGGCCGCCGGAGCATTCTTTAACCAGAAAGGCATGACCAAGAATTTGTAATGGCCGTACCTCGTGCTAAACGCCATTTAGGAATATCATCCTCACAAATCTTTAACTGATGATAGCCAGAACACAAATCAATCTTCGAGAATACTGTAGCCCCTTGTACCTGATCGAATAGATCATCGATCCGGTAACGAGTATCGTGATTTTGTTAAGTTCACGATAATTGATACAGAGTCGCATTGACCCGTCTTTCTTCCGCACGAACAATACCGGGGCTCCCCATGGTGAGAAGCTAGGTTGAATGAAGCCCTTCTGTAATAGTTCATCAAGTTGCTCCTTAAGCTCCCGTAATTCGTTCGGTGCTAGTCGATACGGAGCTTTAGAGATCGTGGCTGCTCCAGGCATGAGATTGAAGAGAATTCTATTTCCCGATCCGAGGGTAGTCCCGGAAGATCGTCGGGGAACACGTCGGGATATTTGTTTACTACCGGAACTTCTTCAAGCTTTGGTTGAGATTCTTCGGCTTTCACCGTGAAGACGAAGAAAGCTTCGCAACCCGAATTTATGAGTCGCTGAGCCTTCAGAGCAGATATCCGAGGGATTGGAACACCGTTCACCTTTCTCGAAAATTCGAACTCCTCTCCCTCAGACAAGCATAATTTGACTACTTTCTTCGAGCAGTCGATAATAGCTCCATATTTGGAAAGCCAATTCATCCCGAATATGACATCGTAATCATTCATCGGGATGAATATCAGATCTACGTTTAAATCTCTCTCCTCAATTCTAACAAGACAATCTTCTACAACTAGATTCGTCTGTGTCGGATCTCCGGAGGTAGAGACACCACGAAATTGCACATAGAACGAGTGGGATGAATTCCCGCTCTAGCCATGAAATTAGTCGACACAAACGAGTGTGTAACCCCAGAGTCAAACAAGATTGTCGAAGGTACGTGAAAGATGTTCAACATACCCGTGACCACGTTTGGATTATCCTCCGCCTCCTCGTTCATCAGTGTGAAGACACGAGCTGGCACCGGCGGTGGTCGTACTTAGGTTCTGTGGCTGGTTCTGTAGCTGGTTCTGAAGGAGCTGCTGGTTTCCTGGACAATCTCGAGCAAAGTGTCCGGACTGCCCGCACTGGTAGCGTTGTATCGGTCGTGGTCCGAAACACACTCCAGAATGATTTCTCCCACACTGTGGGCATCGAGGTGCTGGATTTGGTGGCCTCACATTCGCCCCTTGGTTGAACGTCGGATGCCAATTCTGTTGGTTGGGTCGGTTGCCTCTGTTGTTTGAACCTCTTCCAAAGAATGGGCGTTTAACACTCCCACTTCCTTGTGGAGCTTCCCTCTTCCGACTAGACTCCTGGGCCTCCCTCACAACTCCCTCCGTTTGCTCCGCAATCAGTGTCCGTTCCGTCGCCTGATGGAACTCTAACTGGCGCACACCCGCCACACTTAGATCCCGATAGAATTCGGGTTCAGTCCCCGAAGAAAGTGCGTCACCTTCAAGGTATTGGTGGCTACGAGTTGAGGAGCAAAGCGAGATAACTCCTCGAACTTACGGATGTTTTCGGGCACCGACATCCTCCCCTGCTTCAGGTTCATGAATTCATACATTCTCTGCTCCTGGTCGTGAGCTGTGAAGTACTTATCGTAGAAGAGCTCTCTGAAGCGTTCCCAAGTCATAGTGACTGGGTGTTCCACCAGAAACGCGCATTCCCCGAAGTAGTGAAACGGCACATAACGTCTTCTCCTCGTTCGGTACACGGCTATATATGGAGAAGTCTTCAATTGTGCCGATCCAATCATCGGCTTCTACGGGATTAACGGCCTCGGAAATGATCGAAGGATTAAGTTTGCGGAAATGCTCCCCGATAATCTCCACACGGTCGTGCTGTGGAGACGGACGGTGCTCAGATGAGCTCCAGTGGTTGATCAGGTCATGGATTTGATTCGATTGTTGATGAATGAGTTCAGTCAATCGATGGATAGTAGAGCGGTCCTCCTCTAGCGGAGATTCAGATCATGCCCTACGACTCGTCTCGCCCACTTCTTTACGTGTTCTCACCATTTTCAACTTACTTCTACAATAAATCAATACACATAAATCAGTTAAGTCAAATCACATAAAAGCTTAAAAACTTACAGGTGCGGCTGGTTCTCCCGACTTTTGAGCGGCAGTACATGGATAGTCTACAGAATCTATAACCTGGCTCTGATACCACCTGTCACAACCCTACTTCCTAAATACGTATTTTGGCGGATTTTCGCAACATAAGCAGCGGAAAGCCCATTTAATAAAAACTTTTTAAACATAATAAATGCAAATACGTCCAATGTCTAAACACAAAAGTCTTAAACTCAAACACACTTTTATTCATTGGGCCGAAGCCCCAAAAGTACACACTCAAAACGCACACTACGCCATTTCACAGGTCGCCCCATGTACTGTGCCGCCCTCAAAAGTCCGTGGAGTCACAGCCATCAGCTGCCTTACCTACACACGTAAACCCTGAGCTTTTACCCAGTACATGAAAATATGCATGAATGCACGTGCTCTCACACCCCAATCCCGACACTTCACAAATGCACACTCAATATCTCACAAGCATACGCTCGTTCCTAAATCATCTCTCAACTCATAACTCAGGGCCCTAGGCTAGACTCGGCACCTACGCTCACAATGACATACAATGCCATCATAATTGTGGTTTAGCCCCATCTCTATCTCAACCGTACCAAAAATCATAACAAGCAGCCCCATCTCGGTCTCAACCGCAAGTCTCGAACGATCAAGTCTGTCTCCCACTAAGTGCTTCATCTAGTCGTAGCCTGACAACCAATATCGGTCATTCTACCCCACTCATCAACACTATACAGCGTCACCGTGACCCCACACAGTTTTTAATCCCCTCATACCACGTGTATGCAAATGTCGTGCAAATAAAATGCGGCATATAAAATAACAACACATTGGCCCGAAGTATCAGCTCAGCCCGATCGAAAACCGTAAGTCCGAAACCCTTACTCATACTCTAAATAATCGGGCCCGAAACCCGCATTCCGAATTACATGGCTCGAAACCTTACCCACCGAACTTTCCCCCCTAAATTATACTAAAAGTTCCGAAATTTAATCATTTTCGCTTTAAAATCCAAATTTCACAATTGGTCCCTAATTTAAAACCCTAATGCCCAAATTTTAAAAATAGTTATTAACTTCCTAATTTAAAAATATTTTTCCTAATTTTGCATTTAAAAATTCATAATCTCATAATTTACTTTTGAGGACTCGAATTTTAAATTTTTAACTTAGGACCCGAAAATTTTCCTAAATTTCAAATCTGCCCTGGAATTTTAAAATTTCAGTTTAAGACCCGAAAATTTTCAGAATTACAAAACTGCCACGGATTTTTAAAATTTCAGTTTAAGACCCAAAAATTATCAGAATTTTAAATCTGCCCCGGATTTTTAAAACTTCCATTAAGACCTCAGATCCGAATTTTTGAAATTTTTATTTTACCCCAGAACTTTTCAAATTAGCGGAAAAGACCTTGTCGAGTTTTGCTATATTTATTTAACACCCGAAACTTCTGAAAACCCTAATTTTCAATAATACCCAAATTTTCCAAATCTAACCAAACTCGCCCTTAAAAAAATCCTAATTTTACTTTCCAACCCTAAATTATTTCGTCCCCTATCTCTACCCGAATTTAGATGTGGCCAAATTTAGATCTATGCATGACCGAAATAAACACATAACATATGACATGAAATCATGCAAGGAGATCATGTTTAACACATAAATACATAAAAATCAAAAGAGAGCATGCATCACATAAAATTCACGATATGCAACACGTAAAATCTTGACCCCTAATTTTGTTTACGTATGTAGATGATCTTTATCTACCTTAAATTCCGTAGATAGCTACGTAACGGGTTGTTTTGTGTGATCCGGCCCTAGAGTTTCGATCCCGAGCTCCCGAAGGTTTTTCTCCTCCTCTCTTTTCTCCTCTTCTTTCTCCCTTTTTCTTTCTTTTTCTTTCTCTCTTTTCTTTCCTTCTCTCTCGGCCTCTTTCTCCTTTTTGTCACGGCTTCTCTTCTCTTCTCTCTCCTTATTTTCTTAGCCTTATTTATTCTTGTCCTTGGATGTATTAGATCTTGTCTTTATGCAATTATGGGGTGGCATTAGGTGTATTTGATTTAATTACTAATTAGGTGGTGAGGTGTAATGTTTTGTTTATTTTGTTTTGTTTTTATTCCATCAATGGGGTGGGATTATTGGACTAAAGTAGGATTAAATATATCAAGGTGGTGGGGTGATGATGAGGCCTTAACGTGGCCTCCTATATTATCATTATATATATATATTATATATTATTGGGCCAAAATTCCGAACCCTTAATCTATCTCACATACTTGGGTCATTATTCTTCATTTTGCCCACAATCATTTTCGGCCCCTTTTTAAATTTTTCGGATTCAATTCTAAATTCTTGACTCGACTCGGAAAGAAGTCAGTGTATGTTCGAAAATCGACTCCACACATTCCGAATATTATTGAAATAATTGCTATTAAATTCCTAACCCTTTTACAGCGGCGTTGAGCGTCGTCGTAATATATATTTATATGTATAATAGTGTATGATTGGGCAATGCCCGGGGCGATAGGGGGTGACATGGAGGATGTGACGTGAGGGTATAAGCGACACGGGGGGAATCCCTGGTATAGGCAACCTCAGCGTAGGCAACCTGTTTTGTGCATTCTAGGGTATGGCCATTAGGCGTGGACCACTGCTGTATTTCTCATTATGGTGCATAATAAGATTAGCCGAGGGCTCTGAGTGAAAAGAGTACGAGTATTAGATACATTGGCGTGGATTGCCTTTGCGGGGGTTGACACGTGCATTCATGCATGATTTCTGCTTACTGAGCCTAGCGGCTCATCCCTTACGTTATGTGTTGTAGGTGCTAGCGACCACGGTACGTGATTGCTTTTGAATGCAAGGTCTATCTTTTGAAGCTTCCCGCTGCTTTTGGGGTGCAAGTGTGTGTATGGATGACAACCTGTCAGGCAAAGTGCATTGGACTCTTTTGCTGTGCCCGTAGATACACTTCCCATGTAAATATGATTTTGAAAATGTAGTTTGGTCATGTACGAACGATCTCCTTCATGTAAAAGGAAATGAAAAATTTTATACGAAGTTTCAGTGTTTTTTCCCAATCACAACTCGTTAGGCACGTAGGATAATGTAGAATAGGTCGGGTCGCTACATCGCCGATGCCAGAGAGGCGCACGGACAAGGCGCGACTCCTGGCAACCTATTAGGCGAAAGGTACATGAACAAACTGATCCAACACCCGAAGGAGAGGGGATCCTGAGACTGGCATCTTATGGGCGTGTCAGGCTCACAATCGTATAAGAGAATTGATAGTACTACCTTTTCGGGAGTCCACCTATAGAAACTCTGAAGTTAAGCATGCTTGACTTGGGGCAATCTAGGGATGGGTGACCCGCTGGGAAGTTTCTTAGGGTGCGTGTGAGCGAGTGCATGAAGCACGCTGAAAGGTAAAATGGTGGTACAGTGGGGCCAGACTATCAGTCAGAGTGTGATGGGCCCAACCCCATAGGTCCCGGTAGGGACGAATGCTACAGTGACACCTGGTATGAGACGGGTCTTACAGGTGGTATCAGAGCACAACTCTCGCAGTACGGTGCTGGTCCAGGGACGAAACAGGCGGACGCCGGTGGGCATGTGACGCTGGGGCCGATGAGGGCGGGGAGTGATCGCCGGTGCCAGAGAGGTGCACGGACAAGGAGCAGCTCCTGGTAGCCTATTAGGCGAACTCTTAATTAAGTAACTAAGCCCCAAGGCTAGCGAAGGAACTGACATTAGGGCAACAACTCCTGACTCGAGGGTGAGAATTAGAATCGAATAGATTGAATCAGAACCGATCCAACACCCGAAGGAGAGGGGATCCTGAGCGACTGCACGAAGCACGCTGAAAGGTAAAATGGTGGTACAGTGGGTCCAGACTATCAGTCGAAGTGTGATGGGCCCAACCCCACAGGTCCCAGTTGAGAACAACGCTACAGTGACACCCAATATGAGACGGGTCTTACAGGTGGTACCAGAGCACAACCTCTCACAGTACGGTATTGGTCCGAGGACGAACCAGGTGGAAGCTGGTGGTTCATGTGATGTCGGGGCCGATGAGGGCGGGGAGTGGTTGCCGGTGCGAGAGAGGTGCACGAACAAGGAGTGGCTCCTAGTAGCGTATTAGGTGAATGGGTACATGAACGAATCGATCCGACACTCGAAGGAGATGGGATCTTGAGACTGGCAACGTGTAGGAGTGTCAGGCTCAGAATCGCATAAGAAAATTGGTTGTACTATCTTTTCGGTAGTCCCTCTATAGAAACTTTGAAGTTAAGCGAGCTTGACTTAGGGCAATCTAGGGATGGGTAATCCCTGGGAAGTTTCTTAGGGTACGTGTGAGCGAGTGCACGAAGCACGCTGAAAGGTAAAATGGTGGTACAGTGGGGCCCGACTATTAGTCGGAGTGTGATGGGCCCAACCCCACAGGTCCCGGTAGGGACCAATGCTACAGCGGCACCTGATATGAGACGGGATCTTACATAGAGTCAGCCTGAGGCATCAGCCATTTGTGGAGCGAGATCTCCAGTGGTCTCATGTTGTTCATCTAGTTTAGGTAATTCAATTTTGGCACTTGAGTTGAGCGATTCTGATGATATTTCCTCAACATCCACATTTGGAGTAGCAGCACTCCGCGGTAATTCTGAGTCGGGTGAGGTGGGGACATTTGAAGAACTTGGTATATCGGATTCGTCCTGTGGGGGTTCCACCGTAGGTATGGGAAAGGGGTTGTTTGGCCGATATAGATGCTCGAAGAGGGTGTCCAAATCATCTAGAGCTAATTGTAAAGCTTCTTCTGACATTGAAGGCTGTGTTGTTGCCGTTCTCTGTTGGGCTTGTGCCAACATACAGTGAGCACGGGTTCTGAACTGTGCTATTCAGAAGCCATCTGGTTAGGCAATGGTCCTGAACTGAGGTGTGCACGAGTCATATCTACCACTTCTTGGAAAGTGACGTTGTATCTTAATTTTGCTTAGACTTGATATATACTCGGTACGCCTTAGAGAGAATAGCCTACGAATGTGGCTCCGAATGCTTTAGGGTCAAACTTAGCATGTTGCTCTCTATCATTCACCACAAAGCACTTGCACCCGAAGACCTTGAAGAAGGAAATGTTGGGTACTCGCTTTTTAATGATCTCGTACGGAATCTTATCAAAGCGCTTGTGAAAAACCGTCCTGTTTTGAATGAAACAGACGGTATTTACTGCTTCAGTCCAATGAAAGTGTGAGAGGCCGGAGTGGATGAACATCATTCGCACGGCTTCCCACTAGAGTTCTATTCTTCCTTTTGACTACCCCATTCTGTTGAGGCATCTTTGCGGCTGAGAATTGCTGACTAATCCCAAGTTTCTGATAAAATTCACTAAGATACTTGTTCTTGAACTCAGTTCCATTATCTGTTCGGATATTTGGATAGCCTGCTGCAGTGAATTCTCGGTTGAGTTCACAAAATTCACAATCAAGTCCCCTGTCTCATCCTTTGTTCTGAGGAACTTCGTCCATGTGTAGCGAGAAAAATCGTCGACAATGACTAGCACGTACTTACATCCGTTGATACTCTGTGTTTGCATTGGTCCACAGAGGTCCATGTGAAGCAGTTCTAGAGGACGTGATGTAGAGGCATCTAGCTTGACGTGATGAGAGGCTCGCTTCATTTTTCCGAGGTGACACGCCGAAAAATGATGCTCTTTTTGTAGAATTATGGTTGGTAGACCGTGGACCAACTTCTTCATTGAAAGGCGTTGAAGATCTTTGATGTTGAGATGTGGCGTAGATTATGCTTTGTTGCCATAAGCTGCTCCTCTGAAGTGTAGTGTCTGGGAGATGAGGCAAACAGCTGTCGAGGCCGCACGGACGTCAGGTTAATCGTGTATAGGTTTAGTAATATTAGAGAGCTTTAGATACCACTTATAAATAAATGAGTCCTCCAGATTAACAGATTTATGTTTAGGTTCATATCCTAAATTATTATTACTAGGAGCTTTGGTAACCCAGTCACTTTCGAAGAAGTTGATTTGTGTTTGCCCTTTGTAGAAGACTTAGCTTGAGTGTGGAAAATATCTTTTCATTTGATAGTCCCCTAAGGTGCTTTGGGTATTGGATCTTTACGGGATACCTTATGTGAGAGCATGAGTGAATAGCTCCATAAGCTTTCTTAATGGTTTGATCTTGAGATGCATTTGTCTTAGACTGAGTGTTTTTAATTTTTGGTGAAGAGCCTTCTTCGAAATTAGTGCTTCTAGAAATAGTAGTCTTACGGGAACATGTAGAAGCAGTGATTTTGAGTGAGGAAATAGCTCTTTTATTTCTGCGAGTGTCTTTTATTTTTAAAGAAGGAGAATTGGCATTGGAAACATTTAAATCTACGGTCTCCTTCTCTATTTGTATTCTAGACATCCACGCCTTCGACTCATTATGCTTTGGTACTACGCTCCCTGTAGATGTAGTAGAAACAGAATTAGAAATAACATTTGTCAAAATATTTTTCTCAGACTTTCGATCTTGGGAAGGCGATTTTCCTTTCTTCACGCTTTTCGTAATGGTTTTATCTTGAGACGGAGATGCTTGAGTAATGGTTTGGGAGACGGAGGTAGCTTTGAGATTTTCAATCTCTTTTAAGAACATTTTCTTGTTCACTTCAAAATTCTCTCATTTCTACTGGAACTCTTCCTCTATGTGAGCATGGAGACAAGATCTAACAACCAAGCCACCTCCATCCACCCCCTTGTGAGCATGAGAAAAAAAAATAACAACCAACAAATTAAAGGAAATAGAGAGGAAGAGTGGAGAGGACGTGGGAGATAGGGGAGGGGAGAAAAGAAAGAAAAGAGAAGACAAAGAGGCCACCTCTTTAATTTGCATGAGGACAAGATTGACAACCATAACACCTTCCTTGATCTACATAAGAACAAATTTAATAACTAATGTATCAAAAATAGTAGAGAGGAAAGGAGAAGAGGGAGAGAAAGAGAAGAAAGAGCCGAGATAGAGTGAAGAAGAAGAGAAGGAAAGAAAGGGAGGAGAAGAAAAACCCGCGGACACGTGGAGCTCGGGAACGGAAATTCTAACGCTAAAACACTCGTAATGTAGCTCTCTATAAAAATAAGGTAGTTGAAGATCACCTATATGCGTAAACAAGATTAAGGGTCGAGATCTTATATGTTGGCATGCCATGAACAGCTACTTCTTAAGAATCAGCCACAGAATCAGCCATAGAACCCAATACGACCACTGCCGGTGCCAGCTTGTGTTTTTGCACTAACGAACGAGGAGGCGGAGGCCTTACCGCCGGTGCCAGCTTGTGTCTTCACACTGACGAACGAGGAGGCGGAGGCCAATCCAAACGTGGTCACGGGTATGTTGAATATCTTTCACGTAGCGTCGACAATCCTGTTTGACTCTGGGGCTACACACTCATTTATGTCAACTAATTTCGTGGCTAGAGCGGGAATTCATCCCACTCATTCTATGTGCAATTTCGTGATGTCTCTACCTTATGGAGATCCGACACCGACGAATCTAGTTGTAGAAGATTGTCCTGTTAGAATCAAGGGGAGAGATTTAAACATAGATATGATAGTAATCCCGATGAATGATTGCGATGTCATATTCGGGATGAATTGGCTAAATAGTCAAATTTTGCTTGCCTGAGGGAGAGAGTTCGAATTTTCGAGAAAGGCGAATGGTATTCTCCCTCGGATATCTGCACTGAAGCCTCGGCAACTCGTAAGTTCGGGTTGCAAAACTTTCTTCGTCTTTGCGGTGAAAGCCGAAGAATCTCAACCAAAGCTTGAAGCGGTTCCGGTAGTAAACGAATATCCCGACGTATTCCCCGATGATTTTCTGGGTACCCCCGAATCGGGAAATAGAATTACCGATCTCATGCCTGGAGCTGCCTCGATCTCTAGAGCTCCTTATCGACTAGCACCGAACGAATTACGAGAGCATAAGGAGCAACTTGCGAACTATTACAGAAGGGCTTCATTCAACCTAGTTTCTCATCGTGGGGAGCCCCGGTATTGTTCGTGCGGAAGAAAGACGGGTCGATGCGATTTTGTATCGATTATCGTGAACTTTACACAATCACGATAAAGAACAAATACCCGTTACCGAGGATCAATGATCTATTCGATCAGCTACAATGAGCTACAGTATTCTCAAAAATTGATTTGCGTTTTGGCTATCATCAGTTAAAGGTTCGTGAGGCTGATATTCCTAAAACAGCGTTCAGCACGAGGGATGGCCATTACGAAATCTTGGTCATGCCTTTCGGGCTAACGAATGCTTCGGCAGCTTTCATGGATCTGATGATCCGGGTCTTCAAAGAATTTCTGGACCAATTCGTAATCATCTTTATTGACGATATCCTCATCTACTCGAAGACGAGAGAAGAACACAAGAAACATCTGAGGATGGTCCTTCGAATTCTTCGAGAAAAGCAGCTATTCGCCAAGTTCAAAAACTGCGAATTCTGGCTGGAACAAGTGATTTTCTTGGGACACATCATTTCCAAAAACGGACTTTCGGTGGATCCCAGCAAGATAGAAGCAGTAAATAATTGACCACGACCAACCACTCCCACGGAGATCAGGAGCTTTCTCGGGCTCGCTGAATACTATCGAAAGTTCATTAAGGACTTCTCTAGCATTGCCTTGATGCTCACAAACCTAACGAAGAAGAACGTCCCATTCAAGTGAACGGCAGCGTGCGAACAAAGCTTCCAGGAGTTGAAGAAACGATTGACAATGGCTCCTGTTTTTACGATTCCCTCTGGTACCGAAGGATTTTCGGTGTACAGTGATGCCTCAAAGAATGGTTTGGGGTGCGTGTTGATACAGAACGAGAAGGTAATTGCTTATGCCTCCCGACAGCTGAAACCATACGAGAAGAATTACCCCACGCATGATTTGGAACTCGCAGCCGTGGTGTTTGCCCTGAAAATCTGGCGACACTATTTATACGGAGAACGATGTGAGATCTTTACAGATCATAAAAGCCTAAAGTATTTCTTCACGCAGAAGGAGTTAAAGATGAGGCAAAGACGATGGGTCGAGTTGGTGAAGGACTACGACTACGTGATTAATTATCACCCAGGGAAGGCGAACGTAGTTGCAGATGCTCGGAGCTGTAAATCGGTGAATGCAGAATTTTGCCGGAGTTGAAGTGATCAACTTCGGGAAGACGAAACGAGACTGACAGCATTGACCTTAAAGCCGACATTGTTAGACCGAATTCTCGAGGCACAAAAAGAGGACGAATTTATCTGAAGATAGCAGAACAAGATGAAGGTGTTCAATCGGAGTTCGGATTTCGGGATGACGGAAGCTTACAATTCCGAGGTCGTTTATATGTGCCACCCGATGAAGAGATCCGTCGAATTATAATGACGAAGGCGCATACAAACAACCTACTCCATACATCCCGGTGCAAGAAAAATGTATCGTGACTTACGAATAAATTATTGGTGGCCGGGAATAAAGAAAGATGTGGCTGTTTTCGTGCAACGATGCTTGACGTGCCAACAAATCAAAGCAGAACATCAAAGATCGGCGGGAACGTTACAACCTTTGACGACTCCCGAGTGGAAGTGGGACCATATCACGATGGACTTCGTCATTGGGTTACCGAAGACGGTAAAGGGCTATGATGCAATCTGGGTGATCATAGACCGGTTAACTAAATCAGCTCATTTCCTGCCAAGCAATCAAACCTATTCCATGAAGAAATACGACGAGCTGTACATACAAGAAATTGTGAGACTCCATGGGATCCCGATTTCAATCGTCTCGGATTGGGATTCGTGGTTTCTGTCCCAATTCTGGGTGAGCTTACAAATGGCCATGGGGACAAAACTGTTCTTCAATACGGCATATCACCCCCAAACGGACGGATAACCTGAATGAACAATCCAGACGCTCGAAGATATGTTGAGAGCATGCATTATGGATTTCCGAGGAAGTTGGAGCAAATACCTCCCACCGATTGAGTTTTCCTATAATAACAGCTATCAAGCCACGATCGGGATGGTGCCTTACGAAGCCTTGTACGGGCGTAAGTGTCGATCCCCACTTCATTGGGATGAAATCGGCGAGAAGGCGTTGCTGGGTCCCGAAATGGTTCGTGAAATAACTGAAGCTCTGGGAAAAATCCGAGAGAGGATGCAAACGGCCCAAAGTCGTCAGAAGAGTTATGCAGACAAAAGATGAAGGCCGTTGGAGTTCGATGAAGGCGATCAAGTCTTTCTGAAGATCTCGCCAATGAAGGGAGTAAAACGTTTTGGAAAGAAGGGGATGTTGAGTCCGAGATATATCGGACCTTTTACGATTGTGAAACGAGTTGGAGAAGTGGCGTACCAGCTCGAATTGCCAACATCGCTCGCGCAAGTCCATAACGTCTTCCATGTGTCTACATTACGGAAGTACGTACCAGACCCTAGTCATGTAGTGCAGGGCGAATCACTTCATAAAAAATTGAAGCCGGACTTGAGCTACGAGGAAAGACCGGTGAAAATTTTGATGTACGAGGTGAAACGCCTTCGGAATAAGAATATACCCTCGTGAAGGTCTTGTGGCGGAACCAAGTATTGGAAGAAGCCACTTGGTAACGCGAAGACGAGATGAGAGAGAAGTATCCCGAGTTATTTTCTGTATTCTAATTTCGGGGTTACGAAATTCTTGTAAGGGGAGGAGGATTTAATACCCGCAAAATTTATACCGGATTATTTCAATAATATCCGGGATATATGGAGTCGATTTTCGAATATACACCGATTCTTTCCGAGCCGAGCAAAGAATTTATAATTGGACCCGAAAAAAATATTAAAAAGACCGAAAATAATTGGCCAAATAAAGAAAAAATAACCCAAGTTTCTCAGATGGAGTTTGGTCCAATAACAACAACAACAATAATAATAATAATAATAATAAGAATAATAATAATAATAATAATAATAATAATAATAATAATAATAATAATAATAATAATAATAATAATAATAATAATAATAATAATAATAATAATAATGATGATGATGATGGCATCTTCATCTCCATGTGAGCATGGAGACAAAATCTAACAACCAAGCCACCTCCATCCACCCCCATGTGAGCATGAGAAACAAAAAATAACAACCAGCAAATTAAAGGAAATAGAGAGGAAGAGTGGAGAGGACGTGGGAGAGAGGGGAGGGGAGAAAAGAAAGAAAAGACAGGACAAAAAAGCCACCTCTTTAATTTGCATGAGGACAAGATTGACAACCATAATGCCACCTACCTTGATCTACATATGGACAAATTAATAACTAATGAATCAATAATAATAGAGAGGAAAGGAGAAGAGGCCGTGAGAGAGGAAGAGAAGAAAGAGCCGAGAGAGGGCAGAAGAAGAGAAGGAAAGAAAGGGAGGAGGAGAAAAACCCGCGGACACGTGGAGCTCGGGATCGGAAATTCTAGGGTCGGGATCACGAGAAAATACTCGTAAGGTAGCTCTATACGGAAATAAGGTAGGTGAAGATCACCTATATGCGTAAACAAGATTAGGGGTCGAGATCTTATGTTTTGCATGCCGTGAATTTTACGTGTTGCATGACTTCTTTCGCTCCATACGTATTGATGTGCCAAACATGATTTTTCTTGCGTGAAGTTATGTTAATTGGTTATGAATATGTTTCGGTAAGCTTAAGGAACATGACCTTTGTGAATTTTAGATCATAAACACTTGGAATTAGGGTTAAAGAACTATTGATTAAGAGGGTAGAGCAAAATTGAGATCGGCAAGGTTGAGACCGAGATGGGGCCGTACCACTATTGCGCGCGTGGATCCTAGGGCCCTGTTTATGAGTTGAGAGATGATGTAGGAACGAGCGTATGCTCGTGAGCATGCATTTGTGAGGTGTCGAGCGTGCATTTGTGAGAGTGTCGGGGTTGGGGTGTGAGAGCACGTGCATTAATGCATATTTCATCTACTGGGCAAAAGCTCAGGGTTTACATGCGTAGGTAAGGCGGCTGATGGCGGTAACTCCACGGACTTTTGAGGGCGGGCGCAGTACATGGGACGCGACCTGTGAAATGGCATGTGTGTGTTTCGAGTGTGTAGTTTTGGGGCTTCGGCCCAATGAATAAAAGTGTGTTTGGGTTTAAGACTTTTGGGTTTAGACATTGGACGTATATGTGTTATTGTGTTTTAAAAAGTTTTTATTAAATGGGCTTTCTGCTGCTTACACTGCGTAAATCAGCCAAAGTACGTATCTAGGAAGTCGGGTCGTGACATATGTGGAGAAAATTTTCAGAATGATGACGTTGTGCTTCCTCAGATGTAGAACAATCTTCTAGAAGATAAATTGATCCAAAGTCACATCCCTTTGGGAATTTTTCTAGTTTTGTAACTTTGGTTCAATTCGGTATAGGAGAAAGGGATTTCAAGCCGAATCTTGGTTTTTCTCTTGGTTTCTTCTAACGTGGCTATTTCTTTTGTGTTAGTAAAAACCATAAGAGTATTTAGTCCTAGATCCATGTACTTCACATCATAAAGTTGTTTACAATCAAATTTCTTCAAGTTACGTGGATTCTCAAAGCCTAAGCCGAACTTGTAGTCATAAAATATATATCCATGGGTTGGTTCAAGAATATTCTGATCAGTCTTTTTTCCTTTTCACTAGAAGATCTTCTAATTTCTTTATTTTAGTGTAAAGCTTCTTGCGTTCTTCTTTTAAGGTAGCATAGTTAATTAGAGCAGTGTTTTTCTCGGCTTGACAGGTGTCTAGACTTTTCCTTGAATCACTAATCTTAGAATTGACTTAGCTAATTCATCTTTGAGACTAGTGGCCTTTTTACTTACGGCTTCAAGTCTACACTTAAATGACTTTTCTTATCTAAGTTTCTTAGTGGACATTTGTGGTTATTGTCTATCCTATCTTCAAGTTCTTTTACTAACGAACTATGATTTTCTAATGGAATATGCTTAGTCTCATAGGATTGGAGTCTCTTACTTTATTCTTCTATTTTGAGGTTTGAGCTCATAATATTTTCTTCAAGACTAGCTATGGTTTCCTTAGACCTAAGAAGCTTTTTCTCTACCATTATATCACGTTTTTGCTCAAGTACCATGTTAGCATCATTAGTTTGTATATCAGCTAACAGGTCAAAATGGGTAGAGTCAGGGGATACTATCGCCTGAGATGAGGTGGATGCGTAGTCTTCATCCGTCATTACGACAGTTCCATCTTCCTTATCATCTTCGAGGCGCGCCATGAGGGCGTGGTTATCGGCCTCAGGATCTGAGGTGTCCTCCAGCCAGTGATCTTGTTCAGCGATAAGAGCCACTCCAGCTTCCTATTTTTTAGTCAATTGAAGCTTTTTGGAGTAGTAGTTGGCATCCTTCTTCTTCGTAAGGGTGCATTCCAGGGAGAAATGACCAGTCTTCCCACAGTTGAAGCACTTGAGTGGGTCGTTGGAGTTTGTGGCTTCTGAGGACGTAGCTGGTCTATCCTTATTCTTCGAACTCGTAGTTCGAAAAGTCTATTTGCTGATGATGACGATTTCTTCTTAAAATAGTGCTTCGTCATCATTTTGGCAACTAGAGCCAACTGTTTCCCAAGCTCCCTTACTTCCGGATGTAGTTCAGAGTCGGATATTTCCTCATCCTCAGACGAGCTAGAAGGCTTGACATGTTTTTCCTTTCGTGAGCAAGAGTTCTTCTTCTCCGAGACCAAGGCTATTAAATCCTCGGTTTGTTTGCCGTTCTGCTCTTTTGTATCTCGTCAATGTCTTCTTAATGTTGTGCTAGTTTATCAAAAATAGCTTGGATATCCATCTTGTCTAGATCCTTGTTCTGTCTGAGCTGTGTGGATATTTTCTTCCATTCAGTGGGCAAGGAAAACAGAAACCGAATATTTACTCCATGTTGGTCTTGTTGATATCTATCTTCATCATCTCATGGAGAAGCGTGAGTAGACCTGTCAAATGGGCCCGTGGCCTGCGGGTCAGCCCGCCAACCCCTTTTTTTAAATATAATATCTAATATATAATATATACATAATTTAATAACACGATTTATAAATATATAATTAATATGTTGCTTATACATAATTTATTATTAACTACCTTAATTAACTAAAACTAATTAATAATTAAATTATAAAATAAAAAATAAGAATTTTGCTAGGGCCTAGCCCGCCTGGCCCGCGGTGCCGCGGGGCGGGCCGATCCCCCATTTTTTGAGGCGGCGGGCCAACCCGACCCCCACCATTTTGACAGTTATAAACGTGAGGTATTCCTGATATGAATCATGTAAGCTCTCTTCTCTCTTGACCTTGAAGGAATCGTAAGCTGTGATGATATTTGCTTTCTTAGCCTTGACTCCGACCTCAGACCGTTTGATCATGCAATTTCGCTCATACCACATTCCCTTTGTAGTGGGAATAATGTCTATTTGTCTGTCAATATCATTGGGGATATAGCTTGCATGAGCCAAGGTTTGCATCCAAGATTAGCCTTCGCTCTTTGTCTCTTCGCTTCACTAGGAGTCTTCAGATGCCTAGTTGGTTCGATCGGAGGATTATTCGTGTTGTCACCTCTTGACTGACCCAGAATTGTGATGGTTCCTCGTCAAGTGATGCTAGTAGATTAGCGGCCAGATCTTTGAGCTCTAGGAAGTTCAGGAACCGACAGTGCCAAACCGCGTATTTGCCTCTTTTCAAGATCAGAGGACAGTTGCGGTTTCCAGGTGCTTAAGCATCCATTTTTTTGATGAGTTGATTTAGGATCTTCGTTGGTTGTTTTGATGATTAAATATGATGCAATGTGCTTCACAAGTGACAAATTATTTCTGATTCAATCTTTAAAGTTTGATCAAAAATAATTTTTTTTTTGGAATAGGTTCCTGTATATATATAAGTGTGAAATGTACAGATGAGTGAGGAATGCCTCACGCACAAACCAGTAACATGCTACTTGGCTAACACCACCAAGACAATGAACAATAAACAATAAATGATTCCAATCCTACCAAGCTACACGCCAGAGGCGTCGTATAGCGGCTCTCTGTAAGTCAAATCTGAGGGATGTCCCCAGTAATCGCATGCAAACCAGGTTGAGAACCGTCGCAACAAGACTTTCCGGGGACGTGACAGTACCCTCCTTCCAGCGCTTGTTTCGTGCCTGCCAGATATGGTACACCAGTGAGGCCAGAACATGGCGATAAGCAGCCGATATAAGGTGCTGCCTACGCCATCGCAACGAAGCCCAGATGATGCCCTCTTGCCAGTCCGTGTACGGCCAGACCCATCTGATCCTCCGCCTCAGAAGCCGAACACATTGGCGCAAAAACCCACACTCAAAAAATAGGTGCTGAACCGACTCGAAGTGGAGCGCATCACAAAGGACACAGGCAGGGGTCCCAGCTCGCTGTGCCACCCAAGGCTTATCTCTAGTTGATAATCGATCCTGAATGCCCAGCCATGGAATGGACTCATGGCGAGGAACGGAGCGGGCCCCCAAATAAAACCGCCCAAGGGACAATCGATCGACGATGACGCAACGCCTCCCGACCAACTTTGCAGTAGGCCGACCATCAGACGCTCCATTCCATTGGACCCCATCCAGCAAAGTCGGATGTACTTGTGGAAGTTGACGACTAAACTCAATGTACTCGGCGGCTGAGCGTCCAGGCCAATTCCATCCTTGATCATTAATAACTGAGCTCAAGCGAGTCCCCAATGGCAGACCCATCGCAAGAGGCCCTCTTGGGTAGCGTTCACGGAGTGGCACAGCTCGCATCCACGGGTCCTCCCATAACAATAATGATGCTCCGTCACCAATCGTGAAAGAAATAAGCGGTAAGATAACTGGTCGTAATAGCATGAGCTTCCTCCAGCTCCATGCAGTGCTGGCCGAGGTGGTGACCGTCCAAAGTGAACGTGCATGCAGACACGTCTGATACAACCATTCAACCCAAATCGAGTCTGGCACCCGAGCAATCACCCTCCATAGTAGCTGCACAAGGAGTGACTTGTTATTTCATCGAAATAAAGTGTACGAGAAAGTCTGTCAGCATAAAATTCTTCTAGCGAAATGAATTGCTCAAAATCTTTCGGTTGAGAAAAGTTTTCGGATCGTGAATTTATTGCGATCGCAAAGAAATAGTAAGACTAGTAAGTTTCTCGCTGAGTCAAAATAAATCTGTTGACTGGAAAAGTTTTTCGAGCGCAAATGATTTTTGCTAGGTCAAATTTAAGTGTCTGACCGAAAATGTTTTCCGAGAGACAACTTTACGCGCGCAAATTCAAAATAAGTCTCTAATATCAATTGTTAGGTCCTGAATTATCAACTCAATGAGACCTAGCCAGGAAATCTTAGATTTACGATGTGTATTTAATTCAAATTGAGGTTCGATCGCAAACTTTCTTTTCGCTCGTGACAGAGAATTTTAGTGTGAGAAAGTGTTTTCTTTGTCTCTCTCTGGAATATGATTTGCAAGCCTTACGGGTCAATTGAATTACTTTTCTCTGTTGATTTCGATTATGTACAAATGTATTCTTACCAAACATACTTTGTATAAATAGCAAGTTAGTCCTAAACTATGGACTAGTACAAGAAACTCCCCAAATACAAAGATATCTAATTAAATCAAAACACAATTCTAAAGCATATTCTACAGGGGAATTCCTGTGAAATTGATTATGTGCATGACTTGTGTTTTGGGTGCAAAATTTTTCGAAATTTGGCATGATACGAAATCATGTTTCTTATCACGAAAGCCTGTTAGGATTTCAAATGCGTAGTTGACTTCTTCTTACATGATGAACTTGGCGCTACTTGAGAGATTGGTACAGTTAACCTTATTTTTGTGAGATTTTTTATCCTACGAGCTTTCTGCTCATTTCTTTGGTTATGTTTTTCATGCCTAATATATTTCTCTCGAGAACTTGCTTGTATATTGCGTTTTGAAATTGCTTAAAGTGTTCGAAAATGAGGAAGGCATTAGGAATTAAGTCCATCGCCAATGTTTTCGACCACGACTGATCACCGTAGTCAGCCACTTTGAGCTTGATCCTTTTATTTTAAACCCGAGTTACAAATTGCCCTACGGAATAAGCCTTCAGAAATAACGCATTGGAGCATTAGTTGAAGGGAAGCATGAATGCCGGTGTCAAATAGTGTAGCCTGCCAGACCACGAAAAGCACCGAAGTAAAAAAAATAAACTAAGAACCCTTCCTCCGATAATCTTTCACTCTCGGAAGCATATTGTTCATTCATTAGATCGAGATGTTGAAAGAAGTAGGGCTTAGTTAAAAAAGAAAAAAAATATATACATATAAGTATGAATGGTAGGGTCAATCGTGCAAGTAAGAAGACGAACTCAAGCGCTTCGAGACGATGGCATGATTCAAATGCGATTACAACTCACATTTTAGCAGTGGTATGACCCTGTAAAGTCCTTCCTATTCAAACTTGATCATCAAGAGTAATTGATTTACGAATTACTTGCAAGCATATGGTAGAGATTTGATTAGTGCATGACCCGAGGGAATCCACCGACATATTAGCTGATACCGAGTGACTTGAGTGAATCCTTGTGAGGTGTGGATCTTAATGTGTATTGCTAGGGAAATCATGTAGTTAGTCGTTGACCTCAAATATGTTTTCCGACTTTCTTGCACTCTTACATGATTTTGTTTTTTATTGATATGTTTCATGCCTTAATCATTGTTATATGCCATATTTATCTCTGTGCTTGAGGACAAGCAAAAGCTTAAGTGTGGGGAGATTCGATAGACGTATTTTCTTACATTTATATGTATTTTAATTGAACTATTTGCAAGTTAAATGGAGTCTTCATGATGAATTTTGGTAATTAATTATGAGTTTATAACATTTCCTACAACTTTGCGGCAGTCTCGTATGTCTCATAGATTAAATGGGGAAAGTTGACCAATAGGCCTAAAATTTGGAGGGTCGCTAGAAGACCTAGTGATTATCTCCGGAGTGGGGATATCCATTGACCCAAGTAAGATCTTAACAATCGACAATTGGCTCCAACCGACGAATGTAACTGAAGTGCGGAGTTTTCTCGGATTGGCAGGTTACTATAGAAAATTTATATAGGATTTCTCGAAAATAGCCTCCACCTTGACGAAGCTGACCAAAAAGAATGCCTCATTCCATTGGGACGACGCTTGCGAGCAGAGAGCTTTCAGGAGCTGAAACGACGACTTACCACTGCTCCAGTACTAACTTACCTACGGGGACTGGAGGGTACTCAGTTTATAGTGATGCATCGAAGAACGGTTTAGGTTGCGTTCTGATGCAAAATGGGAACGTGATTGTATACCCATCACGACAACTCAAGGAGTATGAAAAGAACTACCCTACGCATGATCTGGAGCTTGCTGCCGTAGTCTTTGCCTTGAAGATCTGGAGGCATTACTTGTATGGTGAAATGTGCGAAATTTACACGGACCACAAGAGCCTAAAGTATTTTTTCACCCAAAAGGAGCTCAATATGCGGCAGCGACGATGGCTCGAACTGGTCAAGGATTACGATTGTGTGATCAATTACCACCCGAGAAAAGCAAACGTGGTGGCTGATGCGTTAAGTCGCAAGGATGTGAGCACAGAGATATAAGGAAGTGGAAATAGTACCATTTGGGGAAGTCGAAGCGAGACTAGCAACGTTAACTCTTAGACCAACTATAATGGAACAAATCATGAGGGCTAAGGAAAACGATGAATACTATGTAAAGCTCAAGGAAACACAAACGGAAGAGAGGCCATCTAACTTCCAAATACGAGATGACGGAAGCCTATATTATAAGCATCGGTTATACGTCCCCAATGACACGGAGCTTCGACGAGCTATACTGATGGAAGCACACGCCACAGCGTACGGTGCATCCGGGGGCTACGAAGATGTACCGAGATCTAAAGAATAATTTTTTTTTTGGGGAACGGTCATAAACATTAGAAAAAGAAAAAAGGTTCGTACAAAGCATCCATGCTATGGCATAGGAAAAAGGAACAAACTGGTAACATGCCACCAGTACACAACCCATCAAGAACAAAGTACCACAACAACCCGCCCTAGGATGACCAAGCAATACGTCAGACCCGACGCATGGCACAGAGCTGGAGCTCATACCTGGGCGGCAAGGTGGACAGGCGCATACAAAGAAGAGTCTCAACCTCAGAAACGATCTGCTCAGGGGAGCGCCGTCGTCCATCATGCCACCGCCGGTTGCGCTCGAACCACAAGTGGTAAATCAACGAAGCCAAAGCATGACGCGGACCCAATGAGGCAAGGTGACGGCTCCGCCATCTCACGGCCGCCCGACGAATAGCAGCAGCCCAATCTGTATACGGCCACCAAAGCGAAGCAGGTTGCGGGTCAGCGAGAGGCACCGTCTAGAGTAGAGCAATCGAAAAACAGGTGGCGCGTAGTCTCCACGAGCTGGTCATCACAAAGGAGACATGTGTTGTTACCCGCCTCGCCGCAACCCACACCTTATCCTTAGTCGCCAGCCTATCTCTAATTGCTAGCCACATGATAACCTCGTGTCTGGGTACAGATATCGGACCACCAAAAATTGTGTACCATGGGACCTTAGGATGGTGCAACCGCAAGCTTTCCCTGGCAGAGCTAGTGGTGAATCGCTAGAAGAGGCCTTCCAAAGTATCCTATCCTCCTCATCCGGCCGAACAAGTGGGAGAAGTGGAGCGATGTCCATGTACTCAGTCGTGGATTGGGACGGCCAATTCCAGCCAAGCTCGTTGATGACAGAGCTGAGTCTAGAATCAAGAGGTAGTCCCATAACCATAGGTCCACGAGGAACGTGCTCCACCAAAGGGCTAGCGAGCAGCCACGGGTCAGTCCAGAGGCGCGTGTCAGCGCCATTTCCAATGCGAAAATCAATGAGCGGTAGAAAGTCATGTCGAAGCTTTAGTATCTTATTCCAAGTCCATGAGGTCGTCGCAGTAGGTGTAACTGACCAAAGCGATTTATTATGCAGCCTAGTCCGTCGAATCCAAGTAGCCCAGATGGACGTATCCTCATCGCTCATCAAACTCCAAAGGAGGCGCAACAGCAACGCCTTGTTATCCGTCTCAATCGATCGCAGGCCAAGGCCGCCCTCTTCGCTAGGCACGCATATGTCATTCCATGCAACTTTAGCGCTCGACCCCTTCCATAGGAACGATCTAAGCCGCTTCTCGATCGCATGTATAACACCCTTTGGGAGCAAGAAGACTCCAGCCCAGTACGTGTCGATGCCCAGAAGAATAGACCTAAAGAATAATTATTGGTCACCAGGAATGAAGCGAGAGATCGCTACTTTCATGAGTCAATGCTTAACGTGTCAACAAGTAAAAGCCGAGCACCAACGACCAGCAGGAATGTTGCAATCCCTACCAGTACCCAAATGGAAGTGGTACCACGTTACAATGGACTTCGTCGTGGGTCTGTCGAAAACTGTGAAAGGCCACGATGCAATATGGGTTATCGTAGATCGATTAACCAAGTCCGCCCACTTCCTACCGGTCAGCTCGACATTCTCTTTGGAACGATACACAGATTTATACGTCCAAGAGATTGTTCGACTTCATGGGGTTCCAATCTCGATCGTTTCTGACCAAGGTTCCAGATTCTTATCTAAGTTTTGGATGAGCCTATAGAAGGCCATGGGAACCAAACTATCTATGGCCTACCATCCCCAAACAGACGGACAGTCTGAACGGACCATTCAGACGCTGGAAGATATGCTGAGAGCGTGCGTTCTCGACTTCAAAGGACTTGGAGTCGATACCTCCCACTAACCGAGTTCTCGTACAACAAGAGCTACCATGCGATGATTGGAGTTGCTCCGTATGAGGCCTTATACGGACGCAAATGTAGATCCCCCATCCATTGGGATGAAGTTGGAGAACGGGTATTATTAGGCCCTGACATGGTACAAGATGACGGAGGCCATCGCCCAAATACGAGAAAGAATGAAAGCGGACCAAAGCAAGCAGAAGAGTTATGCAGACCAAAGGCACCGACCGTTGGAATTTGAGGAAAATGATTTGGTATTTGTGAAGGTGTCGCCAATGAAAGGCGTAAAACGGTTCGGGAAGAAGGGAAAATTAAGCCCTAGGTACATGGGGTCGTTTCGAATCATTTGAAAGGTTGGCGAGGTAGCCTATCAACTAGAGTTACCAAACTCTTTAGCCCAGGTACACGACGTCTTCCACGTATCGACACTACGGAGTATGTCGCGAATCCTAATCATGTGCTAAGCAACGAAGTTCTCCACCAACAACTTAAGTCGGATTTGAGTTACGGAGAACGACATGTGGAAATTTTGATGCACGAAGTTAAGCGCTTACGAAAGAAAGAAATATTATTGGGAAGGTGCTGTATAAGGAATGCTCGAAAGCGGATTAGATGAGTGGCGTTTATCGGCTTACGATAACGCTCCAATATATAAGGAACACTCGAAAGCTTATCATGATAAGGAAATTAGGCAAAGGCGGTAGTTTCAGGAAGGGACCAAGTCCTCCTCTTTAACTCTCGACTTAGGCTTTTTCTCGGCATACTTAGATCACGTTGGTCAGGACCTTTCAGTGTTACTCGTGTTTTCCCTTACGGTACTGTTGGGATTTTAGGAATCGAATATGTACAAATGTATTCTTACCAAACATACTTTGTATAAATAGCAAGTTAGTCCTAAACTATGGACTAGTACAAGAAACTCCCCAAATACAAAGATATCTAATTAAATCAAAACACAATTCTAAAGCATATTCTACAGGGGAATTCCTGTGAAATTGATTATGTGCATGACTTGTGTTTTGGGTGCAAAATTTTTCGAAATTTGGCATGATACGAAATCATGTTTCTTATCACGAAAGCCTGTTAGGATTTCAAATGCGTAGTTGACTTCTTCTTACATGATGAACTTGGCGCTACTTGAGAGATTGGTACAGTTAACCTTATTTTTGTGAGATTTTTTATCCTACGAGCTTTCTGCTCATTTCTTTGGTTATGTTTTTCATGCCTAATATATTTCTCTCGAGAACTTGCTTGTATATTGCGTTTTGAAATTGCTTAAAGTGTTCGAAAATGAGGAAGGCATTAGGAATTAAGTCCATCGCCAATGTTTTCGACCACGACTGATCACCGTAGTCAGCCACTTTGAGCTTGATCCTTTTATTTTAAACCCGAGTTACAAATTGCCCTACGGAATAAGCCTTCAGAAATAACACATTGGAGCATTAGTTGAAGGGAAGCATGAATGCCGGTGTCAAATAGTGTAGCCTGCCAGACCACGAAAAGCACCGAAGTAAAAAAAATAAACTAAGAACCCTTCCTCCGATAATCTTTCACTCTCGGAAGCATATTGTTCATTCATTAGATCGAGATGTTGAAAGAAGTAGGGCTTAGTTAAAAAAGAAAAAAAAATATATACATATAAGTATGAATGGTAGGGTCAATCGTGCAAGTAAGAAGACGAACTCAAGGCGCTTCGAGACGATGGCATGATTCAAATGCGATTACAACTCACATACTTTTCTGCTTATTCCTTACTTATCTTATACATTCTAGCAGTGGTATGACCCTGTAAAGTCCTTCCTATTCAAACTTGATCATCAAGAGTAATTGATTTACGAATTATGCAAGCATATGGTAGAGATTTGATTAGTGCATGACCCGGGGGAATCCACCGACATATTAGCTGATACCGAGTGACTTGAGTGAATCCTTGTGAGGTGCGGATCTTAATGTGTATTGCTAGGGAAATCATGTAGTTAGTCGTTGACCTCAAATATGTTTTCCGACTTTCTTGCACTCTTACATGATTTTGTTTTTTATTGATATGTTTCATGCCTTAATCATTGTTATATGCCATATTTATCTCTGTGCTTGAGGACAAGCAAAAGCTTAAGTGTGGGGAGATTCGATAGACGTATTTTCTTACGTTTATATGTATTTTAATTGAACTATTTGCAAGTTAAATGGAGTCTTCATGATGAATTTTGGTAATTAATTATGAGTTTATAACATTTCCTACAACTTTGCGGCAGTCTCGTATGTCTCATAGATTAAATGGGGAAAGTTGACCAATAGGCCTAAAATTTGGAGGGTCGCTAGAAGACCTAGTGATTATCTCCGGAGTGGGGATATCCATTGACCCAAGTAAGATCTCAACAATCGACAATTGGCTCCAACCGACGAATGTAACTGAAGTGCGGAGTTTTCTCGGATTGGCAGGTTACTATAGAAAATTTATATAGGATTTCTCGAAAATAGCCTCCACCTTGACGAAGCTGACCAAAAAGAGTGCCTCATTCCATTGGGACGACGCTTGCGAGCAGAGAGCTTTCAGGAGCTGAAACGACGACTTACCACTGCTCCAGTACTAACTTACCTACGGGGACTGGAGGGTACTCAGTTTATAGTGATGCATCGAAGAACGGTTTAGGTTGCGTTCTGATGCAAAATGGTAACGTGATTGTATACCCATCACGACAACTCAAGGAGTATGAAAAGAACTACCCTACGCATGATCTGGAGCTTGCTGCCGTAGTCTTTGCCTTGAAGATCTGGAGGCATTACTTGTATGGTGAAATGTGCGAAATTTACACGGACCACAAGAGCCTAAAGTATTTTTTCACCCAAAAGGAGCTCAATATGCGGCAGCGACGATGGCTCGAACTGGTCAAGGATTACGATTGTGTGATCAATTACCACCCGAGAAAAGCAAACGTGGTGGCTGATGCGTTAAGTCGCAAGGATGTGAGCACAGAGATATAAGGAAGTGGAAATAGTACCATTTGGGGAAGTCGAAGCGAGACTAGCAACGTTAACTCTTAGACCAACTATAATGGAACAAATCATGAGGGCTAAGGAAAACGATGAATACTATGTAAAGCTCAAGGAAACACAAACGGAAGAGAGGCCATCTAACTTCCAAATACGAGATGACGGAAGCCTATATTATAAGCATCGGTTATACGTCCCCAATGACACGGACTTCGACGAGCTATACTGATGGAAGCACACGCCACAGCGTACGGTGCATCCGGGGGCTACGAAGATGTACCGAGATCTAAAGAATAATTTTTTTTTGGGGGAACGGTCATAAACATTAGAAAAAGAAAAAAGGTTCGTACAAAGCATCCATGCTATGGCATAGGAAAAAGGAACAAACTGGTAACATGCCACCAGTACACAACCCATCAAGAACAAAGTACCACAACAACCCGCCCTAGGATGACCAAGCAATACGTCAGACCCGACGCATGGCACAGAGCTGGAGCTCATACCTGGGCGGCAAGGTGGACAGGCGCATACAAAGAAGAGTCTCAACCTCAGAAACGATCTGCTCAGGGGAGCGCCGTCGTCCATCATGCCACCGCCGGTTGCGCTCGACCACAAGTGGTAAATCAACGAAGCCAAAGCATGACGCGGACCCAATGAGGCAAGGTGACGGCTCCGCCATCTCACGGCCGCCCGACGAATAGCAGCAGCCCAATCTGTATACGGCCACCAAAGCGAAGCAGGTTGCGGGTCAGCGAGAGGCACCGTCTAGAGTAGAGCAATCGAAAAACAGGTGGCGCGTAGTCTCCACGAGCTGGTCATCACAAAGGAGACATGTGTTGTTACCCGCCTCGCCGCAACCCACACCTTATCCTTAGTCGCCAGCCTATCTCTAATTGCTAGCCACATGATAACCTCGTGTCTGGGTACAGATATCGGACCACCAAAAATTGTGTACCATGGGACCTTAGGATGGTGCAACCGCAAGCTTTCCCTGGCAGAGCTAGTGGTGAATCGCTAGAAGAGGCCTTCCAAAGTATCCTATCCTCCTCATCCGGCCGAACAAGTGGGAGAAGTGGAGCGATGTCCATGTACTCAGTCGTGGATTGGGACGGCCAATTCCAGCCAAGCTCGTTGATGACAGAGCTGAGTCTAGAATCAAGAGGTAGTCCCATAACCATAGGTCCACGAGGAACGTGCTCCACCAAAGGGCTAGCGAGCAGCCACGGGTCAGTCCAGAGGCGCGTGTCAGCGCCATTTCCAATGCGAAAATCAATGAGCGGTAGAAAGTCATGTCGAAGCTTTAGTATCTTATTCCAAGTCCATGAGGTCGTCGCAGTAGGTGTAACTGACCAAAGCGATTTATTATGCAGCCTAGTCCGTCGAATCCAAGTAGCCCAGATGGACGTATCCTCATCGCTCATCAAACTCCAAAGGAGGCGCAACAGCAACGCCTTGTTATCCGTCTCAATCGATCGCAGGCCAAGGCCGCCCTCTTCGCTAGGCACGCATATGTCATTCCATGCAACTTTAGCGCTCGACCCCTTCCATAGGAACGATCTAAGCCGCTTCTCGATCGCATGTATAACACCCTTTGGGAGCAAGAAGACTCCAGCCCAGTACGTGTCGATGCCCAGAAGAATAGACCTAAAAAATAATTATTGGTCACCAGGAATGAAGCGAGAGATCGCTACTTTCATGAGTCAATGCTTAACGTGTCAACAAGTAAAAGCCGAGCACCAACGACCAGCAGGAATGTTGCAATCCCTACCAGTACCCAAATGGAAGTGGTACCACGTTACAATGGACTTCGTCGTGGGTCTGTCGAAAACTGTGAAAGGCCACGATGCAATATGGGTTATCGTAGATCGATTAACCAAGTCCGCCCACTTCCTACCGGTCAGCTCGACATTCTCTTTGGAACGATACACAGATTTATACGTCCAAGAGATTGTTCGACTTCATGGGGTTCCAATCTCGATCGTTTCTGACCAAGGTTCCAGATTCTTATCTAAGTTTTGGATGAGCCTATAGAAGGCCATGGGAACCAAACTATCTATGGCCTACCATCCCCAAACAGACGGACAGTCTGAACGGACCATTCAGACGCTGGAAGATATGCTGAGAGCGTGCGTTCTCGACTTCAAAGGGACTTGGAGTCGATACCTCCCACTAACCGAGTTCTCGTACAACAAGAGCTACCATGCGATGATTGGAGTTGCTCCGTATGAGGCCTTATATGGACGCAAATGTAGATCCCCCATCCATTGGGATGAAGTTGGAGAACGGGTATTATTAGGCCCTGACATGGTACAAGATGACGGAGGCCATCGCCCAAATACGAGAAAGAATGAAAGCGGACCAAAGCAAGCAGAAGAGTTATGCAGACCAAAGGCACCGACCGTTGGAATTTGAGGAAAATGATTTGGTATTTGTGAAGGTGTCGCCAATGAAAGGCGTAAAACGGTTCGGGAAGAAGGGAAAATTAAGCCCTAGGTACATGGGGTCGTTTCGAATCATTTGAAAGGTTGGCGAGGTAGCCTATCAACTAGAGTTACCAAACTCTTTAGCCCAGGTACACGACGTCTTCCACGTATCGACACTACGGAGTATGTCGCGAATCCTAATCATGTGCTAAGCAACGAAGTTCTCCACCAACAACTTAAGTCGGATTTGAGTTACGGAGAACGACATGTGGAAATTTTGATGCACGAAGTTAAGCGCTTACGAAAGAAAGAAATATTATTGGGAAGGTGCTGTATAAGGAATGCTCGAAAGCGGATTAGATGAGTGGCGTTTATCGGCTTACGATAACGCTCCAATATATAAGGAACACTCGAAAGCTTATCATGATAAGGAAATTAGGCAAAGGCGGTAGTTTCAGGAAGGGACCAAGTCCTCCTCTTTAACTCTCGACTTAGGCTTTTTCTCGGCATACTTAGATCACGTTGGTCAGGACCTTTCAGTGTTACTCGTGTTTTCCCTTACGGTACTGTTGGGATTTTAGGAATCGAATAGGGTACTTTCAAAGTGAACGGCCATAGGTTGAAGTACTATCGTGAGGTGAGGGAGATATGAGCAAAAAAGAGGTGCTCTACTTGGATTCCCGGCCATCCTGAGTGACAAAAGGTAAGTCCAGCTAAAGACAGTAAAGGAAGCGCTTCTTGAGAGGCAACCCAGGTATTTCATTTATATTTTAGACATTAGAGTACTTAAACTAGGGAATTTACGGCCTGTGACATACATGTCATGGCCATGACACAGCGAACTACCTCGCTCTGCTTTGTCACGGCCAGAAGGTTAACAACCTTCACGGCCGTGACGATCTAAGTAGTACCTACTGCCCATTGTCACTGCCAGAAACTTAAACTTCACGCGTGACACTCAGGAAATTTAAAAAAAATTATTAATTCGAACCTGATACGGCCTGCGACTATGACATCACGGCCGTGACGATCTTGTTTTCGCCTTTCTGAACGTCACGACCTGGGGACACACCAGTCACGCCCGTGACTGCTGCGAAAACCCAAATAAAATCATATCATTCCCAAACATCAACCCCAAATCCTCTCTCCCTTCTCGTCTCCTTCACGCCGAACCCAAAAACTGATGGTCCCTATTCTATCCAACAAGACTGACCTAGGACGATTTACCACGCCATTGATGTAGATTTAAAAGCTTAGACGTGGGGTGTGTTTGTGAACGATGGTGAAAGCTGTCAAAATAATTTTCTTACTATTCAACACACACGCAACTCACACATACTACACCAAAAACACACACCCTAATGAATTAGGGTTTGGGGTATATATACCACATTAGTTGGTGTATTATACCCTAGTAACTAAGAACTAGAATATTACAAACTAGCTCAAAGTTAATTAAATACAAGCCAACTAAGATAAACACAATGAAATTGAGCACTATAAAATATTCCTACATTCTCCCCCTTAGTGTTCAATCTTCAATTCAGTGCGGGTTATCTTTGTTGGGTACATGGATAATCTCTCGAGTCCTAACAATCTCCCTTGCTCCCCCTGCAAAGGCTGTCTCCTCTTCTTGTGGAGGATTTGAATGCACTTTCAGCTAGAACTCTCTTGTCTTGACGCTATACGTTGTAGATCGGATGTATGCTGGTATCCACGCCCCTATATTCATTTCTTGATGATGTTGCAGATCTTTGAAACTTTGTTTGCATCTTGTCCTTGTCTTTTTTCCGTATTGTGAAGTCGTCAAGTCTTCTCCAGTCTTCTTCTCGGCGCCAGATTCATCTTCGTCGAAGGAAGTTGTCTGGTTCGGCCTCGACGAAGCTTGTCTGGCTCCAGAAGAAGATATGCATGGGGTGTCTTTTATCATGTGCTAAAGCTCCTTCCGACTGTGGCATTGGTGGTTCCAGTGGATTTCAGCTTCATCGTGGTAAGCGCAGCGGAATTTGATGGTGAGCGTGGGTTGTGTTCTAAAATGTGCCAAGGCTCCTTCAAATCTGACGTTTTAAGTGCAGGTGGGCCCGGCTTCGTAGTGGTTCGCTCGAGAAATGGTGGGTGGTCCGACCTGTTTGTTTATACGTATTCCCCTTCTCCCCCTCATGGCGACTCGTGTTAATAAGATCGGCATGCTTGTATAGGAGTCCAAGAAGGACACAAACGACAGGTCGTGCGGGTAATAACTAGACAGAGCCACTAAGGCAATCCGTCAACACGAGTTCAAAGTTAAACTCCGAGACGCGGCCTGTGAGGATATGACCTGATAAACTAGGGCCACTTAGGCGTCCCGTTAACATCAACCTAGGAGCGTAGCTCATATGCGATGGCCTGAACTGTCGCATCCCGACTCCCTAATTGCCTATTCTAGTGGATTCCTATGTGCCTAGCGAGTTGTATATGATAAGGTACACTGAAAACGCGTATGAAATTTTTCACTTTTCCGTTTATATAATGGAACGACGTTCTGTACAAGTCAAAGAATACATGTCGAACACCAAGTTCAAGACATGATCTAACTACAAGGCGAAGGTGTGTCGGCACAACAAAAAGCTCCTATGCGCCCGGCCTCGCACGTCATCATCCATACACACACGTCCACCCCAAAGCAGCGCGAAGCTTCAATAGGTCAGCCTTGCTTTCAAATGCGCTCACATACCGTGGTCGCCGGTGCCTACAACACACAACATAAGGAATGAACCACCAAGGCCCAGTAAGCAGAAATCATGCATGTATGCACGTGTCCCTTCCCTGCAAAGGCAATCCACGCCAATGCATAACATCACTACGCAAAGGCAATCCGCGCCGATGCCACTAATATCCTGCAAGGGCATTCCACGCCGATGCGCCTAGTACTCACACTAGTATCACTCAAGGCCCTCGGCTAACTTACTATGCACCATTAAGAGCTCGATATCCTCAATGGGATTGTGGCAGCGACCCACGCTGGGTAGCCTACGCTAAGTTTCCCTAGGTCGCACCCTCCCAGGTCGTCCCCTCTGCCATACGGTAGCCTACGCTGGTAGCCCACGCTAGGATTCCCCCTAGGTCGCTCCTTCCAGGTCGCTCCTTCCGCAAACAGGGCAGTTGCCTACACCAGTTAGCCTACGCTAGCATAGCTAGGTCGCTCCTTCCTGGTTCGCTCCTCCTGCCTCGTCATAATAACCGGCGTCGTACGCCGTATATGGTGCCATAGAAGTCGCCCGTGACTCAACTTTGACTCGACACACCGGCCTATATCGGTGGGTCTCCGTCGCGTACAAGCGACATATTATTATGCACTCTCAGTCCCACGACCCACCCCCGTGAGTTCGTGCGTGCACATGAGTATGCATATGCGAGTAAACATAGCATAATCCCACCACACGAAAATACTTCAACCAATTCACAATTTCATGAAACCACGTAGGCACATAATCACGCAATTGAGACATACGCAAGCAAGTTGTCTGTTGTAGTTGGATTTCTACTTACATGTCGTCCGTGTTAAATAAACGTACTCCCTTCGTGCGCCTCTAACGTTCGACCTTTAAGTAAAAGGGTTAGAGTATTAGTAAGTCATCCGTCTTGGCTCAATTTTCGGGATAATTAGCTCTCATCTAATTACTAACTTACTCCATGCTAGCTCGCTAAAGCTCCACACCACTTGATTTATCACACTAAGTTTTCTTGGCCATTTTAATTTCTATCATAAGTCATGTTAGGATTTAATTTCGATCCCACTATACATGTCGGCGAAAGGTTGTCAATTTAGGGTTTGGTTTCGGTCGATGCCTTGCGGAATTTCCTTCTTTCGATTTAATTGTATATTACTTAAGTCAATTCATCCAATCACTTCCTACTTCCCATTAGTTTCGACCGATTGGTTTGCATCGAATCCCACTTTCGATCGATGGGGGTAGTGACTTGGTTTCGCCCGAACCATGCATAGTGGATAGGTGAGTTTCACCGTGCTCTGACGTCGGTCGTGGCGTCATCAGGGTTTCGATCGAAACTATACATAGAGTTTCGATCGATTAAGGGTTTCGCTCGATTGATTCTTACATTTTCGCCGCGTTATGATATCATCACTCATCATCTCAGTTTCGCCCGACACCATGCAACGTAAGTAACCACTTTCGATCGATTGTGGAGTTTGGAAGTGGGTTTCGCCCGATTTGTTCTCCAATTGCATGAGTTTTGCCACTTGATGACAGCATCATATCGTCATCCCAGTTTTGCCCGAAACCATGCGCAATGAGGGGCTCATTTTGATCGATGGGGAGTGGTGTGGGATGGAGTTTCGATCGATTTTCATGCAACGAGGTGAGTTTCGGTCGAAACTTGTGGGTCACTCGATTGTGCCCACTTTCGATCGAGGGAATGTATTACGGGGTGGGTTTCGCTGTGTTCTGACATCAGCACGTCGTCATCACGGTTTCGCTCAATACCAAGCAAAGTGAGTAATCACTTTCGATCTGCATGTGGTATGGGAGGAAGTTTCAATCAATTCTATGTATTAAGGTGGGTTTCGGTCGAAACTCATAGATTTACTAACACTTAGTTTCGATCGAAACCTAATTATACCTAAGATCTTAATTCACTCGAAACTCTCATGCAATTTTCTTCTTCCGATCGAAACCCTAAGATTACTATTCACTTTCGATCGAAAGCTTCAGAATGTTCCTCCCATCGAATCCAAATTGTAACTCCTCTTCCCAGATTTCACAATTCCATGGTTTTTCTTTAGACCCCGAAATGTCTAATACTAGCCAAAAATCATCTTAGGTTCAAGTAATATCCCTCAAACAGATTAAAATATTAGCCAAAACCTAACACCTTCGGTTAGGACACACTTAGGGAGTTAGAATCGCTCAAACCATAGCCATGGTGTTTTCGTGCCTTTGGTCCCTAAAATATGTTAATTCTTGAACTGAAAATTAAGACTATAGTTAGGGAATGATACCTAGTCCCAAGCTCACGCGTTTTGTGTCTCGGCTTCTCCTTCTTCCTTGCTCAATCTCAGAGTTGCTTAGCTATGAAATTGGTGGACTTGAAATGGGTTTTAGATAAGGTTTAAGTGTCTAAGGCTTGAGTAACGAAAATATCTCCCCTAAATTAAGGAATGTTTGTCCTTAGGAATTTCCTTTATGTCTATTGGGCCTAATTTCTTGATTCTAGCCCACTTGAGATCTATACCAAATTTCACTCATGGCCTAGTTTTCCCTTGGCTTATTTTTGCAATTCTAATTAAATTGAAAACCTTGTGGCCCAACTTAATCTTTTACGAGATTTCCTACGTCTCATAAGCACATAACTGAATAAATCACATAGTCACAACATTAATGCACACACGACATGTAATTGCATTCTGCAAATTTATTGGCCCTAAGAGCTTACGGGGACCCGGGTGCTACATCCTCCCCCCTTAAAGAGGATTTCGCCCCCGAAATCCGCCCGTCCGGAACATCTCAGGATAGCGGACTCATCTCATCCTTGCGTTCCCATGTGGCTTCCTCTACCGACTGATTTAACCACAGAACTTTCACTAGAGGAATTTCTTTATTTCTAAGCCGCTTCGTTTCATTCATCAGTATTTCTACGAGGATTTCTTCATAACTCAGATCCGATTTCAAGTGTTGGTGCAAAGACTCGTTTGTCAGTACGTGGCTTGGGTCAACGATGTACTTTCGCAAAGTCGACACATGGAACACATCGTGTACTTGCGACAACGATGCTGGTAGTTCCAGTTGATACGCCACTTCACCTACTCTTTTCACTATCTTGAAGGGACCAATGTATCTCGGGCTCAATTTTCCTTTCTTCCCGAACCTCTTAACGCCCTTCATCGGCAACACTTCCACAAAAACCCCATCATCAATTTCGAATTCTAGCGGTCTGCATCTCCGATCCGCATAACTCTTTTGTCTCCGATCATCAATGTCTGGGCCTAGCATAGCTCTTTCACAGACTTCATCCCAATGCACCGGGGATCTGCACCTACGCCATATTAGGCTTCGTAAGGAGCTATTCCAATCGTCGCTTTTTTTTGGAAGTGTTCACTAAACGAAAGAAACAGGAGTACATGAAAACAGCGTGCATGATATCGCTCATGACGCACCAAACGGTAATGTTCAACAACCAGACAACACATCGAAAGCCAGAAGCCCAGACATCCAACCTGTCCCTCAAGACCAGCCAACAGAGATAAAAGGCATGGTAGGAGTCAACAACCACAACAATCTACAGGTTTCTGGCACCAGGTGTAGTACCAGCAGGGCAAGAGGCCGACGTGCAAGAAAGCGCAAAAGCACAACAGATGAACCAACGCAAGGGTTGTTCATCAGGCGGAACCGCAAGAGGTAGCCGCAAGATGGTCGGTAGGGGCCCGAGGGCTACTCCTGAGTCTTTTTTTGGAATTGGAATGGTTCGCGCTATTCCAATCGTAGCTTGATAGCTATTTTTGTACGATAATTCCACGAGTGGAAGATACTTGCTCCAGTTGCCTTTGAAATCAAGCACACAGGATATCTTTCAGTGTTTGGATCGTCCGCTCGGATTGACCGTCCGTCTGCGGATGATAAGCCGTGGTAAACGACAATTTTGTCCCCTTCGCCTTTTGTAAGCTTGTCCAGAACTTAGATAGAAATCTTGAGTCGCGGTCTGAAACTATTGACAACGGTACTCCATGGAGTCGTACTACATCTTGGATGTACAGTTCCGCGTATCGCTCCATGGTGAACGTCGTGCTTATCGGCAGAAAATGGGCAGACTTCGTAAGTCGGTCTACAATCACCCAAATTGCGTCATGTCCTTTTACGTTCCTTGGCAATCCACTCACGAAATCCATCGTTATATTGTCCCACTTCCACTCCGGAATGGGTAAGGGCTGCTGCGTTCCTGCTGGCCGTTGGTGTTTTGCCTTAATTTGTTGACAAGTGAGGCATTGGCTCACAAACGTTGCTACGTCCTTCTTTATTCCCGACCACTAGTAGTTAGCCCGTAAATCTCTGTATAACTTCGTCGCTCCAGGGTGTACCGAGTATGGTGTGGTATGTGCTTCCGCCATTATAGCTTGTCGAAGGTCCGCATCGTTCGGTACATATAACCTGCTCTTGTAGTACAGGTTTCCATCGTCCCGAAATGCAAAGTCTGTGGTCGACTGTTCGGTCTCCGCTCCTTTGGTTTTTAGGTAAAACTCGTCATTTTCCTGCGCCTTTTTTATCTGCTCCAATAGCGTTGGTCGTATGGTCAAGGCTGCTAATTTCACCTCGACTTCGCCAAATGGTACGATATCCAGTTCGAGTCGTTGGAGTTCCGTGCTTACTACTTTCCGACTTAAAGCATCCGCTACCACGTTCGCCTTCACTTGGTGGTAGTTGATCACACAATCGTACTCCTTCACCAGTTCTAGCCACCGCCTTTGTCTCATATTTAGCTCCTTTTGGGTGAAGAAGTACTTCAGGCTTTTGTGGTCTGTGTATATCTCGCCCCGTTCCCCGTACAGATAGTGCCTCCAAATTTTTGGGGCAAAGACCATGGCTGCTAACTCGAGGTCGTGCGTAGGGTAATTCTTCTCGTTCTCTTTCAGTTGCTGTGAGGCATAAGCCACCACGTTACCCTTCCGCATCAGTACGCATCCTAACTCATTCTTCGATGCATCGCTATAAACCGAGATCCCTCATGTTCTCGTGGGTATCTTCAGCACTGGGGCTGTAGTTAGCGGCTTCTTCAGTTCCTGGAAACTCCATTCACAGTCCTCATTCCATTGGAAAGGGGTGTTTTTATTTGTCAATTTCGTCAACGTCGTCGCGATCTTCGAGAAATCCTTTATAAATTTCCTATAATAGCCGGCCAAGCCTAGGAAACTCCGTACTCCCGTTACGTTGGTTGGCTGTGGCCAGTTATTTATTGCCTCAATTTTGCTTGGATCCACCGAGATTCCCACTCCGGAGATGATGTGCCCCAAAAGGAAACCCGATCCAGCCAAAACTCACACTTCTTGAATTTGGCGTACAATTGCTTTTCCCGTAATACCCCCAAGCACTACCCATAGGTGTTGTTCGTGTTCCTCCTTCGTCCTCGAGTAGATGAGGACGTCGTCTATGAACACGATCACGAAATATCCAGGTATGATTCGAACATCCGGTTAATTAGATCCATGAAGGCCACCGGCGCGTTGGTCAGTCCGAAGGGCATGACTAAAAATTCTAAGTGTCCATATCTCGTGCTGAACGCCGTCTTAGGAACATCATCCTTGCGAATCTTCAGCCGGTGGTATACCGACCGCAAATCAATCTTGGAGAATACCGTGGCACCTTGTAGCTGATCAAAAAGATCGTCTATTCTGGGTAGAGGGTACTTGTTCTTAACCGTCAATTTGTTCAGTTCCCGATAGTCTATGCATAATCGCATCGAGCCGTCTTTCTTTCGTACGAATAGAGCTGGCGCATCCCAGGGAGAGAAACTAGTCTGGATGAACCCTTTCTGTAGAAGCTCGTCCATCTGTTCCTTCAGCTCCTTTAGTTCGGTCGGTGCTAACCGGTACGGGGTTATGGATACCGGGGCGGCTCCCGGCATCAGGTCAATTGTGAACTCGATTTCCCTATATGGGGGTAATCCCGGCAATTCGTCTGGAAACACATCTGGAAACTCCATGATTACGGGTATATCTTCGTAGAGGAATTTTCTTCGGCCTTTAGCGCAAACACCAGGTATGCCTCGCATCCTCCTTTGGTTAGTTGTTGGGCCTTCATCGCCGAAATCCTAGGAACCCGTCCTCTTCTGCCCGTTCCTTAAAATAAAGGGTTCTTCCCCTTCTATACTGAACGTGACTACCCTTCGATTACAATCTATCATGGCTTCGTATTTTGACAGCCAGTCCATCCCGAGGATCACCTCGTAGTCGTTCATCAGGATGACTATTAGGTCTACAGGTAATTCTTTCCCACCTACTACTACCGGGCAATTTCTTAGTATCTGGTTAGTCCTAGTCGGAGCCCCGTTTGGGATTGCTATGCTATATACACATTCAGCCCGTTCGGGCGTTACTCCAAGTTTCGCCACATATTGGGTGGATGCAAATGAGTGGGTCGCCCCGGAGTCTACTAGGATGCACGTGGGAGTTTGGTGAACTAGTAGGGTACCTCTCACCACCGTTGGGTTGTTCTCTGTTTCCTCGGACGTGATGGTGTACACTCATACTGGCACCATCGGGGGTCTTACTTGATTTCCGGTCTGACTTCCTGAAGCAATTTCCGGACACTGCTTCGCGAAGTGGCCTAGCTTCCCACACCTGAAGCATGCATTGGCCGGTGTGCTGCAGTTCCCGAAGTGCTTCCTTCCGCACCTCTGGCAATTAGGAAATTGTGCTGCCCCTGATTCTGGTTTGGATTTGGGGGTCTGTTCATCATCCCTTGAGGTTGTTGAGGAGGTCTGTTCTGGAATTTCTTCTTGCCACCTTTGGGTATCTGCTTCTGATTTCCTCCGCTCCATTGTGTTCCTTGCATTTGCACAAATTTGCGCTTAGCTTCTTGTGCCTTCACAATTCTGGCTTCCGCCTGTTCTGCTACCACGGTCCTCTCCGCTACCTGAGCGTAAGTAGCTCCCTGAATTCCCGCCATGCTCACATCCCTGTAGAGCTCGGGCTTCAATCCTTCCAGGAAGCTTTCGATTTTCAAAGCTTCCGTGCTGATCATGTGTGCTGCGAACCTAGACAACTGCTCAAACTTCCTTACGTACTCTGCCATGGTCATAGACCCCTGCCTGAGGTTGATGAATTCGTTCAGGCGCTACGCTCGGACCGGGGCGGTGAGGTACTTGCCCCTGAATAACTCCTTGAACCTATCCCAACTCATTGTAGCGGGATTCTCTATCACCATAATGGTGTCCCACCAATGTCCTGTGCTCCCTCGCAATAGGAACGTAGCACAAAGGGCCTTCTCCGCCTCAGGGACCCTACTGTAAACAAACATGCTCTCTAAGTTCCTCGACCAGTCCTCCGCCGCTGTCGAATTGGCTGTGTCTTCGAAGGTCGGTGGATTTAACCTTCGGAATCGTTCTCCACCAGCTCAATCCTTTCTGCCTGAGTCGGCCCGGTGGTTGCAGCATTCTGCTGAATTAGTTGTTGGATCTGCGTCGACTGCTGGCGAACCAGTTCTGTCAATTGAAAGATTGTCGCATCTCGATTGTCGGAAGGGGCCGTGTTTCCCCTGTTCTGATCATCACCCCCGCCACTACTACCTTCTCCTCTCGTTCTCACCATCTTTATACCCTATCCTGATTGTCCTATGGCCAGTGAGTTATGCAACATAGAAATCCACATAGACTTAACACTTACTTGCAAGGCCCCTTCTGCTCTTTTGGGTGTGTGTGTATGGACAGTCTACAGAACCTGTGACCGAAGCTCTGATACCACTCTGTCGCACCCCGACTCCCTAATTGCCTATTCTAGTGGATTTCTATGTGCCTAGCGAGTTTATGATAAGGTACACTGAAAACGCATATGAAATTTTTCTTTTTTCCATTTATATAATGGAACAACGTTCTGTACAAGTCAAAAGAATACATGTCGAACACCAAGTTGAAGACATGATCTAACTACAAGGCGAAGTTGTGTCGGCACAGCAAAAAGCTCCTATGCGCCCGGCCTCGCAGGTCGTCATCCATGCACACACGTCCACCCCAAAAGCAGCGCGAAGCTTCAAAAGGTCGGCCTTGCTTTCAAACGCGCTCACATATCGTGCTCGCTGGTGCCTACAACACACAACATAAGGAATGAACCACCGAGGCTCAGTAAGCAGAAATCATGCATGTATGCACGTGTCCCTTCCCTGCAAAGGCAATCCACGCCGATGCATAACATCACTACGCAAAGGCAATCCGCACCGATGCCACTAATATTCTGCAAGGGTATTCCACGCCGATGCGCCTAGTACTCACACTAGTATCACTCAGGTCCCTCGGGGCACTTACTATGCACCATTAAGAGCTCGATATCCTCAATAGGATTGTGGCATCGACCCACGCTGGGTAGCCTACACTAGGTTTCCCTAGGTCGCACCCTCCCAGGTCGTCCCCTCTGCCATACGGTAGCCTACGCTGGTAGCCCACGCTAGGGTTCCCCCTAGGTTGCTCCTTCCAGGTCGCTCCTTTCATAAAAAGGGCAGTTGCCTACGCCTGTTAGCCTATGCTAGCATAGCTAGGTCGCTCCTTCTCGGGTCGCTGCTCCTGCCTCGTCATAGTAACCGGTGCCGTACGCCGTATATGGTGCCATAGAAGTCGCCCGTGACTCAACTATGAGTCGACACACCGGCCTATATCGCCGGGTCTTCGTCGCGTACAAGCGACATTATTGTGCACTCTCAGTCCCACGACCATCCCCCGTTAGTTCGTGCGTGCACATGAGTATGCATATGCGAGTAAACGTAGCATAATCTCACCACATGAAAATACTCAACCAATTCACAATTTCATGAAACCACGTAGGCACATAATCATTCAATTGAGACATACGCAAGCAAGTTGTGTGTCGTAGTTGGATTTCTACTTACCTGTTGTCCGTGCTAATTAAACGTACTCCCTCCGTGCGCCTCTAATGTTCGACCCTTAAGTAAAAGGGTTAGAGTATTAGTAAGTCATCCGTCTTAGCTCAATTTCGGGATAATTAGCTCTCATCTAATTACTAACTCACTCCATGCTAGCTCGCTAAAGCTCCACACCACTTGATTTATCACACTAAGTTTTCTTGGCCATTTTAATTTCTATCCTAAGTCATGTTAGGATTTAGTTTCAATCCCACTATACATGTCGGCGAAAGGTTGTCAATTTAGGGTTTGGTTTCGGTCGATGCCTGGCGGAATTTCCTTCTTTCGATTTAATTGTATATTACTTAAGTCAATTCATCCTATCACTTCCTACTTCCCATTAGTTTCGACCGATTGGTTTGCATCGAATCCCGCTTTCGATCGATGGGGGTAGTGACTTGGTTTCGCCCGAAACCACGCATAGTGGATAGGTGAGTTTCGCCGTGCTTTGACGTCGGTCGTGGCGTCATCAGGGTTTCGATCGAAACCATACATAGAGTTTCGATCGATTAAGGGTTTCGCTCGATTGATTCTTACGTTTCGCCACGTTATGATATCATCACTCATCAACTCAGTTTTGCCCAACACCATGCAACGTAAGTAACCACTTTCGATCGATTGTGGAGTTTGGAAGTGGGTTTCGCCCGATTTGTTCTCCAATTGCATGAGTTTCGCCGCTTGATGACAGCATCATATCGTCTCCCAGTTTCGCCCGAAACCATGCGCAATGAGGGGCTCATTTTGATCGATGGGGAGTGGTGTGGGATGGAGTTTCGATCGATTTTCGTGCAACGAGGTGAGTTTCGGTCGAAACTTGTGGGTCACTCGATTGTTGTAGGACCCGAGTCCCCGCGAAATAGGTCGGCCAATAAATTTCGTTTACGGTTCGAATGATTTTCGGGTGATGGCGGGATTACAAGGAGCCACTTACGCACAAGTGGCTGAGAGAGCGCTGGTGGCGGAGCAAGCTGAGGCTAGGATTGCTCGCGCCCAAGAAGCTAAACGCAAGTTCGTACAAGGGCCGCAAGGGAGCGGAGGCAACCCAAAGCGGCAGTTCGTAGCCAAGGGTGGAAAGCCGAATTTCCAAAATCGACCAGGACCACCCCCACAATTCAACCCCAACCAGGGTAAACCCAACTGAACCTACCCGTATGTCCGAAGTGTGCACGGAGGCACACGGGAGTCTGCAACTCCCAGAATGCCACCTGCTTCAAATGTGGCAAGACGGGCCACTATCTTAGGGCGTGTCCGGAGAATGGGTCCGGAAGCCAAGCTGGAAATCAGGCAGCATCACCAAGGGTACCGGCCCGGGTTTATACTCTCACGTCCGAGGAAGCAGAAAACAACCCGGCCGTGGTAACAGGTACCCTCCTCATTCACCAAACCCCCACCTGCATCTTAGTTGACTCGGGAGCGACGCACTCGTTCGCATCTACTAAGTACATCGCAAGAGTAGGAGTCACGCCCCACCGAGCTGAGTGCGAGTATAGTGTAACCGTTCCGAACGGGAATCCCACACAAACTAACCACATACTACAGGATTGCCCAGTAATAATCGGGGATAAGGAACTATCCATAGACCTTATAATAATTCCTATGAATGATTATGAGGTGATCCTCGGAAGGGATTGGCTATCGAAGTACGGAGCGGTCATAGACTGCCACCGCAAGATAGTCACGCTCAATATGGACGGGAATGAACCCCTCAGGTTCATAGGAACTAGCAAGGGGACTATGATCCCTAGGATATCAGCGTTAAAAGCCCAACGACTAATCAAATCAGGGGCGAAGCCTATCCAGTGTTCGCTATCAAATGGGAAGAGAACTTCTCTCCGAAACTCGAGGAAGTGCCGGTAGTTAAGGACTTCCCTAACGTATTCCCCGAGGAATTACTGGGACTACCACCCGACCGGGAGATAGAATTTGCCATAGATCTGGTACCTGGGGCGGCACCAGTATCTAAGACCCCATACCGATTAGCACCGACGGAGATGAAGGAATTAAAGGATCAACTCGACGAACTCATGCAGAAAGGGTTCATACAGCCGAGTTTCTCCCCTTGGGGAGCGCCGGTACTATTCGTAAAGAAGAAGGATGGGTCCATGCGATTATGCATCGACTATAGGGAGTCGAACAAACTAACCATCAAGAACAAGTACCCACTCCCGAGAATAGACGACCTGTTCGATCAACTACAAGGCGCGACGGTTTTCTCCAAGATCGACTTAAGATCGGGCTACCATCAGTTAAGGATTCGGAAAGAAGATGTCCCGAAGACGGCCTTTAGTACCCGTTATGGTCATTATGAGTTTCTGGTGATGCCATTTGGGTTGACTAATGCGCCCACAGCTTTCATGGATTTAATGAACCGGGTGTTCAAGCTATAATTGGATAGGTTTGTCATCGTCTTTATTGATGACATCCTGATCTATTCGAAGAAAAAGAAGGAGCACGAAGAACACCTAGGAGTAGTTCTGAGCATACTACGGGACAAGCAACTGTACGCCAAGTTCAAGAAGTGCGAATTCTGGCTTGACCAAGTCGCCTTATTAGGGCATATAGTATCAGGAGCAGGAATTTCCGTAGACCCGAACAAGATAGAAGCTATCAGTAATTGGCCCCGACCGACCAACGTGACGGAAGTATGAAGTTTCCTCGGTCTGAGGTTATTACAGGAAATTCATCAAGGATTTCTCGAAAATAGCGTCGACACTAACGAGGTTGACCAGGAAGAATACGCCGTTTCAGTGGACCACAGAATGCGAACGGAGCTTCCAAGAGCTGAAGGAACGGCTTACTACGGCCCCAGTTCTCACAATACCCTCAGGAACTGGAGGGTTTTCGGTGTATAGTGATGCGCCGAAGAACGGGTTAGGGTGCGTACTAATGCAGCACGGGAACGTAGTAGCATACGCTTCTCGCCAACTAAAGGAGTATGAGAAGAACTACCCGACGCATGACTTAGAGTTGGCGGCAGTGGTCTTTGCTCTCAAGATCTGTAGGCATTACCTCTATTGAGAGCGGTGTGAAATATACACGGACCACAAGAGCCTCAAGTATTTCTTTACACAAAAGGAGCTGAACATGAGGCAAAGGAGGTGGTTAGAGTTAGTCAAGGACTACGACTGTGTAATCAACTACCACCCAGGCAAGGCGAATGTAGTAGTCGATGCTTTAAGCGGAAAAGCAGTGAGTGCAGAACTGCAACTATTGGAGGTAGAAGTCGTACGATTAGGCGAAGTTGAGGTGCAGCTAGCAGCTTTAACCTTACAACCAACGCTACTAGAGCGAATTAAGACGGCGCAAGTAGTAGATGAACTTTATCAAAAATCAAGGAAGCACAGCCGAAACAACCGACAGGGGACCGGGTGTACGTACCAGACGACTGTACTTCAAGGACCGGGTGTACGTACCAGACGACGCCGAACTACGAAGGACGATAATGGCAGAAGCACATACCACGGCATACTCTGTTCACCCAGGAGCCACGAAGATGTACAGAGACCTGCGGGAGAACTATTGGTGGCCGGGCATGAAGAAGGATATAGGGACATACGTAAGTCAATGCCTGGCATGTCAGCAGATCAAGGCCGAGCATCAAAGGCCGACAGGAATGCTGCAATCGCTACCTATCCCAGAGTGGAAATGGGATAACATTACCATGGATTTTGTAGTAGGACTGCCGAAGAACGCGAAAGGGCATGACGCGATTTGGGTAATCGTTGATTGGTTAACCAAGTCTGCCCATTTCCTACCGATTAGCATGACGTCCTCCATGGAACGATACGCGGAGCTTTACATTCAGGAGATAATGCGATTGCACGGTGTTCCAGCATCAATAGTCTCGGATCGCGACTCCAGATTTCTATCGAAATTCTGGAGCTTGCAAAAGGCAATGGGAACGAAGCTCTCCTTTAGCACCGCTTACCATCCGTAAACGGACGGTCAATCTGAGTGAACGATCCAAACGCTGGAGGACATGCTGCGAGCGTGCGTACTCGATTTCAAAGGAAATTGGAGTAGATACCTCCCACTAATCGAGTTCTCGTACAATAACAGCTACCATGTCACTATCGGGATGGCACCATATGAATCACTATACGGGCGTAGGTGCAGATCCCCAGTACATTAGGACGAAGTCGGAGAACGGGCAGTGTTAGGCCCCGACGTAGTACGAGAAATGACGAATGCTATTGCTATGATAAGGGAAAGGATGAGAACGGCACAGAGACGACAGAAAAGCTACGCAGACCGAAGACGTCGACCACTGGAATTCGAAGAAGATGATATGGTGTTCGTAAAAATATCGCCAATGAAAGGCGTGAAAAGATTTGGGAAGAAAGGGAAGCTAAGTCCTAGGTACATTGGTCCCTTTCGAATAGTAAAAAGGGTTGGTGAGGTGGCCTACCAACTAGAGCTGCCAGCATCGTTGTCGCAAGTGCATGACGTGTTCCACATCTCCACCCTACGGAAGTACCTAGCCGACCCGAATCACATTCTAGGAAATGAGTCCCTACATCAACAATTGAAACCGGATCTGAGTTACGAAGAGATTCCGTTGGAGATATTGATGTACGAGAACAAGAGACTTAGGAGTAAAGATATTCCTTTAGTGAAAAGCTGTGGCGGAACCAATCTATGGAAGAAGCCACATGGGAACGGGAGGATGAAATGAGAGCTCGTTATGTGATTCTATGAAGGTTGTGCTCCTGATTTTTACGTGAATTACGTGCAATTATGTGCCAACGACTACGTGTGTACGACGACCCCAAATCTAGGCAAGGGAATTTCGAAAATAGTGAAGGAAAAGATTTAACAATTAAATAAGAATTGGGCTAGGAAGTCATAGAAACATGAATTAATAAACTTGGGTCATGGCTTAAGAATGAAGGTGGAACTAGAAAATAAATAATTGGCCCAAGCCCATAAGAAAGCAACTTGGAAACATGTTACCTTAAAATAAGGAATACCCACGCCTAATCTATGCTCTATTAACATTACTTAAGAAAAATATCTCCTTTAAAGAATTCCCACTCTATAACACCACCTAAAACCCACGAAATTAAAAGGGAAGAAGAAGAAGCAAAGGGCCGAAAGATAGTTCGAACCAAGAATTTCTCAACTAGCTTAGGACTTCAAAGTGGTAAGTAAAGCATTTTCCCCAAGCCCTGAAGTTTCGTAGTTTTGATATTCCTAGATGTATTAATTACATTAAACAGCTAAGCCTAAGTAGAAAACGAGAAACCCTAAGTGTGAGTATAGATTCGTATTAAGGTGATTGCTTGGGCAAATCCGGATCTGATAGTTTAGTATGTGATTGGGAACTTATAACTCTTGGTTTGGAGTTAGGAATCACACGATTTTGATAGAGAAACAATGGGAAATTATCCTAAGTCTAATTACCTTGTACGAAGAATATTAATTATTTCGACAAGTTAGCAAAGGAAAGCAATGTACTGATACCCAACAATTTTTATTTAAAAAGGTCGAACGATAGGAACGAACGAGGAAGTACGCTATTTAAGCTTGGACGACAGGTAAGTAGAAATTCAACTACGACACGTAACTTGCCTGCGTGTGATTATGTGATTATGTGCTTATGTGACCTTATGTGAAACGTGTACATTACGATATGATTATTTATATGCATGATAGCATGATCTGCATATTACATGAACATGGCACGAGCATTTGCACGCATATGTAGTACGAAAGAGGCAAGGTACGAGCGTGCATAAGATCAACTGTGTGCGGTGTATACTCGCCGATTTTGGCATTTGTGTCGACTCAATGAAGAGTCACGGCTCCCCTATGCGACCATGGCGAATGAAGCCATAAGGCCTGTATAAGAGGCTGGGGGAATACCCCGTATGCAGGAGATGCAACCTGGAGAATGCGACCCGAGGCATGCACTACCCGAAAGGGAAGATTCCTTTGGGTGACCTCCGCAGTTAGTGACCTCGGTGTTGGCTACCAGTGAGAAGCGTCCGCGTGGAGGCCACACTGAGTAAGGGAAGATTCCTTCGGGTGACCTTCTAGTGTGTGAACCTCCACATATGTACGAATCCCTTGTGGATTGAGATCACTATGAAATGGCACATAGTGGGATAGAAAGCCGAGGGCCCATATGAAGTACGAGTCTAAGAAAAAGAGTATGAGTCATGAAAAAGTGTATGAGCGTTAGTAAGCGACGGCGTGGATTGCCGATCGTTAGGACACGTGAATACATGCATAATTTCTGCTTACTGAGCCTCGGTGGCTCATTTCTTACGTTACGTGTTGTAGGTACTAGCGATCACGGTACGTGATCCATTTATGGTGCGAGGCCGATCTTCTGATGCTATCCGACTGCTTTTGAGGTGGGAGTGTGTGAATGGATGACGACCTGTGAAGGCCGGGCGCGTAGGAATGCTTTTGCTGTGCATGGACGCACACATTTTGTGTAGATACGAATATGATGAATCGTAGAATGATTTATGAACATTCTTTTGGCATGTAAATACGACTTCCCCATTTTAAAATGAAAAATTTTATTCGCATTTTTATGCCTTTTGCACGTTAACGCACCATTAGGCACTTAGGATTAGAACGAATTACAAGGTCGGGACGACGGGTTCTGACAATTGTGCCCACTTTCGATCGATGGAATGTATTATGGGGTGGGTTTCACCGTGTTCTGACATCAGCACGTCGTCATCACGGTTTCGCTCAATACCAAGCATACTGAGTAATCACTTTCGATCGATTGCATGTGGTATGGGAGGAAGTTTCGATCGATTCTATGCAATAAGATAGGTTTTGGTCGAAACTCATAGATTTACTAACACTTAGTTTCGATCGAAACCTAATTATACCTAAGATCTTAATTCACACGAAACTCTCATGCAATTTTCTTCTTCGGATCGAAACCCTAAGATTACTATTCACTTTCGATCGAAAGCTTCAAAATGTTCCTCCCATCGAAACTAAATTGTAACTCCTCTTCCCAGATTTCACAAGTTCCAGGGTTTTTCTTTAAACCCCGAAACGTCTAATACTAGCCAAAAATCATCTTAGGTTCAAGTAATATCCCTAAAACAGATTAATATTAGCCCAAACCTAGCAAGACCTTCAGTTAGGACACACTTAGGGAGTTAGAATCGCTCAAACCCTAGCCATGGTGTTTTCATGCCTTTGGTCCCTAAAATATGTTAATTCTTGAACTGAAATATTAAGACTATAGTAAGGGAATGATACCTAGTCCCAAGCACGCGTTTTGTGTCTCGGCTTCTCCTCCTTCCTTGCTCAATCTCACGTTAGTTGCTTAGCTATGAAATTGGTGGACTTGTGGGTTTTAGATAAGGTTTAAGTGTCTAAGGCTTGAGTAACGAAAATATCTCCCCTAAATTAAGGAATGTTTGTCCTTAGGAATTTCCTTTATGTCTATTGGGCCTAATTTCTTGATTCTAGCCCACTTGAGATCTATACCAATTTTCACTCATGGCCTAGTTTTCCCTTGGCCTATTTTTGCAATTCTAATTAAATTGAAAACCTTGTGGCCCAACATAATCTTTTACGAAATTTCCTACGTCTCATAAGCACATAATTGAATAAATCACATAGTCACAACATTAATGCACACAGAAGTCCTGCCTCTCCCCAAGTATATGGATCTTGCAGTGAATAGCTTGGGTGGTAAAAGCCTCGACCGTAACCGTCACATGGCGTGGATCCCAACCAACCCAAATGCGAGACGCAGGCCCATCATCATAGTCAGATAACCAATTCCATTGCATGATAAAGTCGGCAAGAGTGGCCGCATTTTGTTCGGATACCCTTGTCTCGATCAGCCCAATAACCCGTAGATTGTTCTTCCAAATCAGATCCTTGGTCGCCATCTGTGGTCTAACCTATTTAGACCACGCACGTTCCAAGTGGCGAAAGGTATCATGCAAAACCTGTGGGAAGGGCTGCTATAGGACCCTGAGTAACGGTAGTGGCTTCCTCCAAATCAGCTAAGACCTCAAATCTGTTATGATCACCGGGGTTAGGAGTAGGTTGGTCATCCTTACGAGCCGAACAGCTTTTCATATTGGGCGGTTCACGAGATTTGGCATGATTATTCACCGCGGTGAGGTGGGCGGTAGTGCTAACTTTGTTATTCGCCTTGCCTTTTCCTTTATCGACATTGCGCCATGTGCGGCGCGAGATTTTGGAACAAATACCCGTAAATTTTAATAAGAGATTTTGGTGTAATTACATATATAATGTTGGAATTAGGAAGCCTGATAGAGGAATCCTAGTCGCGGAACAAATGTATAAATTCTTATGGTTTGAATTAATTTCGAAATTTATGAGAAAAAATCAAGTAAAAGTAATAGTACTAAAATATATAAGAATGGGCTATAACTTATTTAAATAACTTAGAACTTAAAGTCCACAAAGCCCAAAAGAATAAGATAACCATGAGATTTCTTAATTTAAGGTAAGACTCGTTAGTTGTCAAGATGTCTAATCAATATTAACTTTCGAAAATTATATGGTAGTATATATCCTTAGCTTATGAGTTAAAAACAAAAGATATACATACAAACAAGATCACACGAAGAAAAGGAGCAAGAAAACGAAAGAAACCCAATTACATTCAACAGCTCGAAACCTCAAGTAAGGTATAATTCTTGAACTTAATATACTCAGAGTATTTCAATAGTTATAAACGAATTTCATGATTAAAGTAACGATTATAGTTTCGTGCATATCATGTCTAGAAAACCTATAATATCTGAAAATTTAATATGCGGGCATGGGTGTTTAGATATAGAGAGACGAGCTTTAATAATTTTGCCTCAGTTCTTGTCATTAGTGTTATTAGGACGTCCCCCTTTCTGGAAATAGGATGATTTTGCAACATTATATTAGTTAGCTTAGACAACCCTAATTCTTTAAAATTGGCTAATATGTCTTGTAAACCTCTAAAGTGTCGAAATACGTACTGTGGGGAAATCATGGAGACTGATGAATTAGGGTGTACCATTTTCCGGGTCAGAAATGATTTTCGAAGGTGATCTTGATAGTATATGAAATTTTTAGGGTTTTTGAAAGAATTTACTGTTTTGGACTTCGGATAATTTTGAATGTGTTTTGCGAGTTTTGACTGAATAAAAGCCTTCGCAAATTGAAATCAATTCGGGCGGCGATTTGAAATCAATTCGGGCAGCAATCAGAGGGGTTTTCGATATGTGAGGGAAAACTGTTTTCGCAGGCCAAATATCGGGTTACGCGGGCTGGAGCTTTTCGCGAAGTGTGAGACAAGTTCGGGCCAAAAATCTGTTCTCGCGGGCCGACCTCAATATCGCGGGCTGATGCATGTGACTTGGAGTCGGGCTATCGCGGGATCAAATTGATTTCGCGGGCCAATCTGAAATTCACGAATCGTAATTGTAGAAAACTGGGTCTCACGGGTGAGCTCAGTTCGCGGGCCTAAGTTCGCGAACTCTAAATTACGAAAGAGGAATCATAAACTCTTCGCGGGCTGAATGAACTTCGCGAACCTTAAGGCCTTCGGGAAGTGTGAACCTTTCCGCGGGCAGAACGAATTTCACGGGTCATTAAGGGTTTTCGAGAGTTGACCGTTGACTTCAAATTTAATTTCGGAACTTAGTTATTTTAAAACCAATTCGAGAATATATAAACATACTAATAATAATTATGTGTTCAGAGGATCGATCTTTAGGGATTCCACTAGATTTCGTGACAGATTTTAGCAGGAGGACAGGTAGCTGGATCATCCATCTACAATACATAAACACATATATAGGATTTATCTGATGTTATGTGAATTAATGATTTCTGTGACTTACGTGATTTACGTGTTTTACGTACCTTTCATGTGAATCATGCTTTTATGAGATTTCTGTTGGGGTGGGCCCGATTAATCGACGCTGGCCCCCGAACAGCACAACGTGGCTATAGCGGAAGCACGGTTTGCGCCGAGCGGCATAGGGTGGCGAATTTTCGATTTTTAATATCTAAATTCAACCTTATGCCATTCAGCTTCTCCCGAGGGTCTAAGATATTGCCCTAAGCCTCGGGAGATCACGGTTAATTCGAATTATCAAAATTCAAATTTATTTCCAATTTATTTGAATTAATAATTTAGATCCAAATTAATCGAACAAAGCGACAACCAGTCGTTTTTCGATTATTTGGACACCGAAATGATTTTTGATCAATACCAAATTTTCCAGAATAATTCTACACTTCCTAACGTTCGCAACGATAGGTCTTTCGAATTATTCCGATGTCGTTTGGTATTTTTCACAAAATCAAATCTGTGGTTCGAAATTATTAATTCTGTAAAGCGGCAGTCTGCCGTCTATTCACTATTTGACGACCGAAACGATTTCCAATCGATACCAAATTCTCTAGAATAATTCTACACTTCCCGTCGTTTCGAACGAGGGGTCTTTCTAATTATTCCATTATTGTTTGGTATTTTTCGTAAATCAAATCGTTAGGGTTCGAGGTATACCTTCGGTGAACGAGATTTCTTCTGTCGTCGCCTCGGATGGACGTGGCTACACTTCGTCTGGATCCCGGGGCCTCCAGGCTAGATCGTCACGCTGGTATGACCTTGAACAAACCTCTGAGACTGCTCCCGATGGCTAGCGCAGTTCGGTTCGGGCGTCGGGACTCGTCAAACGAACCCTTCGGTTTTACGTGGCTTGAGAAGTTCTACAAATTCTACTTCTTTTTCTCTATTATTTTTTTATTTGTGCAATGAAGCAAAAATTCCGATCACTCCATCTTGCATCTCACGTTATGTGCTCTTTTATGGAATTTTTTTTCTTCTTTTTTTTTTCTTAATTGTGACAAACAAGTGTCAAATTAGACACTTGTTAATGACTCACACCATGAGCCATTTATTCTACACATCCCACGTTGGGATGTGCAGAGTTTTCTATTTATTTTTTTTTATTTATTTTGATAATTTCCTTTTGGCCGTTAAGGTTTCTAAATTCTCAATTTAGTCCCTCAATTTTAAATAATAAAATAATTAAATCCAATCTAATTATTTTAATTATAATTGATCCCACTTAGTTAATTAATTAAGCACTTAAGACAATCTCAAGTCCTAATTATTTCCGTGACTGTCACTGGAATTTAACTAAGTCGTCGACACCTCATATCAACTATGCCACTAACTCAACGAATCTCATTCGTTAGGTTCCACATAAAAGCCCGCCGTTTTCGTTCAAGTTCATTCCCATTTTTAAGCGCGACTCTCTAGGTCCGTCTCAACTGGCGTGGGAGGAATCCACGAGTCCCGGTATTCGCCTAGCCAATCCCACGGTACCGGACAGATCCCAGTTGAGAACGAATTTTGATCTAATCGAAATTCGGGCGAATCGATTATAGTGTATACATTTAAATACTTCTTATGCCTTTCACTTTCGTCCCGGTTAGGTGAGAGCCATGCAAATGTCAAACTCACTAACCTAACACTATGTTATAATCGAGACCGATCCGATTATTTAAACTCCGCTCTGTATCTAATACAAGCATGTTTTTCAAGTTTCGGCCGAAGGCTTTCTAATCGTCGCTCTCCGATTACCTCATAGGACATTAACCTATACGGATATAGGCAGTGAATCCCGATAGCAGTCAAAGCCCGGTAATCACCTCCGTAAAGTCGGTTGCGTTTCGTTGCTGACCCGTGTCTCTTTTATGAACACTTGCAAGCCTAGCCAACTAGCGACAAACCGAAATCGCGAAAGCAAATCCGTCAATGACCCTGTCGGTCTGAGGCTGCTATAGTCATTCGTTCAATCATTGACAACATCTTAGCCATGTGATTGAGACGAATACGAGCCGAATGTCCGAATACGCAATCTCTCCGATCACCAATATCTCCATTACGACCCACAACCTCTCAGGTAATCGGTGACACTACCGATACTATGTGGTCGTCAATGGATAAGTCATATTCGGATATCTAGTCACCCACCTAGAATCCTTAGGCTTACGGACTTTTTATTTAATGTTGAGATTAAGGACCATCCGGTGTCTCCTCTCTCCTCCCACGAGAATCAGACGTCCAACTCAACATTTGGGTGTTATTTATTTATCGTACTACCGGATGCCAAGTAGACTTTAAATTCGATAAATAAGTAATAATGCCTTTATTATAATGACAATATACATTCATTAATTTATTTGACGGTATATACAATAAACCTGTCTTACAACCTATACATCATCGTGCGCCATTTACTATTCCTAGTCCTCGTATGGCATTGCGAGGGCACACACCCTAACAGCCTCCCACTTGCACTTGAATGCCATGCGATGCACCTAATGCCGGTCGCAATGGTATCGTAGCCCCATCTTGTCCAGATGCTGTTCCATAACTGCTTGGGACAAGGGCTTCGTGAGCGGATCCGCCACGTTTTCTGCGGTGGCGATTTTCTGCACGGCGACCATCCCGTTTTCAACGAACTCACGTAATACGTGATATTTTCTCTCAATATGTTTGGACTTGCTATGAGATCGTGGTTCCTTTGCTTGCGCGACTGCACCGCTATTATCGCACCAAAGTGTAAGCGGTCTGTCAGCAACTGGTACCACAGTAAGTTCCTCCAAGAACTTTTTCATCCAAACAGCTTCTTTAGCTGCCTCTGAGGCTGCTATGTATTCTGCCTCGCACGTGGAATCGGCAGTTGTGCTTTGCTTGGAGCTTCTCCAAGACACTGCCCCACCATTGAGAACGAATACAAAACCTGAAGTAGATTTTCGGTCATCCACGTCCGACTGGAAGTCCGAATCGGTATTTAGTCCGTCTAAGGTATTTAAAGATATTCTTAACAGCTGTCCAATGTTCTTCCCCTGGGTTTGCCTGAAACTGACTGACTACGCTCACAGCGTAAGTAATGTCCGGGCGTGTACACAACATTGCATACATCAGACGACCCACTGCAGACGCATAGGGTATTCCACTCATCCGTCGTCTGTCTTCCTCACTTTGAGGTGACATTGACTTCGACAAATGGATCCCATGTCGCATTGGTAAGAACCCTCTTTTAGAGTCATCCAATCTGAATTTCTTCAGGATTTCTCTAAGTAAAGGGCCTGAGATAAGCCGATCATATGGTTCGCTTGATCCCTGAACAAGCGAATACCTAGGATATACGTCGCTTCTCCCAGGTCTTTCATGGAGAATTCGGTTGAAAGCCATGCTTTCACCGTTGAGAGCATCCCGATGTCGTTCCCTATCAAAAGGATATCATCCACGTACAATACAAGGAACGACACCATACTCCCACTGCTCTTTCTGTAGACACATGGCTCATCTACGTTTTTCATGAATCCAAAGTTCCGAACTGCTTCATCAAAACGTAGATTCCAGCTGCGAGAGGCCTGTTTCAGTCCGTAAATTGACAGATTCAGTTTGCACACTTTGTGAGTATCTGCATGCGACTCAAAACCTTTTGGCTGCTCCATATAGATCTCCTCCTTGAGGAATCCATTAAGGAACGTCGTTTTAACGTCCATTTGCCAAACTCATAATCATAGTGCGCAGCTATCGCGAGCATTATCCGGATGGACTTGATCATGGCTACAGGTGAGAAAGTCTCCTCATAGTCAACTCCCTCTTTTTGGTTATAGCCCTTGGCAATCAACCTGGCCTTGTACGTCTCAACTTGTCCGTCATATCCAATCTTCCTCTTGTAAATCCATTTACAGCCGATTGGTCTAAAACCAGTCGGTAGGTCTACAAGAGTCCAGACTTTGTTGGAGTACATTGAGTCCATCTCAGCTCGCATAGCCTCAATCCATCTCGCTGAGTCAATATCGGATATAGCTTGATCGAAAGTAGCGGGATCTTCTCTTAGAAGTCCCCTATTCGCAACATAACCTTGTTCGACATGTGACATGCCATACCGCTGTGGTTGGCGAGACACCCTTTCAGATCGTCGCATGACTGGTTCGCTCGGACCATCCGAATCCTGTGTGGGCGTTTCGGTCGACTGCTCCTCGAGAGTGACCTCACGGCCGATGCCAAAATCTCGAATGAACTCTTCCTCGAGAAATGTGCATGTAGGCCAGCAACGATCCTTTGATTATCGTGAAAATAGAATAGGTACCCCATAGAGTCTTCGGGGTAACCTATGAAACGTCCTTTTATAGATCTAGACTCCAATTTGTCTGTTTTCAGCTTTTTCACATAGGCGGGGCGACCCCAAATCCTAATATGTGATAAGCTGGGTAAACGACCAGTCCATATCTCATACGGAATGCCGTTAACAGACTTTGAGGGACACCGGTTAATGGTATATGCCGCTGTCAAAAGCGAGTATCCCCACAATGACATTGGTAAATCTGTAAAGCTTAACATAGAACGAACCATATCTAGTAAAGTTCGATTTCTACGTTTGGCCACGCCATTCAATTGTGGCGTGCCGGGCGGAGTCATCTGTGATATTATACCATTCTCCTTCAAGAACTGGTCAAACTCCACACTCATGTACTCGCCACCTCGATCCGATCGAATGACTTCAATGAATTTCGAAGTTTGGTTTTCCACCAAAGCCTTATACTCCTTGAACCTTTCAAGAGCAACAGCTTTATACCTCATCAGATACACTAGTCCGTAACGACTGTGATCATCCGTAAAGGTAATAAAATAGTGGAAGTCACCTCGAGCTTTCACATTGAATGGCCCGCAAACGTCCGTGTGAATTAAACCGAGAATTTCAGTGGCTCTATTAAAAGTCCCGGTGAAGGGTGATCGGGTCATTTTACCTTTGAGACGTGACTCACAAGTCGGATAGGGATCTGATCCCAACGGTGTCAATATCCCGTTTTTCTCCAACTCGTGGATCTTACGTTCTCCAGCATGACCTAATCGAAGATGCCACAAGTATCGCACATTTATTCCCGACTTTCGTTTATTTGTGACAGTATTCACAGATACATCGTCACGGGTATTTAAATAGTACAAACCATTAAATAGTGTCGCGCTGCCAACATTTTTATTTCTATACATAATGTGGCATGTATTATTATTAAAACTAAATACATAATCATTCCTGCTCAAAACAGGAACGGAGACGATGTTCTTAAATCCCCTCGGGAGTACAAGACAATCGTACAAACGCAACACATGCCAAGAAGATAATACAAGAGATCTTGATCCGACGTGGCTTACCGAGATACTATCCCCGCTTCCCACTCTGACCTCGATCTCACGCTCCCCAAGTGCTCTACTTGGTCCCAGACCCTGCGTGGAAACACAAATGTGAGTACTAGCCCCCGAATCCAATATCCAGGAAGTAGAGTATACAGATGAAGAACAAACTGTTTCTAAAACATTAAGTTCCATACCTGACGCAGCCTGCTCACCCTTGAGCTTTGGACAGTCCCGCTTCCAGTGGCCCAGCGCACCGCAATGCAGACACCTATCCATCGGCTTTACACCGGTTTGCTTCGATTTCCTAGAAGATAGTTTCTTCTTGGAAACTTTCCCTGTCGGCTTGAGCTTGTTGCCCTTCTTCTTTTTGCCTTTCTGGGGCTTTGAAGAAGTGGCGACAAGTGCAGTCCGTTTTTCCCTCTTCATCTGACCTTGCGCCATTGCTAACTGATTCATCAGATCAGGAAGCAATAGCGTCATGCCGTTCAGATGATAGTTCACAATGAACGCATTGAAGGACGGAGGCAGGGACTGCAAGATGAGATCATTTTGTAATTCCCGATCAAATCAAAAATTGAGAGTCCAACCTCTCGATCATGGTGATCATGTTCATAACATGTTCGCCAACATTCTCACCCTCAGACATCCTCGATCGGAAGAGCTGCGACGAAGTCGCATAGCGAGCTGTCCTAGTCTCACCGTAAAGCTCTTTCAAATGTTTAACCATCACCCGAGCATCAGCCATACTTTCGTGGCTACGCTGCAGTGCGTTACTCATCGATCCGAGGACATGAGCCTTTACGAGCTTCTCGTCACGCAGTCGCTTGTCATAAGCGGCACGAGCCTGCTCGGATGCCCGCGCCCCTGGGGTTGGCGGCATTTCGGAGTCAAGGATATAAACTAGGTTCTCAATCTCGAGAAAAATTCTCAAGTTGCGAAGCCAGTCTGAATAGTTTGGCCCAGTCAACCTATTCTCCTTGAGCAGTACATTTAAAGCGGTCGACATAATTTCACAAAGAGAGAAAATGCTGCAGAAAAATAAAAGGCATATTAAGTCGATTGTATAGGTTATCAAACGCGAACAAGGACTTATTATTCCGTTTGACTCCCACTATCCTTTCATAAACTCCATTCTCCCTACGAATGTTTTGGAAGTTTCGTTGATAACTTCGATAGTGGAGTTGATGTCCCCGTGAACGGATGCAAACCTCAACCTCTGTCGTTTTATTGGTTTGCAGCGGCCCACGAAGTCATGCTTCGCACGAATCCGACCTTGTCGAATGTCTCAACTATCTTTGTCTCAGTCAGGGACCCCCGCCGGCAAACCCGGAACAAGGCGGTATGACTGTCTAAGTGCGACCTATCAACGTTGCTCAAAACCGCACACTTGAACCGTACGTTTTACCGCACAGTTGAACTTGGCGAGCGGCACAAATGCACCCGAGCAAGCCGAAACAAAAGCAAATGCAAGGCGCCGGCATACCCGAAACCAAACCTTGCATTTAGATTTTGTAACAACTAAGTCCGAGCTTGATAGAAGACAGGGCATCCAATCCCTTTATCACTTAGTATTCGTACGGGAGATTTTTGTAACTCATAGCATGTTAAAATTAAGCACGAGCACGTAAATGCATTAAATAAATTCCTAACCTTAGGAAAGCAATTTAAATGGATAAATATGCAGGCTATTTCTAGACTGGTCCTATTACATGGGTCGTAAAATAACCGGGGTCTTCGATCTTCAAACGTCTAGTCATTGACACGATGGTCGACGAACCCTCCAACCTCACCTTGCATCGAATGGCCATCATTTATCTACTTATCTAATAAAGAGATAAAATACAATACGGGGGGAATTATTTCCCAAACAACCCGTAATCCATGTACATACCGGGGAGCGGCATACGGCCCTTAAACAAATAACCCGGTTAGAACCTAAGCCCGCGTAAATGTCCCACATAAACATGCAACACAGAATTTTGACGTTGGGTGCCCAACTGACGTCACGAGCGACGATAGTCTCCAAACTACGTCGACCGTTCGTTCGCCACATCGGCTTTCGAGGCGTTTGGTCGAACCATTCATGAGCCCTGTCTCTGATACCACTGTTGGGGTGGGCCCGATTAATCGACGTTGGCCCCCGAACAGCACAACGTGGCTATAGCGGAAGCACGGTTTGTGCCGAGCGGCGTAGGGTGGCGAATTTTTGATTTTTAATATCTAAATTCAACCTTATGCCATTCAGCTTCTCCCGAGGGTCTAAGATATTGCCCTAAGCCTCGGGAGATCACGGTTAATTCGATTCAAATTTATTTCTAATTTATTTGAATTAATAATTTAGATCCAAATTAATCGAACAAAGCGACAACCAGTCATTTTTCGACTATTTGGAGACCGAAATTATTTTTGATCAATACCAAATTTTCCAGAATAATTCTACACTTCCTAACATTCGCAACGATAGGTCTTTCAAATTATTCCGATGTCGTTTGGTATTTTTCACAAAATCAAATCGGTGGTTCGAAATTATTAATTCTGTAAAGCGGCAGTCTGCTGTCTATTAACTATTTGACTACCGAAACGATTTCCAATCGATACCAAATTCTCCAGAATAATTCTACACTTCCTGTCGTTTCCAACGAGGGGTCTTGCGAATTATTCCGATATCGTTTGGTATTTTTCGTAAATCAAATTGTTGGGGTTCGAGATATACCTTCGGTGAACGAGATTTCTTCTGTCGTCGCCTCGGATGGACGTGGCTACACCTCGTCTGGATCCCGGGGCCTCCGGGCTAGATCGTCACGCCGGTATGACCTTGAACAAACCTCTGAGACTGCTCCCGATGGCTAGCGCAGTTCGGTTCGGGCGTCGGGACTCGTCAAACGAACCCTTCGGTTTTACGTGGCTTGAGAAGTTCTACAAATTCTACTTCTTTTCTCTATTATTTTTTTTATTTGTGCAATGAAGCAAAAATTCCCATCACTCCATCTTGCATCTCACGTTATGTGCTCGTTTATGGAATTTTTTTTATTTCTTCTTTTTTTTTAATTGTGACAAACAAGTGTCAAATTAGACACTTGTTAATGACTCACACCATGAGTCATTTATTCTACACATCCCACGTTGGGATGTGTAGAGTTTTCTATTTATTTATTTTTTTTATTTATTTTGATAATTTCCATTTGGCCGTTAAGGTTTCTAAATTTCTCAATTTAGTCCCTCAATTTTAAATAATAAAATAATTAAATCCAATCTAATTATTTTAATTATAATTGAGCCCACTTAGTTAATTAATTAAGCACTTAAGACAATCTCAAGTCCTAATTATTTCCGTGACTGTCACTGGAATTTAACTAAGTCGTCGACACCTCATATCAACGAATCTCATTCGTTAGGTTCCACATAAAAGCCCGCCGTTTTCGTTCAAGTTCATTACCATTTTTAAGCGCGACTCTCTACGTCTCAACTGGCATGGGAGGAATCCACGAGTCCCAGTATTCGTCTAGCCAATCCCACGGTACCGGACAGATCCCAGTTGAGAACGAATTTTGATCTAATCGAAATTCGGGCGAATCGATTATAGTGTATACATTTAAATACTTCTTATGCCTTTCACTTTCGTCCCGGTTAGGTGAGAGCCATGTAAATGTCAAACTCACTAACCTAACACTATGTTATAATCGAGACAGATCCGATTATTTAAACTCCGCTCTGTATCTAATACAAGCAAGTTTTCCAAGCTTCGGCCGAAGGCTTTATAATCGTCGCTCTCCGATTACCTCATAGGACATTAACCTATACGGATATAGGCAGTGAATCCCGATAGCAGTCAAAGCCCGGTAATCACCTCCGTAAAGTCGGTTGCGTTTCGTTGCTGACCCGTGTCTCTTTTATGAACACTTGCAAGCCTAGCCAACTAGCGACAAACCGAAATCGCGAAAGCAAATCTGTCAATGACCCTATCGGTCTGAGGCTGCTATAGTCATTCGTTCAATCATTGACAACATCCTAGCCATGTGATTGAGACGAATACGAGCCGAATGTCCGAATACGCAATCTCTCCGATCACCAATATCTCCATTACGACCCACAACCTCTCAAGTAATCGGTGACACTACCGATACTATGTGGTCGTCAATGAATAAGTCATATTCAGATATCTAGTCACCCACCTAGAATCCTTAGACTTACGGACTTTTTATTTAATGTTGAGATTAAGGACCATCCGGTGTCTCCTCTCTCGTCCCACGGGAATCAGACGTCCAACTCAAACATTTGGGTGTTATTTATTTATCACACTACCGGATGCCAAGTAGACTTTAAATTCGATAAATAAATAATAATGCCTTTATTATAATGAAAATATATATTCATTAACTTATTTGACGGTATATACAATAAACCTGTATTACAACCTATACATCATCGTGCGCCCTTTATTATTCCTAGTCCTCGTATGGCATTCCGAGGGCACACTCCCTAACAATTTCTTGTACATGCATGGCACATGCATATCACGTTAAAACGAGAGGTGATCACACCATATTGAGACGGTGATGATTTGAGATACTGACGTATGGGGTAGAATGTGGTGATTGTGATTTGTGACGCGTAGTGGAGTCGAGGCTGGGCTCGCAGGGCACTTGGCGGAGACAGACGTGATCGATCTGTCTAGTCGGACATGATCGATTCGAGGTGCATACCACCGGATGGGATTTTTATTTTGGTGTTGGAGATATACGACCTGGTAGGGGGCATTGACGTGATCGATCAGTGCACTACCGGCGTAGCTCGCCTCTAGACTTGGGGGTGGCCTCCCAGTAGTCTATTGCGCGCATTGGTGCCGAGCCTAATTTAGGGCCCTGTGTCGTGTGATGTGAAATAGGAATGTGGGAAAAGAGTGTGCAATATATCATGTCGTGAGAGATTGGGATCGGGGTTGAGTGCACACTTGCATACATGCATTTTATTCACCTACTGGGCAAATCGCTCAGTGTTTACGTGTTATAGGTACTGAGTCTGACGCCGATACACGTAAGACTGAGGCGGCTGGTGGCGGTGCTCCACGGACTTTTGAGGCGGGGCGGTACATGGATGAAGACCTGTGGAGCGGCTTCAAGACTTTTCATCTTTCGATATTTTGGGGCTTGGGCCCATGTATAGCGACGACGATGTAGACAGATCTTTATGTTAATGTGTATTATGTTAGGAAAAAGTTTTGATTAGACGGGCCTTCCGCGGCTTACGTTGCGGAAATCCGCCACTAAACCTTAGTTAGAAAAATATGGTCGCTACAGTCGGGGTGGTGAAATAAGGTTGGGTGGTAGTGGTTTTGTTAGGAATATTTTATAATGTTCAATTTCATTGTGTTTATCTTAGTTGGCTTGTATTTAATTAACTTTGGGCTAGTTTGTAATATTCTAGTTCTTAGATACTAGGGGTATAATATGCCAATTAATGTGGTATATATACCCCCAAACCCTAATTGGTGTGTGTTTTTGGTGTAGTATGTGTGAGTTGCGTGTGTGTTGAATAGTAAGAAAATTATTTTGACAGCTTTCACCTTCGATCACAAACACACCCCACGTCTAAGCTTTTAAATCTACATCAATAGCGTGGTAAATCGTCCTTGGTCATTCTTGCTGGATAGAATAGGGACCAACAAGTGGTATCGGAGCAAAACACGTTCTGATTTGAACGATTTCTGAAATTTTGGGTATTTTTTTGGGTTCGAATTTCTGCTATTGCTTGAGTTTTTGAGTTGATTTTACTGATCTTGCAAGCTCAAGAGGTAATTAGGTTGTTTTCGAGTGATTTGAAGTGATTATCCATCGAAACAAATCGGGTGATTTCTAGCCGATCCCAAATCGTGCGACCCCAATGAGCCCTCAAAATCTGGCGATTTCCCATTGAACCCCAAATCAGGCGAAGCCTTGATAGCGAATGATTTCATTGATGACGGGACTTTAGATTCTGAGAGTTGACCACTTAGATGATTTGACCTAGCTTAGTATTAGTTGGGCTTAACCAAAGTTTGGCCCATCCCCTTGGTTAGCTCATAGTTAATTTCAAGAATGGGCTCTAAAGCCTAAAAAGGAAATATTTGAGTAGAATGACATAAAGTGCGATTATTATCTTATATTAGTTGTATTTCATGCATTTCATGTCACGGCACGTCACGATGTTTAGGGAGATGATGACCACGTTGGTGGTGACACCCTACGGGGTTGTCTGAGCGGGGTAGAATGAGATGATGGTGAGATTTAGGTTAGACTCGCAGAGCACCTGGTGGGAGACAGGCGTGATCGATCTGTCTTCTCAGGTGTGAGCAGCCTGAGGTGTAAACCACCTTATAATTTTGCTCAGAGAAGGGCAGACAGGCGTGATCGATCTGTCTACCCGGGGAGAGCGTGGGAGCGCAACCCGGGGTGCAAAACCGTCGAGTGGGATTTTGATTGTTGGTTGTAGCGGAGCGACTTGGTAGGAGGACATTGACATGATCGTTCAGTGCACTACCAGTGTCGGCTGCCGCGAGACTTGGGAGTAGCTACCCACTAGTCTTTTGTGCGCGGGGGTGCCGAGTCTAACCTAGGGCCCTGATATTGAGATAGAGTAGATGGCGGGAACGAGTGTGCATTGTATTATATCATGCGTGAGGTGTTGGGACTGGGGTGAGAGCACGTTGCATCTGCATGAATTCACCTACTGAGGGGGGAATTCACCTACAAAATCTAATCCCCGTCCCCGCCCCGCGAGGCAAACGGGGATGAAATTGTCCCCGTCCCCGTCCCCGCGGGGATTCCCCGTCCCCGCGGGGATCCGCCCCGAAAGGGGCGGGGAATCCCCGCTATTCTACCCCCGCGGGGTGGGGACGGGGGGAAATTTTTCCCCGCGGATATCCCCGCCCCGTTCCCCGCCCCGCCCCGATTATTTAAATAATATATATTATATTCAATTAATATTATTATAAGTTAAATAATATTAAAATATACTTTGGATAATATTAAAATAATATAAATATGATTAAAATATTGTTTAAATAATATAAGTAATGTTAAAATATAGCTTAAATAATATTAACATAATATAAATTAATATTTTTTAAACAATTAAGACGGGGCGGGGAATCCCCGTGGGGACGGGGATCCCTGCGGGGACGGGGACGGGGACAATTTCATCCCCGTTTGCCTCGCGGGGCGGGGACGGGGATTAGATCCCCGCCCCGAACCCGCCCCGTTGACAACCCTAAGCTCAGGCCTTTATGTGTTGTAGGTCATGATGAGTCCGACGTCGACGAACGTCAGGACTAGGTTAGCGGCTGGTGGGGGTGACTCCATGGGCTTTTGAGGGCGAGAGCAGTACATGGATGCGACCTGTGGAGCGGATTTAGATATTTTGAATTTTTGGGGCTCCGGCCCATGTAAAGATCCCTTTTGTAAACAATATTTTTATGATATGTATATATTTTTATTTGAAAAGTTTTTAATTAATGGCTTCCTGCGGCTTTCGTTGCGGAAATCTGCCAAAAATTTAATTAGAAAAGTAGGGTCGTTACAGACGTGAATGGTACCTAAAGCGAAGTTGGTGCTCTGATCAGGGTAAATAGATGAGGGGATCCCCGAGATTAAAATTTTATAGACCTAAGTGTCGAGACAAATACTGAGTTGCTAAGGACAAAGAGGCCTAGCACAAAAATGACACCTGAGGATAATGACGATGGTCATTGAAACCGATGGCGTGAATTCATAGTTGGCTTAATTGCTAACAAAGCTAGCACTATAACCATGTCACGATAATGATGTTCCCAATAACATCCATCAGGTCCCGCATGACCAAAGAAAAGAGCTGAGCAAGCACAAAAAGGGCATATAATACATGCGAACATGGGAGTTAAGCTCCCCACACCATTACGTCTTGAAAGGAATGACAAAGTATATTACAGGCTATCACCATGATGAAAAAGGGGAGAGGTCTATACAAATAGGATGTCCCGGGGAGCTAGGAGCGACGTGCAGCAAGACAAGGGGATCTCCTTCAAAGTGCAAGGCTCGAAGAGGAGCTCCGCCATCAGGTCCCCGCCAGGTCCCTTCCAGATTCCAAGGACGACGGATATAACGGTGATGATAAAGCATAATCCTAAGATGTCCAGAAAAAAAAAAAGAGAGAAAAGATCAAGGGGTAGGCTCTCCCGAGGAGCTGAAGATGACGTTCGAAAGATCATAAATGTCAGCATGGGCCAAGACGTCTGCGTGCTTCTCTGCGGTAGGGAGCCAGACGAAATGGCTCTCGCGAGCTTCTGGATCTCCCTGAAAGCAACTACGGAAGGAAAGTTCCTGATCAGCAAACTCGTCTTCACTTCCTGCCACTCCGGTCCTCTAAGAACCTCTACTCAGCCGCCGAGGACAGAGGTTGGTGCTGGCGAAGGCGAACTACCCTCAGCCTTCGCATCCATGAACTAGGCAGCCACATGCACCTCCGTCATACACACGACATCGGCATCCTACTCTTCCTTCCCTTTAGCAAAGGAGCTCCGGAGCTTTCCCTCGTGCTGTTTCACAAGTGTGACGCCCGGGGCCGACGAGGGCGGGGAGTGATCGCCGGTGCGAGAAAGGTTCACGGACAAGGAGCGGCTCTTGGCATGCTTCTAGACGAAGGGGTACATGAACGAACCTTTCCGACATCCGAATGAGAGGGGATCCTGAGACTGACAATGTATGGGCATGTCAGGCTAAGAATCGTATAAGAGAATTGATAGTACTACTCATATCACCAAGGTCGACCTACCTTTTCGAGAGTCCATCTATAGAAACTCCAAAGTTAAGCGTGCTTGACTTGGGGCAATCTAGTGATGGGTGACCCCCTGGGATGTTTGCCCAGGGTGCGTGTGAGCGAGGACGAAGCACGTTGAAAGGTTAAATGGTGGTACAGTGGGGCCAGACTATCAGTCGGAGTGTGGTGGTCCCAATCCCATTGGTCCCGGTAGGGACCGATGCTACAGTCACACCCGGTATGAGACGGGTCGTTAAAGGTGGAATCAGAGCGTAGGCTCTAGATTCTGAAGACTGTCTATGTACTGCCGCTCAGACGTTTGGAGAACCAGCCTGGACTGTAAGTTAAATGCTTAATTATGTGATTATGTGTTATTTGATATGTGCCTTATGTGAATAATTGTAGACAATAGTTCGAAAATGACAGGGACACGTAGTGAGCATGTGGGCGAATCCAGCCGTAGGGCTAAACCTGAATTCCCTCCAAATGAAGAGGACTCCACCATTTTACGGCTGACTGAATTGCTTCAACTTCAGTCGGAGCATATCAATCGTTAGTCGGATCAAATCGACGAGCTACTCCATCACCATAGCTCTTCTGAACATCGTCCTTCCCCACAGCCAGTGCGTGTAGAAATTATAAGGGAACGCTTTCGAAAAATGGATCCCCCAACCTTTGCCGAAGCTAGGACCCAGCAATGGCTGAAAATTGGCTACGCACTATAGAAGATATATTTTTATATAGTCGTGTGCCTGAGAATGAAACGGTCCTGTGCGCCGTTCCCATGCTCGGAGGAAAAGCCCGATTCCGGTGGCCGTTAAAGTCCTAAAAGATCCGTTGAATAGGTCGTGGGAACGATTTGGAGAATTGTTCCACGGCAAATATTTTACTGCCCATGAACAAGAAAGGCTGATGCTAGAATTTATGAATCTCAGGCACGGAGGAATGCATGTAATCCAATATATCCGCCGATTCGAGGAGCTATCCCGTTTCGCTCCTCACATCGTGGCAACAAATCTACTCAAGGTGATGAGGTTCATTACGGGCCTCAAACCCGAACTTTATGGCGACTTAAGTATCTCGGGGGACCCGACAGATGGAATTCACCTAGTAGCAGAGCGGGCCATGATAGCTGAAAAAGCAGAAGCCCAGATCATAGAGGCTCAAGAGGCAAAGCGAAGAAAGGAGAACCAGCAAGCAGCATGAAATGATCGCAAGCGTCAATTCTTTGGCAAAGGCCAAGGAAACCAAGGTAATCGTCAGGGTCAACAGAACTAGCGTCGGACGTTGAATCAAGGAACCATGATTGCGTCGAATAGACCCCCAAATTCCACGCCCCAGTGCAGACAGTGCGGCGGCTACCATTTTGGAGTATGTTACAGGTCTGCAACTAATCCTAATCCTCAGTGCTTTATGTATGGAAGAATGGGTCATTATGCCAGGAACTGTGATGTACCTTTACTTCAGAACCCAACCCGACCGCCATTTCGACCTCCACCTATACCGGCTCGAGTTTTCACACTAACAAATGAAGAAGCCGAGGCCAACCCCTCTGTAGTGATGGGTATGTTAATTATCTATGACGTGCCCACTTCTGTGCTAATTGATTCTAGAGCCACCCATTCGTTTGTGTAGGCTAAGTACGTGGCAAAGAAGGAATATCTCCTACCTCACCTGAGTGCAACTATATAGTTACTCTACCACATGGTGATCCGACGCGTACCAAACAAGTGTTGAAAAGAAGCGTCGTAAATATAGAGGGTAGGAACTTAAGTGCCGACTTGATTGTAATCCCGATGAATGACTACGATGTCATCTTCGGATTGGATTGACTTTCAAGATATGGAGCCATCATAGATTGCAACAAGAAGGTCGTTAAGCTGGCTGCCTGAAGAACAAGCATTCACTTTTTCGGGTAAAGCAAATAAGAATAGTATTCGATGAATATCGGCTCTGAAGGCTCAACGACTTTTGAGGTGTGGTAGTGAGTCTTATCTTGTATACGCGGTAAAGGCGGAGGACTTACCTCAATCGGAACTAAAAGACGTACCTGTAGTCAAGGAATACGCCGATGTATTACCCGATGATCTCCCGGGGTTACCCCTGATCTAGAAATACAGTTCACGATAGATCTGATATCGGGGTCAGCCCCAATCTCTAAAGCCCCTTACCGTCTAGCACCGATGAGTTAAAGGAATTGAAGGAGCAATTAGAGAACCTACTATCTAAAGGGTTTATCTAGCCGAGTTTTTCATCGTGTGGCGCACACGTGCTTTTTGTGCGAAAGAAGGATGGGTTGATGCGACTGTGCATCGACTACAAGGAGTTGAATATGATCACGATCAAGAATAAATACCCCTTGCCAAGGATCAATGATCTGTTCGATCAGTTACAAGGAGCAACGTTATTCTCAAAAGTAGACCTCCGTTCGGGATACCACCAGTTAAAAATAAGGGAGACAGATGTTCCTAAAACTACATTCAGTATGAGGTACGGCCATTATGAGTTTTTGGTCATGCCTTTTGGACTAACAAATGCTCCAGCTGCTTTTATGGACCTGATGAATCGAGTCTTTAAGGACTACCTCGATCGGTTCGTTATCGTCATTATCGATGATATTCTGATCTATTCTAAGATAAGGGACGAACACGAAAGTCATTTGCGAACTGTCTTAGGAATCCTGCGAGAGAAACAACTCTACGCCAAATTCAAGAAATGTGAATTCTGGCTTGAGCACGTGGCCTTCTTGGGACACGTGATTTTGGGGAATGGAATCTGTGTGGACCCGAGTAAAATTGAAGCTGTAAATAACTGGCCACGACCTACTACTCCCACTGAAGTATGGAGTTTTCTTGGACTTGCGGGATACTACCGTAAGTTTATAGCTGATTTCTCTAGGATCGCCTCGACGTGAACAAATCTGACAAGGAAGAAAGTACCGTTTAAATGGACTGAAACATGTGAGCAGAGCTTCCAGAAATTGAAGAAACGTGTCACCTCGGCCCCGATATTGACAATACCATCACGAATCGGAGGGTTTGCGGTATACAGTGATGCCTCGAAAAACGGATTGGGGTGCGTACTAATGCAGAACGGAAAGGTGATTGCTTACGACCTCGAACTAGCAGCCGTAGTGTTCGCTCTGAAAATCTAGAGACATTATCTCTGCGGAGAGAAATGCAAAATCTTCACAGATCATAAAAGCTTGAAGTATTTCTTCACCCAGAAGGAATTGAAAATGCAACAGCGACGATGGCTAGAGCTCGTAAAGGACTACGATTGCGTCATCCTCTACCACCCGGGCAAAGCGTAGTCGCTGATGCCTTAAGCCGAAAGGCTCTGAATGTAGAGTTACATCAGTTAGGAATAGAGGTAGTCAATTTAGGCAAAGTTGAGGCAAAACTAGCAGCATTAACTCTGCAACCCAGGCTACTAGAACAGATCAGGAAGACGTAAGAAGAAGATGAACTCTATCTGAAAATAAAGGATGCACTTCCAGAGAATTTTAGAATACGAGAGGATGGAGTTTTACTATACAAGAATCGTCTTTATGTGCCTAATAACGAGGAGTTGGGACAAACAATAATGAAGGAAGCACAGGCGATCACATACTCAGTACATCCAGGAGCCACAAAGATGTATCAAGATTTGCGAATAACATATTGGTGCCCGGGAATGATGAAAGATACCGCTGTATGACCTGCCAATTGATTAAGGCAGAACACCAGCGACCCGGTGGAACTCTACAGCCTCTACCCATTCCAGAATGGAAGTGGGATCATATCACGATGGATTTCGTCGTTGGTTTACCCAAAACGACGAAAGACCACGATGGGCAGATTGTTGATCGCCTGACCAAATCTGCTCATATTTCCTTCCTATCAGCTCCGCTTTCTCCATGGAATGCTATGCGGAATTATATATTTAAGAAATTATTCGACTCCATGGAATTCCAAATTCTATCGTCTCGGATCGAGATTCGAGATTTCTATCGAATTTCTGGCAGAGCCTACAGAAAGCGATGGGAACTAAGCTCTCGTTTAGTACTGCTTACTATCCCCAAACTGACGGGCTGTCTGAGCGAAAGATTCAGACTCTTGAGGATATGTTACGAGCACGCGTGCTCGATTTCAAAGGAAACTGGAGTACGTACCTACCACTCATAGAGTTTTCTTACAGCAATAGTTTCCACGCCACAATTGGAATGGCACTGTACGAGGCATTCTACGGGCGTAAGTGCCGATCCCCAGTCCATTGGGACGAAATCGGCTTTAACGGGCATTACTGGGACCCGATATGATTCGTGACATGACCGAAGCCGTGACCAAAATTAAGGAAAGATGCGAACAGCACAGAGTGTCAGAAAAGTTACGCTGATAATCGACAACGACCCCTGGAGCTTTCAGAAGACGATCAAGTGTTCCTAAAGATTTCCCCGATTAAAGGAGTGAAGCATTTCAGACGAAAGGGCAAGTTGAGTCCCAAATACATAGGCCCCTTCAGGGTTATAAAACGAGTCGGCGAAGTAGAGTACCAATTAGAGTTGACGGCTTCACTATTACAAGTTCACGACATATTTCACGTGTCGACACTACGGAAGTACGTCGCAGACCCAAATCACGTGATCCAGAGCGAGCTTCTTTATCAACAACTCAAGCCTGACTTGAGTTACGAAGACAAGCCTATAGAGATTTTGATGTATGAGTCGAAACAACTCCGAAATAAGACTATCCCGTGTGGTGAAATCAATCAATTGAGGAAGCCACGTTGGAATGGGAGGACGATATGAGAGTTTGTTATCCCGGGTAATTCCAATCGGCCTAATTTTGGGGACGAAATTTCTTTAAGGGGGGGAGGATGTAATACCCGTAAAGTTTAATACGGGTATTTGATATAATTAATGGTGTAATTTCGTGAAATAAGAATCTTGATAAAACGACTTAAGTTTTAGGGGTAAAAACTCAGACTATAATAGTGTTGAAATTTTATTTCAAAAATATACCTATGTGATGTGGAACAATAATTAGGCAGACAAAAAGAGAATTAAGGAAATAATTAGCTTATGATAATTATTAAGAGAACTTAGTAAAAATAAGAGTTTCCTTGAGAAATATAAGGTTAGATTGTAAAGGGAGACTTTAGGGACCTCCTGTCAGGACCCGCTGTCCCAACTACCTAATTCTAACGTATCCTATGTGCCTAACGATGCTTTAATTAAAAGAGATGCGGAAATGCGTATGAAATTTTTCCATTTTTGTAATGGAAGTAGTTTTTATACATGACAAAAGAATTACATGACTTCCTAACTTCATGTGAATCCTAATTACACGAGATGTGTATACATGCACATCAAAAGAATCTCTATGCGTCCGGCCTCACAGGTCGTCATCCATGCACACACTCCCATCCCAAAAGCTGCTGGAAGCGCCAAACGATTTCCTTGCCATCTAAGCGATCACGTACCGTGGTCGCTCGCACCTACAACACATAACGTAAGGGATGAGCGATATGCTCAGTAAATAGAAATCATGCATGACGTGCACGTGATCAAACCCCGCAAAGGCAATCCACGCCAGTGCATCTTACGTCTTGTAGATCGAACTCAATCTCATATCTTTTATCTTAGGGCCCTTGGCAGACTTTTACCCAGGCGTACACCGTAAAAAGCTCTATCCAACCACGGGCATCAGCCCAAAGTATGAGGGCATCAACCCAGCCATACTAAAGCATGAGGGCATCAACCCAACCACGCTAATCAGGGATATAAGGGCATCAACCCGACCATGAGGGCATCAACCCAACCATGGTATCCCCCGACACATCAACGTCGTTCGTATACTGGCGACGCATCAACGTCGCCGACGGTGCATCAACGCCGTTTCGGTGCCCCGGAAGCCGCCACTTATCTTAACTAATAATAATATCCTCACCCACCTCGGCATTTAATTTTTGCTATTTGCGACATAATCATGCAAGCTCATCATTTCATTACCCCCAAATGTGTCGTGCATGCTTGTGCATATGCATAATGCATTAACGCCATAACGCTTACCGAAAGCATGCAACCATATCATAAAAGTTCACATAAACACGTAAGCACCTTATCACGTAATCACATGAATTAAGCACATACACATATGCTACGTGTTGTAGTTGGATTTCCACTTACCTGGCGTCCGTGGATTAGTCGCTACCTGACCCGGGTATTCTCCTAAGTACAAACCTTAGACATCGAATAGTATCGTTAGGACACTATTTTAATTAATTAATTACGTACTGACTTAGGTATTTCCTTGGTTATAAATATCTTCAGGAGTCCTAGTTAACTTGGTACATCTCACTTGACTTAGGGAACTTTATGAAGTTCACGAAGTTCATAAAATTCGTCCATAAGCTATTTGCTAGCCGGTCTGGTGAATTTCCTAATATTTCATCCTTTAAACTCGAACAGGCTATAAAGTCAGTCTATAAATTATATCAGTTGACTACGTAAATTTTCGTACCAAAATTCTATCGAATTCAACGTCTACCTATACCGAAAATAGGCCCTGAGGACACCGGTAGGCAAATTATGATCGGGCGTTGAAAGAGCCTATGCTCATTGGGATCGGAATATTTTTCTGATTAAATGGTGCGAAAATATTTTTCCTCAAAAGGCGATAGTTTTTTTTTTTATAACTTAAAACTCTAGGGGTTCAATTCGTGGAGTTCTAATTTTTTTTTATAACTTAAAACGTTTTTAATCTAGGGGTTCAATTCGTGGAGTTCTAATTCGCGAGTCTACACCTTGCGAACTCGTGTGCGAAATCCTTATTTTATAGTTCGCGAATTATCTCTAAGTTCCTAATTGGATTCGCAAAGTTCGGCCCGTGAAGTGTGTACCAATTTGGGTTCGCGAACCTAGTGCGTGACTCGTTAGAGTTCGCAAAGTTTAGAGTTCGCCAAATGTTAAGCTCGCCAACTACCCTTGATTCGCGAACCTCAATCGCAAAGCCTCCATTCGCGAACTGCCACTTCGCGAATTAGGTTCTGCGATACATCGGACTCGCAAACCTCAATTCGCCAATTTGCATGGATTCGTGAAATCTCACTTAGGCTTCTTAGCCAATTCGCGAACTTGCATGCTACCGCGAAACTTCGATGGATCTGCCAAATGAGTTCGCTAACTTTCCGGACTCGCGGAATAGGGCCGCGAAATGCATGGATTCGCGAACTGAATTCGCGAAGTGTATACTTCGCAAATTCATGCACGAGAGGGTTCTTGAGTTCGCAAAACTCGTATTCTGCGAATCTTACCCTACTCATAACACTTCTTGATTCGTAATTCTCAATTTCTAAGGATCAAAAGCTGCTTTTCCTAAGAACATCTTTGAAGACGTTTTAAATTCGAAAACCCCTAAGTTCATGCTTAATAAAATTACCGAGGTAGGCCTAAGTTTTTGTGGCTTATATTCCCTAAACAGGCCCTTTAAGAGCTAAACTCACCAAATCAAGCTTAAAAGGTGTTCGTTTAGGGCTTAACATCGCACCAGCCCCAATATATGGTATTTTCGTGCCTTGGTCCCTAGAATATACTACTTCTTGAACTAAAATATAAGCACCATGGTTAGAGAATAATACCTAGTCCCAAGCCCGCGTGTTTCGTATCTCGGCCTCTCCTCCTTCCTGGCTCAAGCTCACGTTAGTTTCTTAGCTATGGAGTTTGGTGGACTTGAAATGGGTTTTAGATTTTTGTTTTAGCAGGGAAGATGGGTTTTGACGGAAATATCCCCCAATTCAAGGAGATTGGTCTCTAAGCCATTTTTAAATGTTTTGGACCTCAACCCTTTGGCCCATTAGTGTTCCTAACCAACTTTGAGCCTAATTTATTTCTTAGCCCATTTTTCTAAAACATGGTCCAATTCCTGCTTTGCCTAATTTTTCGAAAACCTCTGAATATATTGGGGTCACTTGGTGCAAATTAGTTGTACCAAATTCACTAAGTCGCCTATGCATGAAATTACGCACATAATTTACCACGCGAAATCTCACGTAAGTCACATAAGCACGGAATTAACGCACGAGAGGCACATAATTTAATTAACATTCACGCAAATTTATTGGCTCTACTATTCACGAGGACCCGTGTGCTACAAGTTATCCATGAGAGACCTAGGAGAAGCAACCTATATTCTTGGAATTCGCCTTTTTGGAGATCGAGCAAATAGAATGGTAGGTTTATCTCAGGCCCTTTACTTAGATAATATCCTGAAACGGTTTCGTATGGATGAATCTAAGAAAGGGTCTTGCCAATGCGACATGGGATTCATCTCTCGAAATCCATGTGTCCTCAAAGTGAGGAAGCAAGGAAGGAAATGAGTCAAATTCCTTATGCATCAGCAAGAGGTAGCCTAATGTATGCGATGCTATGTAGCAGCCTGACATTGCGTATGCTTTGAGCATAGTAAGTCGGTACAAGTCTAATCGTGGTAAGCAACATTGGAGTGCAGTAAACAATATCTTCAAGTACCTTAGACGGACTAAAGATATGGTACTGATTTATGGAAACGGAGAATTAGAGGTGGATGGTTATGCCGATTCGGATTTCCAGTCGGACGTGGATGACCAAAATCTACTTCTGGTTTCGTCTATACGTCAATGGTGGAGCAGTGTCTTGGAAAACTTCAAAGCAAAGCACTACTGCTGATTCCACCACTGAGGAACAGTATATTGCGGCCTCAGAGGCTGCACAGTAAGGTGTTTGGATGAGGAAGTTCTTGGAAGAACTCTAAGTTGTTCCAGGCATAGTGGACCGCCCGCTACCATTGTGGTGCGACAATAGTGGGGCAGTAGCACAAGCCAAAGAACCTAGGTCTCACTCAAAGTCCAAACACATAGAAAGAAAATACCACGTGCTGCGTGGGTTCGTTTGAGAATGGCTGCATAGCTGTGCAGAAAATAGCCATCGCGGATAACGTGGCAGACCCACCAAGCCTCTTTCACAGGCATTGCTTGATCGACACCTCCATAAAATGGGGTTACGATATCATAGCGCATGGCATTGAGTGCAAGTGGGAGATTGTTGGGGATGTGCCTTCGGAATGCCATTCGAGGATGTAATGAATAGGGCATGTATTTAATATTCAATGTATTATTCGCTCTGTATTTGAATAATGTAATCTTATACATATTAATAGAATATATATGTTATTATTCATTCGCTAAAAGGCATATTATTTATTTACCTATCAATTCTTACTAGGCATCCGATGAGATGGTAAATAAATAAATCTCATGTATCGTGAGTTTAGTCATCGATTCTCATGGGATGAGAGAGGGGCACCGTTGAGCTATTATCCTCCGATATTAAATTAGTCCATAAGTCTTAGACCTCAGTAGGGTGACTGAGTGTCGGTCATGACTTATTTGTTAACTACTCTTATATGGTTGTGCCAACCATTCGCTTGGGAGTGGGAGGTCGTAACATTGGAATAAGTTGAATCAGGTGATTGATTTGTACTTGGACATGACTCACAATCGATGATCACATAGGGCCTTATCGTTACTCTGGGTAGCGTCAATGATCAATCGATTGACTATAGTAGTGTGCTTGGACCTTAGACCAAAGGGTCTTTGACGGAGTTGACTTCGGGGTCTTGACTTGTCACTAGTTAGCTAGGCCGGCCTTGTTCAAAGACGAACATGGGTCTGCGGCGACATGCGATCTTGACAACGAAGGGTGACTTCGTGCTTAGACTATCATGAGGGATTCACTGTCTTGTTAGTAACCGAGATATGTGTCCTATGCATACTCGGGGACGGGAACTCTTCGGCCGAAGCTATAAACTGACTTACATGGAACGTAAGGGTAGTTTAGTAATTTTGCTAGTCAGGCATAGAGTCGAGTCTAGTGAGTTTGACGATTTCATGACTCTCACTTGACCGGGACATAAGTGAATGGTCTACACGTACGACGATAATCTATAGTCGATTTGTAGATCGAAGATCGTACTCAACACGGGATCTTTTCGGTACCACGGGATTGGCTAGGCACTTACTGAATTCTTAGATTCCTCCCTTGCCGGGTTGAGACGAACCAAGAGAGTCGGGCCTAAAAATGATCAATGTGATAGTGCCTAACTAATACCAGATGTAACTTGATTTAGCGGTCTTAGAGACGTTAATGGAAATCCCTTTGGTCAGAATCAAGATTGGTGAGTCTTTTATATATGGTTAAAAGTTCAGGGCAATCAGACATTGTTTAACCCTCGATCTGAGAGAAATACAAAACTGTCGCAATGCTGTCAAAAGAGTCACGGCCGTGAACGTCTTGCACGTGGCCGTGACGACCGGGAGTGGGCGAGCCATAGGCTGCCCGACAGTGTCGCGGCCTTGGCACTTCATGCCCAGGCTGTGAAGGCCTCCAGGTGACAGTCACGGCCGTGACAGAGGCCGTGACGCGTCGCAGAAGCTGCCTAAAACTTGTCACGGCCGTGAAAGGTCTTGCAAGAGGCCGTGAACCGACAGTTTTTGGTCAAATTGGATCCAAACCTAACCCACTTTCGTATCTTGTTCTTTTGTTATGATTTGTGGGACAATATCTAGTCATTAGATGATAAATTAACAAAAGAATCAAACAAAAATTAGTCATGTAGGACATGATTTCATTTAAACAAATCTAAATTTTATTTCATGATTTAAAACTTGGTTTTTATAATAATGAGACTTGTGATTTTCGTCCATAACTAGTTCTAATTTTTCTCACACTAAGCTTTGAGTTTTATAGAGAGAAAAAAGAGCACTTAGGGTTGTTCTTGTGAAAACGCTAAGTGTGAGTGAGTTTCTAGCAAATCACACACACGTAAACATCTCTATACGAACATTCTTCACTTCCTCTAGCCATCATTGGGGAGGTGAAGTCTGTGGCACATCACGGTGTCGGCGTGACTCTCTTCGACACAATTCGTGAACTACGGGAGCTAAGGATCTTCGCTACGAGGGTAAGATCCTTATACTTTATACGTATCGTACGTGCAGTTTTTCTTTATCAAACCGAGTATCCTGGGAAACCGTATGGGGAACCCGGGAAAAATTTTAAATTCCACTGCATCCGGGCAAGGCCTCGGGTCACTCGGGATTTCCCAGCACATTGACCCCAGCCAAATCTGTATTTACCATGTACTTTAGTAACAAAAATTCCCATTTTTTGTAACGATGATAGCTGTCTTAAGTAGATTTTGGCGACTGACCTGGGTTCGAGCCCTCCTAATAATATTTCTGTTATATTTTACACCTCAATAAATTTTCTTATATTTACTTTTGACCCCCCAATCTTTCTAATTTACTTTTTGACACCCCCAACTTCTAAAATTTGGATCTGGCTGTTAGGAATATGCCCTCGAATGCTATACGAGGATTAGATTGTATAGGGCATTAGCTTATTTATCATTCGACCTTTTATGTAATAAGATATTTTTTATGTGTTTATTGAAAGGCGTTGTTCGTTTATTGGATATAAGAGTACTTTACTAAGCATCCGATAAAGCAATAAATGAACAACTCCAAATGTGTCGAGTTGAGTCACTGTTCTCGATGGGTACGAGAGAGGAAGGCACTAGTGGACTCTTAACCTCGAGCATTGAAAGTCTGTAAGCCTTAGGCTCCAGTTGGGTGCTGGATAACCGATTACGACTTATTTGTCGATGACCTATCGAGTGCCGATATCCCGCTTGGAAGCGGAGTTCATGACTTGTGATGCAAGTCGAATCAAGGGATTGAATTGTTTCGTGGACACTGACTCACGGGTCGTACAGTCGAACATGGCTTATTACTCAAGGAGTGTCAATGACCGACGACAACACTATAGTAGTCTACGTGAACCTTCGAAGTCTCGACTATCACTGGTTCCCCTCGACCCGATTTGCTGTTGCATGGGTCAGCGGGCCAGATGCGGTCTTGACGATGATTTGTGATTGCCGGGCTTAGACCGCCGAGTACGGATTCACAGTCTTGCAGGTAATCGAGATAAGTGTCCTATGAGGACGGCAACGGGAAATTATGAAATCCTTGGCCAAGGTATTGAACTAACTAATGTTAGACATGGAGGGTAGTTTTGGTAATTTGCCTCATCCCCGTTTTATCATAGAATCGAGTATAGTGAGTTTGACATAGACCATAGCTCTCACTCGATTGGGACACAGCTGAAGGGTTTATACGTAGTACTATAATCTATAGTAAGGTTCTCGAATAAAGACTGGGCCGAAATTCGCACTTGAATCGGGTTACGATCTGGTACTGCGGGATTGGCTAGGTAACTGCCGGACTCTTGGATTCCTCCCTTGCCGATTGAGTCGAACCTAGAGAGTCGTGCTTAAAAAGAATCATCAACGTGTACTGATAAGGAGAGAAAGTGTTTTGGGCCTTAACGGGCCTTGGGCCGTTGGGCCGCGCTTTAGTGCGCCTCGGGCCGTTTAATGGACCGAAGTCGGACTTCCTACGAAACTAACTTTGAGACTTGAGCTTGGCCAAGTGCTTAAAAAGCTTGAGGGTAAAATTGGAATTTGACCCTAAGCTAATTTTTGAATTATGCCTTGGGAATTAATTTCGAAAATTAAATATAAATATGGAAATAATGTATTTGGAATATTATTTATTTTAAAGTGAAAATTTCAAAATTAATCTTGGATTAAGTTTTGAATTTAATGCCATATTTAAATATACCTAGTTTGACTTAGTATTAAGTTAGTTGTCTAATTATGGTAAGTATATTTATATGAATTTTGAATTAAATAAGGGAGAGAAAGATATGGTAAAATCTCTCCACTTAAGGAGCAAAATCAAAAGTCATATCTTTGAGATATTTTAGGGATTTCCAAATATATCATACTATAAATAGGGCAGCCATATTTCATAATTTGGAGTGAAAATTTCGTCCATCACTAGGGCACAAAACACACACCGAACAAAAACACTCTTCTCTCACGCGACGACTCGGTTCTCTCTAGCCATCTTTAAAGAACTGATTCTGTGCTACACTGCGAAGTCGGCGTGACGATCTAGTGCGATCCACCACCATCGACGAAGTCGTGAAGAAAAGGACAAGGAGCTGCCACTCGCTTCAACTAGTGATTCTCTACGGGTTTGACCTGCCCTATTACATGTCTATGTGTTACTATTCTGATCCCGAGCAACGAGGGCAATAAGGGAACCCGAAAAACTTTTGTTCCGCACCGTACCCCGGGGCGGTGTCCGCAACAGTGGTATCAGAGCGGGCGCTCATGATCAGAATCATAACGTGTTTAAACTGAAACGAGGCGCGTGGGAGACGGTCGAAAAGCCGACACGGTTCAACCGTCGTTGGGCTACCGTCGTTTGCCAACCCACGGCCACCAACTCGTGCGGTGTACAGACCGACGATGAACCACGAACCGGACAGAGACCCGCGCGGCAGCGGAACCCGGGCGCTGTAACTGCGGTACAGCCGCGGGATCGGACTGCTTTGAGCAGGCCCGATCATCCTCGAACCTTGGGTCTGACGCCAGCCATGGTGGCTTAGGCGCCATCCCCGGGCAGCACCGCCGCAAGGTGCGGCGGCTCAGCTGAGATCGTCCGCGGCTTTGGCCGCGGACTGCGATGGCGTGCACGGTGCGCATTGTGCAAGACAGCCGCAGCGAATCCGGCTCGTCCGGAACGCTGTGGCGGCGATCTCTCCCGACGAGGGAGTGACTGGGCACGAAGGGGCTGAGGCGACGAGGGAGTCGCGGCAGTATTCTGCCACGAGCTGAACACGCACGCGTTGCGCGGCGTGGCGTCCCCGGCGGTGCCGGCACCGGCTCCAGTCGGGACTCCACGCTGACGGCCTTCTCCGCCATGTCTCTCCGGCGTGTTTTGACGGCTGCGCGATTTGAGTCGCGACAGCTATGTTAGGGCTTCATGATCAAAGCCTTAACGGGCCTTTTAATGGGCTTGGCCCGTTTAAGGCCAAATTTTCGTTTCTTTTTAAAATCATGTAATTGTCAACGTGCTCGTTATGAATGTGATTTAAGGTACACTTGCGGGTTTAGGAATTTGGTTTCCGGGTCATATGTAAGGGTCACGTCCCCTGGGTTGTATTTGTTTTATACAGGTTGTTCGGGACCTATGATTCCCCCCGTGTTGTAATTTACTATTTTATTAGATTAGACTTGAATACGAAGACGAGGTCCCATTTGGTGGAAGGCAACTCCCCGGCAGTGACAAGGTGGTTGACGTTCGGTGACTTTGAGGCCGTTCGAGTGACGAAGGACGTTTGACGACTTCAAGACCCGTGCGGCGACCCGAGGTCTTTTGAAGACGCATGTAATAGGGATAGGCTAGAAATAACCCGATTGTGTTGTCTTGTAATTTATTTTCCTAGGGTCAATTTACTACCTACGTGCGTGTTGGTTTTTGAAATGATATGCATGTTTTATGTGCTCTTATGTGAGATGGTTTATTCTCCCGTTTGACAAATACTAAGTGGGTAAAGGAATTGGATTCCTGTCTTCTATCATGCTTGAGATGTCTAGCATTGGGGAGTTTTGCGATTTGTTCCGAGTAAGTTGGCGTCTATATCTCGTCCCAGTGTTAGCATCTCGGGTGCGTCTTGGACGCCGCTCGTCATACCAGTCTGCCCCCCACGAAGCTTATGGCAGCAAGGGGCGGTACATTTTGTGCGATTTGAGCATAAGTTGATAGATCACACTTAGGCAGTTAAACCCAATAAGCAGGGTTAGCCGTGAGGGTCAATGACTGAGACTAAGATAGTTGAAACTCTTATTGGATAAGTTCGCGTTCGACGTGACTTCGATAAGATTGGATGAGCCAAATATTGCGTTAAAGGCTGAGGCGAGTCTAGTCGAGTCGGGGACATCAACTCCACTATGAAACTTTCAACGAGGTTTCCGAAACTCTTCTCGAGAGGATAGTTTTTCGAGAAAAATAGTGGGTGTCAAGCGAAACGAAAAGTCCTTGTTTGCGCTTGATGAATGATAAGATAAACCTAATTAGATCTTTATTTTCTGCAGCTTTACGTTTCTTTCTATTTACTGCGATGACGAATATAATTACTATGCTGCTTGAGAGAAACTGTTTGGCGGGACCAAACTACGTGGACTGGCTCCGTAACCTGAGGATAGTACTATGTATGGAGTCGCTGACTTATGTACTCGATTCCCCCGTACCGCAAGTCCCAGGGACTGATGCGAGTGACAAAGACCGGGCTGCATATGCCAAATGGCAGATAGACGAGCCAAAGGTCAAGGGCTATATACTTCTTTCCATGAGCAATGAGTTGCAGCGCACTCACTCGGAAATAAAAGTGGGCGCCATTTTGCTTCATTTGAAGAGCTTTTTGGCGAACATTCCAGGAGTGCTCACTATTCCCTGACGGAGCAACTATTTCATTGCAAAATGGCTGAGGGTTGTGACGTCGGCGCGTACGTGCTCAAGTTGATCGATTTGATCGAAAGACTCGAGGCACTGGACTTTATCATGGATAACGAACTCCAGAACGATCTCATACTTCAGTTGCTCCCACCTTACTTCAATTCGTTCATCGTGAACTTTAATCTGAACAAGGTCAGGATGACATTGAACCAGTTGTCGGCAGGGCAGACTCATATGAAGAAAGTGAAAGGAAAGGAAGTTGTTGGGCCGCGCCTTAGTAGGCTTTACGGGCCTTGGGCCGTTGGGCCGCGCCTTAGTGGGCCTCAGGCCGTTTAATGGACCGAAGTCGAACTTCGTATGAAACAAACATTGAGACGGGCTTGGTCAAGTGCTTAAAAGGCTTGAGGGTAAATTGGAATTTGACCCTAAGCTGATTATCGATTATGCCTTGGGAATCAATTTCGAAAATTAAATATAAATATGGAAATAATGTATTTGGAATATTATTTATTTTAAGGTGAAAATTTTGAAATTAATCTTGGATTAAGTTTCGAATTTTATGCCATATTTAAATATACTTAGTTTGACTAAGTATTTAAGTTAGTTGTCTAATTATGGTAAGTATCCTTATATGAATTTTCAAGTAAATAAGGGAGAGAAAGATATGGCAAAATCTCTCCACTTAAGGAGCAAAATCAAAAACCATATCTTTGAGATATCCTAAGGATTTCCAAATATATCATAGTATAAATAAGGCAGCCCTATTTCATAATTTGGAGTGAAAATTTCGTTCATCACAAAGGCACAAAGCACACACCGAACAAAAACACTCTTCTCTCAGGCGACGGCTCGGTTCTGTCTGCCATCTTTAGAGAACTGATTCTTTGGTACACTGCAAGGTCGGCGTGACGATCTAGTGCCATCCACCACCATCGACGAAGTCTTGAAGAAAAGGACGAGGAGCTGCCACTCGCTTCAACTGGTAATTCTCTACGGGTTTGACCCGTCCTATTACATGTCTATGTGTTACTATTCTGATCCCGAGCAATGAGGGCAATAAGGGAACCCGGAAAATTTTTGTTCCGCACCGTACCCGGGGACGTGGCGTCTCCGGGAGACACAGGGTAACCCAACACTGAGATCAACGTCCCCGGAGACACTGGGTAACCCAACATTGTCACTGATCATATCTAATATATACTTACTATAATAGAAAATTTAACATATTATTTAAAAAAATTATGACGGTACCCGAAGAACCCGATCAGATAGCAAATTACTACATGATATCTCACCTAAACAACAATTATCGGGTATCCAATCCAATGGTAAAATACCCGAACTACTTGAATTTGACAAATTTGGGTAAAACCCGAATACGAGATTACCAATGCCCACCCCTACATAGAATTCCCAATGGATTCGTAGTAAATAGAGCTAATTGGGAACTGGGATCCCCTCTCTCTCCCCCTAATTTAAACTTTATAACCAGAGCTTTGACCCGGTAAAAAGTACAGGATTCGATCCGTTATCCATCACCGTCTACTCTCCCTCTTTCCTCTCCTAATTGCAACAACCACACATACACATACATAGGTACGTACCTACATTTATCTGAGCAGAGATAATCAGATGGTATTCTACTTCAAAGCACGACCGGAGGCTGGGGACTACATATTCATGGACCTCGACAAGTACGAGAACGAGGAGCTAATTAAGTATGACGACGACTGGGTTTTTTCGGTTCCACTTTGAATCTCCAACGGCCATGAATGAGGTCTTGGAGGGTGGCCCGTGGCTTGTCCAGGGCCAGCCATTGTTTTTGGAGGTGTGGTGGCCGGGCATGTCAATGGAAAGAAAGGACCTTGTCGAGGTTCCGCTGTGGGTAAAGCTATGGAACGTCCCTAGTGAATTATGGACCAAAGCGGGATTGGGTGTGGTTGCTAGTGGCGTTGGCAAGCCCCTGTTTGCTGATGGGATCACAGCTAAAGGGGAACGTATTGATTATGCACGTGTTTGCATTATGAAAACGCTTGCCACCCCCTTTGTAGAGAAGGTGGATATTGAACTTCCGAATGCGGACGGGAGTACATATGGAAGGGTTTAAGTTACGGTGGAGTATGAATGGAAGCCGAGAAAGTGCGGTTTGTGTGATACATGGGCTCATGGGGACACACATTGTCCCAATCAAAAGAAGAAGCCGGCTCCAGTGAAGCCGGTTCCCGTGCGGCCGTCCAAAAATATGTTGGGGCCTAGGTCGACCAACCAGCCGCACGCACAAGCACGTCCAGCGCGTCTGGGGACTAGGGGGCAGTACATGAGCGTCCACAACAGGAACACCCAAAGCGTGATCATTTACGTCAGGGGCGCCTTCACCACTCGGAATAGAGGCAGATCGGTGCTCTTGGGAAGGCCGTACGGATTGATCCGATGGTGGATGTGCCAAGAACAGCCTCGCCTACTCGTACGGAGCCTCTAGCTAGTTCATTCGCCCCATGCAGTTCGAGTCGAGCCAAGGAGGATGATCACTTCGACCACTTTGATCGTAGCTTCTTTACGGTGCTGCGTGATTTGAATGAGGACGAGGAGGTTGGTACGGATGCCACTGATACACGGACTACGGGTCCTAAAGCACATGCAGCCCGAAATGGGCCCCATTCATAATACCGGTAGGTTCGTGGAACGTGCGTGGTCTTAATAGGCAAGACCACAGGAGGGCGGTGGGGGACTGGATTGCGCGGGGGGATTGCGCATGGTTGGGCTTCTTGAGATGAGGGTGGCTGCACGCAATGCGGCTCGCATCTCAGATGGCCTTCGGCCGCGCTGGGCTTGGTTTTTCGACTATGATGATAGTCCGGGGAACCGCATTTGGATGGGATGGGATCCAACATGGCTTCGTGTGACTATTATGGCGAAGTCCAGGCAGGCTGTTCATTGCCATGTGGCACGGCTTGGCGTGTCGGAACACTTGTTCATCTCGTTTGTATATGGGAATTCTCGTAGGGAGGACCGTATTTCTTTGTGGGAGGAGTTGACCCAGTTCTCTGCTCTACGTGTTGAGGATGCATGGTTGGTGACGGGGGACTTTAATGCTATCTTGCATGCGGGCGAGGGAAGAGGGGGTGGGGTGCTCCTCCGGCACGGGATATGTCGGAATTTCAGGCGTGCCTTCTAGGCGCTGATCTTACTTTGCTTCCGTCCACGGGACAAGCGTTTACTTGGTACAATCAGCAGCGGGGCCTCGGGGGCATTTGGAGGAAGTTAGATCGCATGCTTGGCAACCCCCAGTGGTTTGCCCGATATCAGGATGCCTGCTTTCGCTGTGACATGCCTGCTACTTCAGATCATTCACCGTTATCTTTGGGGGAGATGCCGGCTGGGATACGGGGTACGTCGTTTCGGTTTGAGAACTTCCTTACCAAGGAGGAGGATTTCTTGGGCCACGTTCAGCGGGTATGGAATACTCCTCTAACGGGTTTTCCTATGTACATGTTGGTCCAGCGGTTGAAGTTACTCAAACCGATTTTCAAGCACATGCGACGCGCCAAAGGGGACCTAGCTGCGAATGTTGCGGATGCCTTACGATTCTTGGGAATTGCACAGAAGTTCGCCGCTCTGTTTCCACTTGAGGTGCTATTCCACGATCTCGAAAGGCATTGCCGGTTTATTTATGCTAGGGCTGTCGAGATTGAACACACCGCGCTTTCCCAACGAGCAAAGCTTGCATGGCTTAGGGATGGCGATCAATGCTCTTCGTACTTCTTCCGGAAAGTTGAGATACTGCGTGCGACGAACCGGATTATTTCACTGGAAAGCCAAAGTGGCGTAGCTTTAGAGTCTCCTGATGCTGTGGAAGGAGAGTTGTTGGGGTTTTATCAGGAGTTACTTGGCCAATCAGCGCGTACGGGTCCTGTTTCAAGGGCTGAGATACAAAGGGCCATTTCACGCAAGCTCTCCCCAGCCGCGTCGGAAGACATGATCAGGCCAGTGGACGGCGAGGAAGTCAGGCATGCATTATTCTCTATGGGGGATGAGAAGGCCCCCGGGCCTGATGGATTTACGGCTGCTTTCTTCAAAGCGGCGTGGGGGATCGTTGGTCCTGATGTGATATGTGCAACGCAGGACTTCTTCAAGACGGGATGCCTACTCAAGGGTCTTAACAGCACGTTGATTACGCTCATTCCAAAATGTGATTCACCAAGCCGAGCGACAAACTTTCGGCCCATCTCGTGCTGTAACGTCATATAAAAGATCATATCCAAGGTGTTGGCAAATCGTTTGAAGCCGGTGCTGCGAGATGTGGTCCATGCTTCACAGACGGCCTTTATCCCTGGCAGGAGCATCAGTGATAATATACTGCTAGCACAGGAGCTTTGTCTTGGGTATACGAGTAAGGGAAGGCCTCCACGAGCTATGCTAAAGGTGGATCTTGCCAAGGCCTATGACAAGGTGGAATGGAGCTTCTTATTAGCGACTCTTCAGGCGATGGGATTCCACCCAAGGTATGTTGAGTGGATACGGAGTTGCTTGACGACGACCACATTCTCTATCAACCTCAACGTGTAATACCCGTAATATTTTACTACGGGATTTTGTTGTAAATAATTATGTAAATTGGTGAAGAAATTTAAGTTATGAACAAAGATATAATTTATATAAGTTTTAACTTAACTTCGAAATTTATCAAAAGCTAGATTAAATTTACAATGTTGGGATATGGGCTATGCTTAGTTCGAATTTAGGCCCAAATGTTCAAAGATAAGCTCTAATAAAAAACGTTACTTAAGCCTTAGGAAAAGTAAAATCATTACCATGTCCCATCAATAGTATTAATACTTATCTTGCAATCGTTGATATCAAAAAGACACTGAATAAGGAAACTCTAAAGAGAAGAAAAGTGAAGTAGAAGAAGAAGACTTCCAACGAAATTTTGAGAGATTACCAACATAAGGAAGCTAACAATTCGAAACCATAATTGAGGTCTGTTAAAGTTTTCGCAATTAGTATGTTTAACATGTTTTCAACATGTAGTTGCCTTTACGTGATCATATGCTTATTATAGAGGTTTTGAAATGTTGCTATGTATAGAAAACCCTAAATTCTTGAATTTCGTTGTACTCATAAGCATTTATATCATATGAATCTTAATAATTCAAAGTATTTGAGTTCATGCGAATTTAGAGTTTTTAAAGTGCTTTTTCTGGAGATAGGGAGATTTATTTTGATAATCCTAATGATAGATTAGTCTAGTGTATGAAGGTTTTCGATATTTTAACAGTGGAAAATATTGGGAAGTTTTTGGCATTATTTGATTATGGGCAAATGGAAGATCTCGAGGTGACATATAAAGCTTCAATTTCCACAAGAATACAAGTTCTCGGCAAGTGCATTTACAGTTTAATAAACTACCTAGGATGTCGATATGTCTCATTTGATTTTTGGATGACTCACAAATAATAATAAAAAAAAAGGGAGAAGGTTTCGATAAAGCTTATTAAAGCTTTCGTCATATCACCATCATTACCTTAAAGATTTCGAAATGATTAAAATAATGGTGAAAAAGCTTTCGAAACTCCCTATTAGTGTCATCAAAGATTTCGACACTGCCATTGTCGAGAACAATAAAATATCGCAACAATAATATCGAGAACTACTATGATGTTTCGAAATAAGCTATATTAAAACATGTCGACATGTCAGGAGAATTACAAAAATGTCGACACTGCCAAAGAAAATTTCTCGACATTTTATGAACATTTCGGCATAGTGTCTTAGTTTATAAACTTTTCGGTGTTACTTAAGTTCTCGACATTTAACCTCCCCAACAAAATTTTTGGCACTAAGTAGTTCTCAAATAAATTAGGGTTTTCGTCATTTTAGGGTTTTCGTGATTTTAGGGTTTTGATAATTTTAGCATTTTCGAAACTTATATGACTTAGTAAATTTATTGATGTAAAAATATTTTCAATATTCAGCGGATCGAAGCATAGGAAATTTACCCGACTTCGTAACTAATTTTAGCAGGAGGACAGGTAGGTGGATCATCCATCTACAATACGTAAACACAATTATGTGTTTTCATGTGATTATGTGATTTACGTGAATTATGTGATTTAGATGTTTTACGTACGTTACATGTGAATCATGTTTTTATATGTTATTGCGATTATATGCATGGCACGTGCATTTCACGTCAGGCTAAAAGATGATTTCCACCGTATTGAGACGGTGATGATTCGAGATGTTGGTATGTGGGGTATATTGAGAATATTTGTGATCGGTTGGGCTCACAGGATTCCTGGCGGAGACAGACGTGATCGATCTGTCTACTCGGACGTGGTCGGTTCGAGGTGCACACCGCCAGAAGGGATACGGGTGTTATCACCCATGATATATATATATATATATGGATACGGGCGTTATCGCCCATGACTTATGGATACGGGTTTAACCACCCATGACATTGGATTCGGGTGTGATCACGTGACCACCCACGATATTTATTGCGCGCGTGAGCCTAACCTAGGGCCCTGTGTTGTGTGAAATAGGAATTGTGGGAAAAGAAAGAGTGTGCATTAAATCATGTTGCGAGATATTGGGATTGGGGTTGAGTGCACACTTGCATACATGCATTTTATTCACCTACTGGGCAAATTGCTCAGTGTTTACGTGTTGTAGGTACTGAGTCCGACGCTGATACGCGTCGTGACTGAGGCGGCTGGTGGCGGTGCTCCACGGACTTTTGAGGGCGGTGCGGTACATGGATGAAGACCTGTGGAGCGTCTGTAGGATTTTGTTCTTTTGATATTTTTGGGACTTCGGCTCGTGTACAGAGATAACGATGTAGACGTATTTTTATATTAGTATATATTATTTTAGGAAAAAGTTTTAATTAGACGGGCCTTCCGCGGCTTACGTTGCGGAAATCCGCCACTAATCGTAGTTAGAAAAGTAGGGTCGCCACAAGTGGTATCAGAGCGTAGGCTTTAGATTCTGAAGACTGTCCATGTATTGCCGCTCAAAAGCCTGGAGAACCAGCCTGGCCTGTAAGTTTACTTTTTAATTACGTGATTACGTGTTACTTAATATACGTGTTTTCTATGAATAATTGTAGAACTAATTAAGAAATGCCAAGGACACGTAGAGAAGCGGGTGAAACTAGTCGTAGGGCGGGTTCCGAATCCCCACCGAATGAGGATCGCTCTACTATTCATCAACTGACCGATCTGATCCGATGACAGTCAGATCAAATTAACGATCTTATTTACCGTCAAAATTCCTCGGAATGTCACTCATCTCCTGGCCCAGAACGTGTAAAAGCTGCTGGGGAAATGTTCCGACGGTTAAACCCCCCTTCGTTCGAAGAGGCAGCTGATCCTACCTTTGCAGAGGATTGGCTCAGAACAATAGAAAATATGTTCCGTGTGAGTCACCTTCCTGATACTGAGAAGGTGACGTGTGCCACCTTTATGCTACGTGGGAACACGGGTTATTGGTGGGACACAATTCAAGTACTCGAAGATCCTACCATTATGACCTGGGAGAGGTTCAAAACGCTCTTTCGGGGCAAGTACTTTACTGCGCCAGATCGGGCGCAGAAGCTGAATGAGTTTATCAATCTGAAACAAGGAGGGATGTCTGTAGCAGACTATATTCGTAAGTTCGAGCAGTTGTCTAGGTTTGCGCCACATATCGTTGCCACTGACGAGCTGAAGATAGAACGTTTCTTGGAGGGTCTCAAACACGAGATCTTCCGGAGCGTAAGCATGTACGATACGGAAGGGAAGACTTATGCCCGTATCGCTGAACGAGCAATCCTAGCGGAGCAGGCGGAGAGCAGAGTTACAAAGGCGCAGGATGCTAAGCGGAGAACAGAAGGACAATAAGGAGGAGAGAACCAGAAACGCCAATTTTTCGGCAAGGGACCAAATTATCGCGGGAATCAACAGGGTCAACAGAATTGGCGACCAAGACCAAATCAGGGACCAGTTAATATTCCAAACCGACCTCCGAATACCACACCACAGTGTCAACAGTGCGGACGCTATCACTTTGGCGTATGTCGTACTCCACAGTGTTTTCGATGCGGAACGGTTGGACACTATGCCAGGACATGTCATGTGAATGTGCCTCAAGTCCCGAATCAACCATTGGTCCGACCCCCTCCAGTGCCAGCACGAGTTTTTACTCTAACGAATGAGGAGGCCGAAACAAATCCTTCCGTAGTAACGGGTACGTTGACTATCTATGACGTGCCCAGTTCTGTGTTAATTGACTCTGGGGCTACACATTCATTCGTGTCGGCCAAATATGTGGAAAAGGTGGGAGTTTCTCCTACCTTATCTAAATGCAATTACATAGTTACCCTACCACACGGTGATCCGACGCGCACTAACCAAGTGCTAGAAGGATGCTCCGTTAACATTGAGGGTAGAGATCTGAGCGTCGACCTGATTGTGATCCCAATGAATGACTATGATGTTATCTTTGGAATGGATTGGCTCTCGAGATATGGAGCCATTATAGATTGTCACAAGAAGGTCGTAAAATTTCAACTGCCCGAAGAAGAGGTGTTTACTTTTTCGGGAAAACTACTTTGAATCGTATTCCGCAAGTTTCTGCGTTGAAGGCTCAACGACTGTTGAGATCCGGTTGTGAGTCTTATCTCGTATATGCAGCAAAGGCAGAGGAGTTACCTCAGCCAGAACTAAAGTACGTACCGATAGTCAACGAATATACCGATGTATTTCTCGATGATCTCCCGGGGTTACCCCCTGATCGAGAAATACAGTTTACGATAGATCTAATGCCGGGGTCCGCCCCAATTTCTAAAGCTCCTTATCGCCTAGCGCCGAATGAAGTGAAGGAGTTGAAGGAACAGCTAGAGGACTTATTACAGAAAAGGTTTATCCAGCCCAGCTTTTCACCATGGGGAGCACCAGTCCTGTTCGTGCGAAAGAAAGACGGGTCGATGCGACTATGCATCGACTATAGGGAGCTGAATAAGATCACGATCAAGAATAAATATCCGTTGCCTAGGATCGATGATCTGTTCGACCAACTACAGGGTGCTACGGTATTCTCGAAAATTGACCTCCGTTCGGGATACCATCAATTGAAGATCAGGGAGGTAGATGTTCCTAAAACCGCATTCAGTACAAGGTATGGCCACTACGAATTTCTGGTCATGCCTTTTGGACTGACAAATGCCCCAGCTGCTTTTATGGACTTGATGAATCGGGTCTTTAAAGACTATCTTGATCGTTTCGTAATCGTCTTTATTGACGATATCCTGATTTATTCTAAGACAAAGGAGGAACACAAGAATCACTTACGAATCGTCTTAGGAATCTTGCGAGAGAAACAGCTTTACGCCAAATTCAAGAAATGTGAATTTTGGCTTGAGCAAGTAGCCTTCTTGGGACACGTGATTTCCGGGAGTGGAATCTCCGTGGACCCGAGTAAGATTGAGGCTGTGAACAATTGGCCACGACCAACTACTCCGACCGAGGTCCGAAGTTTCCTAGGACTTGCGGGATACTACCGCAAGTTTATAGCTGACTTCTCTAGCATCGCCTCGACTCTGACGAACTTGACCAGGAAGAACGTATCTTTCAAGTGGTCCGAAGCTTGTGAACAAAGCTTTCAGGAACTGAAAAAGCGACTCACTTCTGCTCCTATTCTGACTATACCCTCGGGAACTGGAGGATTCTCAGTCTATAGTGATGCCTCGAAAAACGGACTGGGATATGCAGAATGGTAAAGTAATCGCGTATGCCTCCAGACAACTGAAGGCGTACGAGAAGAATTATCCGACCCATGATCTAGAACTAGCAGCAGTGGTCTTTGCCTTAAAGATCTGGAAACATTACCTTTACGGAGAAAGGTGCGAGATCTTCACAGACCATAAAAGCCTGAAGTACTTCTTCACCCAGAAGGAGTTAAACATGCGACAACGACGATGGCTGGAGCTCGTAAAGGATTACGACTGCGTTATTAATTATCATCCGGGCAAAGCGAACGTAGTCGCAGACACGCTTAGTCGAAAGGCGATGAGTACGGAATTGCACAGGCTTGTAGTGGAAATAGTCAATTTGGGCGAGTCGAAACGAAACTAGCAGCGCTGACTCTTCAGCCGACGTTGCTAGGACGAATTCAAAGAGCACAAGAAGATGATGAATTCTACCTAAAGGCGATGGATACACTACCCGAAGACTTCGAAATCCGGGCAGATGGAACCTTATTATACAAGAATCGGCTATACGTGCCCAACGACGAGGAGTTACGACGAACGATAATGACAGAGGCGCACGCAACAACATACTCAGTACACCCAGGCGCGACAAAGATGTACCAAGATTTGCGAATCATATATTGGTGGCCGGGAATGAAGAAGGACATCGCCACGTTCGTAAGTAGATGTATGACGTGCCAGCTAATCAAAGCGGAACACCAGCGACCAGCTGGAACTCTTCAGCCCTTACCGATTCCTGAATGGAAATGGGACCATATCTGTAATACCCGTAAAATATAAATACGGGGTTTTGACATGATTAGTTATGAGATTTTGTGGACGAAGCATGAGATAAATTAATTAAAACTTTGAATCGAAAATATAGATGTTGGATGACTTCAAATTAAAAATGGAACTTAATTAAAGAACTTTTGAAAATAATAATAAAAGACATACAATATTAAGTGGGTAAATTGATAATATAGACTTGAGATATTAAGCATGGTTTAAATACATGACTTTGGCCCAAACATATTTACACGATGAGATTAATATTTACGTTGCTTGAGTGGGAAGGAAGTAACAATCACCGCCTAGTCATTTCAGATTTATTAAATCAAAGTATGATACTTATCTCCAAGTTGTACAACTAACAAAAAAACATATACAAGAACAAGTGTTAAAGAGAGAGAGCGTGAGCAAGGAGAAGAAAACGATAGGAAGCCACCAAACTTTTATCTTCAAAAGAGAAACTAATCAACGAGTGAGGTATGAAATTTCATAATATATATTGAGTTGTTTCTTTTGTTTGGATATTTTAAGAATATATAGGGCTGAGTCACGATTATAAAGGACACTCAAAAGCTAACATAAATCGAAAACCCTAGTTCATAAGAATTCACTTTGTAATCATAAGGGGCTAAGATGATGTAAGTCTTAATGATTTTACAGCATGAGGTGAATTTTGATAGGTATTTCATAAGGATTAGATGTCGATATGTGATAAGTGCTTGTTTTGAATATACATGTCGATATATGTGTATACTCATTGAAGGAAGTTGTCGAAAGATATCATAAAAATCGAGATATGATTGTTCCTTTATAAGATAATATCGAGATGTGTCATAGAAGGAATTCTGAGATGATTCCAAGATGTATTATATTAAATGTTGAAGTATGAGAGCTTTTAGAATATCGAAATGTGTGATAATAGTAGTGAAAACCTCGACATTTTTAAGTAAGAGCTCGACATTTTAACCAAAGATGTCTCGACATATGTATGATAAAGTCTCGACATTTTATTGGTAAGGTTTCGACATTTATATTGATAAGGTTTCGACATTTAATAAGCATGATCTCGATATTTAATGAGCATAGTTTCGACATTTTTAAGATATCGACATTTTATAGGTTTCGACATGTATCTCGACATTATATATATGACTCGACATTAGTTTAAGGTCTCGACATTTTAATTTCGACATCCAAGTTCTCGTACTAATATGATCTCGATATTACTTATTATGTTGTGTCTCGACATTTATAGTTGTTTTTTAGGGTCTCGACATTTTATAAGACTTCGACATTGTCCATGACTAGATTTCGACATTTAATAAATTTCGATATTTTAAGATTTTACTATTTCTAGGGTTTTCGATATTTTAAGGGTATAATTTATTTATTGGGAATTTCATTATTTCTAGGTTTCTATAAATTTTAGGGTTTTCGAGAACTAGCACATAAACTAATAATATTTATTTATTCAGAGGATCGATATATAGGGACTACACCGGACTTCTTATTTAATCATAGCAGGAGGACAGGTAGGTGGATCATCCATCTACAATACGTAAACACAATTATGTGTTTTCATGTGATTATGTGATTTACGTGACTTACGTGACTTATGTGCTTTACCTATTTTGCGTACGATTTATATAAATCATGTTTATATGAAATTTCATATATATGCATATCACGTGCATATCACGTTAGGGCGAGAGACGGTTGTACCGTAGTGAGACGGTAGTGATATTAGATATCGACGTACGGGGTAGAATGAGATGTTTGTGACTGATGACTCTTAGAGGAGTCGAGGTTGGGCTCACTGGGCACCTGGCGGAGACAGGCGTGATCGATCTGTCTACTCGGGCGTGACCGTCCCGAGGTGCATACCGCCAGAGATATTGATGTGACCAGATAGGAGGCCATTGGCGTGATCGTCCAGTGCACTATCAGTGTATACTTTTGGTGCGGAGCGACCCGGTAGGAGGCCATTGGCGTGATCGTCCAGTGCACTACCAGGGTAGGCTGCCGCGAGACTTGGGGGTGGCCTCCCAGTAGTCTTTGCGCGCGAGGGTGTCGAGCCTAACCTAGGGCCCTGTGTTGTGTGAAATAGGAATGTGGGAAAAGAAAGAGTGTGCATTATATTATGTTGTGAGATATTGGGATTGGGGTTGAGTGCACATCTGCATACATGCATTTTATTCACCTACTGGGCAAATTGCTCAGTGTTTACGTGTTGTAGGTACTGAGTCCGACGCTGATACGCGTCGTGACTGAGGCAGCTGTTGGCGGTGCTCCACGGACTTTTGAGGGCGGTGCGGTACATGGATGAAGACCTGTGGAGCGTCTGTAGGATTTTTGTTCTTTTGATATTTTTGGGGCTTCGGCCCGTGTATAGAGATAACGATGTAGACGAATTTTTATATTAGTGTATATCATTTTAGGAAAATGTTTTAATTAGACGGGCCTTCCGCGGCTTACGTTGCGGAAATCCGCCAATAATCTTAGTTAGAGAAGTAGGGTCGCCACAATATCACGATGGACTTCGTCGTTGGCTTATCTAAAACGACGAAAGGCCACGATGCCATTTGGGTGATTGTTGATCGCTTAACCAAATCAGCCCATTTCATTCCTATCAGTTCTACTTTTTCCATGGAATGCTACGCTGAATTGTATATTCAAGAAATTGTTCGACTCCATGGGATTCCAATTTCTATCGTCTCGGATCGAGATTCGAGATTTCTATCCAATTTCTGGCAGAGCTTACAGAAAGCAATGGGTACGAAGCTCTCGTTCAGTACTGCATATCATCCCCAGACCGACGGACAGTCTGAACGGACGATCCAAACCCTTGAGGACATGTTACGAGCCTGCGTGCTAGACTTCAAAGGGAATTGGAGCAAATACTTGCCGCTAATCGAATTCTCCTACAATAATAGCTTTCACGCTACGATCGGAATGGCACCGTACGAAGCATTATACGGACGCAAATGCCGATTTCCAGTTCATTGGGACGAAATCGGCGAACGAGCTGTATTAGGACCCGATATGATCCGAGAAACGACAGAAGCGGTGACCAAAATCCGAGAACGAATGCAAACGGCTCAAAGTTGACAGAAGAGTTACGCAGATCATCGACAACGACCTCTGGAGTTCGCAGAAGACGATCAAGTGTTTCTAAAAATCTCTCCAATGAAAGGCGTAAAGCGCTTCGGACGAAAGGGCAAGCTAAGCCCCAGATATATAGGCCCGTTCAGAATCATCAAACGAGTGGGCGGAGTTGCATATCAATTAGAGTTACCAGCTTCCTTATCGCAAGTTCACGACGTATTTCACGTATCGACATTACGAAAATACGTCGCGGATCCGAGTCATGTAATCCAGAACGAGCTTCTGTATCAACAGCTCAAGCCTGACTTGAGCTACGAAGAGAGGCTTGTAGAGATTTTGATGTACGAAATGAAACAGCTCCGAGTTAAAGTGTTGTGGCGGAATCAATCAATTGAGGAAGCCACTTGGGAGCGTGAGGATGAAATGAGAGTTCGTTATCCTGAGTTATTCCAGTCGGCGTAATTTCGGGGACGAAATTCCTTTAAGGGGGAGGATGTAATACCCGTAATATTTTAATACGGGATTTTGTTGTAAATAATTATGTAAATTTTGTGAATTAAACAAAAATGGTGAAGAAATTTAAGTTATGAACAAAGATATAATTTATACTACTATAAGTTTTAACTTAACTTCGAAATTTATCAAAAGCTAGATTAAATTTACAATGTTGGGATATGGGCTATGCTTAGTTCGAATTTAGGCCCAAATGTTCAAAGATAAGCTCTAATAAAAAACGTTACTTAAGCCTTAGGAAAAGTAAAATCATTACCCTGTCCCATCAATAGTATTAATACTTATCTTGCAATTGTTGATATCAAAAAGACACTGAATAAGGAAACTCTAAAGAGAAGAAAAGTGAAGTAGAAGAAGAAGACTTCCAACGAAATTTTGAGAGATTACCAACATAAGGAAGCTAACAATTCGAAACCATAATTGAGGTCTGTTAAAGTTTTCGCAATTAGTATGTTTAACATGTTTTCAACATGTAGTTGCCTTTACATGATCATATGCTTATTATAGAGGGTTTTGAAATGTTGCTATGTATAGAAAACCCTAAATTCTTGAATTTCGTTGTACTCATAAGCATTTATATCATATGAATCTTAATAATTTTCAAAGTATTTGAGTTCATGCGAATTTAGTGTTTTTAAAGTGTACCCTTTTTCTGGAGATAGGGAGATTTATTTTGATAATCCTAATGATAGATATAGTCTAGTGATATGAAGGTTTTCGATATTTTAACAGTGGAAAATATTGGGAAGTTTTTGGCATTATTTGATTATGGGCAAATGGAAGATCTCGAGGTGACATATAAAGCTTCAATTTCCACAAGAATACAAGTTCTCGGCAAGTGCATTTAGAGTTTAATAAACTACCTAGGATGTCGATATGTCTCATTTGATTTATGGATGACTCACAAATAATAATAAAAAAAAGGGAGAAGGTTTTCGATAAGGCTTATTAAAGCTTTCGTCATATCACCATCATTACCTTAAAGATTTCGAAATGATTAAAATAATGGTGAAAAAGCTTTCGAAACTCCCTATTAGTGTCATCAAAGATTTCGACACTGTCATTGTCGAGAACAATAAAATATCGCAACAATAATATCGAGAACTACTATGATGTTTCGAAATAAGCTATATTAAAACATGTCGACATGTCAGGAGAATTACAAAAATGTCGACACTGCCAAAGAAAAGTTCTCGACATTTTATGAACATTTCGGCATAGTGTCTTAGTTTATAAACTTTTCGGTGTTACTTAAGTTCTCGACATTTAACCTCCCCAACAAAATTTTCGGCACTAAGTAGTTCTCAAATAAATTAGGGTTTTCATCATTTTAGGGTTTTCGTGATTTTAGGGTTTTGATAATTTTAGCATTTTCGAAACTTATATGACTTAGTAAATTTATGGATGTGAAAATATTTTCAATATTCAGCGGATTGAAGCATAGGAAATTTACCCGACTTCGTAACTAATTTTAGCAGGAGGACAGGTAGGTGGATCATCCATCTACAATACGTAAACACAATTATGTGTTTTCATGTGATTATGTGATTTACGTGAATTATGTGATTTATATGTTTTACGTACGTTTCATGTGAATCATGTTTTTATATGTTATTGCGATTATATGCATGGCACGTGCATTTCACGTCAGGCTAAAAGATGATTTCCACCGTATTGAGACGGTGATGATTCGAGATGTTGGTATGTGGGGTAGATTGAGAATATTTGTGACCGGTTGGGCTCACAGGATTCCTGGCGGAGACAGACGTGATCGATCTGTCTACTCGGACGTGGTCGGTTCGAGGTGCACACCGCCAGAAGGGATACGGGTGTTATCACCCATGATATATATATATGGATACGGGCGTTATCGCCCATGACTTATGGATACGGGTTTAACCACCCATGACATTGGATTCGGGTGTGATCACGTGACCACCCACGATATTTATTGCGCGCGTGAGCCTAACCTAGGGCCCTGTGTTGTGTGAAATAGGAATTGTGGGAAAAGAAAGAGTGTGCATTAAATCATGTTGCGAGATATTGGGATTGGGGTTGAGTGCACACTTGCATACATGCATTTTATTCACCTACTGGGCAAATTGCTCAGTGTTTACGTGTTGTAGGTACTGAGTCCGACGCTGATACGGCTGGTGGCGGGTGCTCCACGGACTTTTGAGGGCGGTGCGGTACATGGATGAAGACATGTGGAGCGTCTGTAGGATTTTGTTCTTTTGATATTTTTGGGACTTCGGCTCGTGTACAGAGATAACGATGTAGACGTATTTTTATATTAGTATATATTATTTTAGGAAAAAGTTTTAATTAGACGGGCCTTCCGCGGCTTACGTTGCGGAAATCCGCCACTAATCGTAGTTAGAAAAGTAGGGTCGCCACACAAGGGGCGACCGGTGGGGTATTTTGCTGGCAAGCGAGGTATTCGTCAAGGAGATCCTATTTCACCGTACCTTTTCACTCTTGTCATGGAGGTGCTCCATGGCCTTGTTGTGACATCTATACAGTCGGAACCACGGTTTCGATACCACTGGCGTTGCGAGGCCACCGAGCTGCCTATGTTAGTCATTGCGGATGATCTGCTTCTTTTCTGTCAGGCTGATCTTATCTCGGTACGGGTCCTAAAGGAGGCATTGTTGTCGTTCGCTCAGGTGTCTGGGTTACACCCTAACCCCGACAAGAGTGAGATGTATATTTCACGAAGGGCAGATAGCCTCAAGGTACAGCTACTGACGTTGATGGGATTCCGCGAAGGTCGCCTACCTGTGCGCTATTTGGGGGTCCCGCTGATTGCCTCCCGCCTTACGATCGCCGACTGTGCACCACTGGTGCAGCGGGTGGATGCACGGCTTGGCTCATGGCTGAACCAATCATTGTCGTATGTGGGTAGGGTTCAACTAATTAAGTCGGTCCTCCAGGCATTACATGTATACTGGTCGGGGGTCTTCTTGCTTCCCAAGGGTATCATACGTGCCCTAGAAACGAGATTTCGCCGGTTCTTGTGGGGTGGCACCTCAGCCAAGGTTGCTTGGGATGATGTCTGTCTGCCTGTTCACGAAGGAGGCTTGGGGCTGCGGTCGATCTCTACGGATAATAGGGCCCTTCTGATTCAGCTCTTATGGAGGGTGATTGCTCGGCTGTACAGTACCCGATTGCATGCGAGATACCTTTGGACCATCACCGTTTCGGCCAACACTGCATGGAGCTGGAGGAAGCTCATGCAGTTGAGGCAGGTAATTCTACCTTTCCTTGAATTTATGATTGGGGATGGCGCATCATTATTATTGTGGGAAGATCCGTGGCTACGGGGTGCCCCCTTGTTGGACTGCTACCCTAGAGGCCCGCTAGCAATGGGGCTGCCGGTGGGCACACGACTGAGCTCCGTAATTGATGGCCAAGGCTGGAATTGGCCCGGGAGATCGACGGTTGAGTATCTTGAGTTTAGTCCCCACCTTCCGCCGACTCATCCTACTAGGCGTGATGTGATTTCTTGGCACGGGGCCACAGATGGTCGACCCACAACACGATTAATTAGGGAGGCGCTGCGTATACGACGGCCTCTCGTCGCTTGGGCGCACTTGTTCGGCGGACCCCTGAAGATACCTCGCCATGAGGTCATCTTGTGGTTGGCCATTCGGGTCCGTCTATCGACAAGGGATAAGCCTTGGGTGGCACAGCACGCTGGGACACCCGCTTGTGTCCTCTGTGATGCACTACATTTTGAGACAGTTCAACATCTTTTCTTCGACTGTGACTTTTCGCGCGATTGTACACGGCTGTTGAGGAGGAAGATTAGATGGGCATGGCCGTACCGGGATTGGAGGCAGGGTATACAGTGGGCTGCTGCGCAATGGCGTGGTCAGCATCTTGTGAACGTCGCATACCGGCACGTACTCGCATCATTGGTGTATCATATCTGGCAAGCACGCAACAAGCGCTGGAAGGAAGGAGCTATCACGGCTCCGGAGAGGCTGGTAGCTGCGGACCTCGACATGGTTTGCATGCAACTTATTGGGACATCATCAAAGTATGATCTCCAAAGGTCGGCTATACGACGACTTTGGCGTGTAGCTTGGTGATTCCTGGTTGCTACGTTGTCTTTTCCTTTTGGTTTGGTTGGTTGATGCCGGTAGTATGTTACTGGTTTGCATGTGAGAGTATTCCCTCACTCATCTCTACAGTGACACTTTCCCTTATATATATACATGGAGCTTATTCCAAAAAAAAAAAATAGAAGATATTTGGTACGATCTTCCTAATTGGTTGCCGTTTCTTAGTGTTGATTCTTGACTAGGACCTCGAAATTTGTGTGATTGGAATGGATTATGCCCTATGGATATTAAGGGCTCAAATCGGCATAGATTTGAGAAAGCTTCAGTCTTTTTTGCTGTTGCGTGTTTGTCTGTTTTATTTCTTTTTGAGATTGCATATTTCTTGTGGAGGGTGGTCCTTATTAGCCTAACGGAGTAGTAACTTTATGTAGTAAAGTTATGATGTAGTCATTAATTGACAATTTGGTTGCCGATAATGACAGGTTCCACGTCGATCAAATGTCCTCAACCCATGTCTATCTGAGGTTACTGATGGGCCAAACCATCGATGATATACCTGAAGGTGTCTTGGAAGATTGTGCTCAATTAGTGAAATCAAATTCTATTCAAGGCTAGTGTTTGTCTCCTTGTTTGTGTAATGTTTACTTATTCACTCAGCATCAGCACAATAAACTTATCAAAGTTGTGACGTAACGTGGCAGGAAACAAAGTGAACAATGATGATGTTGTTTACACTCCATGGTCGAATCTGAAGAAGACTGCCTCGATGGACGTTGGGCAAGTTAGTTTCCACAATTCAAAAATGGTGAGCGATATGGATTTGATCGAGTGATGTATTTGACCAGTCATGAACATTGAAGTTAAATTTCCTGTTTCTTTCCAGTCGTAGGTTCGCACCGTACAAGTGGAAAAGAGAATAAACGAGATAGTGAAACGATTGAACAGGACGAAGGTGGAAGGACTACAGATTTTGATGTGGACAGCATAAAACAACCTCTTGAAGCGACGGTTGATGTGGTCAGATTTACTCCTCCGTTCCTCTGCGGGTGCGAATTCTTCGGCTCCTCAGTCGCCGTTGTCGAGCCCAACACTCACAAACTCATAAACACGTCAGAAAGGGGCCGGGTTGGTGCCGGCATAGCCCCTCCGATGCCTAAGTCAGAAATGGGTGAAGATGAGTGTTTTTGGCTCGTAAATCAATTTCAGTAAGCTTAAAAACGTACCTGAGAAACGAGCTCACCAATCCTATTTATACTAACCTCGAATTTTCTAGCCTTGACCTAATCATTCACCCTGGCCCGCGTTTCTCACGGACCTCGTGATGGGAACGTGGTTTTTCCCACAACCACACTTTCTCATCTTCTCTCTTCTTTCTAGTTTTCCTCACGACTTCTTCTTTCCACTACGAAACTGCCTTGCTCGGGCTTTCTCGACGTCACCCCCTCGATCAGCCCCTCTGACCAGGCTCTTTCCTAGTTTACGGATCTTCAGGCACTGCTTGGTCTAACTTTACCATTTCTTACATTCTTGGGCGATTTGTTCTCGGGTGGTTTCCTTCTCGGCCTCAGCTTCTCCTCTTGGGCGATTCTTGGGCGATTTGTTCTCGGCTGTTCACAGCTCCTCAGGCTTTCTAGCCCGAGGTATCCTTCATTCTTACAGTGGGGTCCCACCCTCGGGCTTCTGGCTTCCAACATAGAGGAACCCCTCGGGTGCCTACTTCTGTACCTCGCATCCGCTCCCGTAGGTGTTCTCATTGTCGCCACGTTTTCTTTCGCGCCCCACAATTCGCGGGTTATTTGGCAGCTAACTTTATTTTGCCGCTAGCTAGAAATCCCGAGGGTAACAATAGTTCCCCCTAAAATCGTCCAGAAAGAGTGTGACGAGTATTTGGATGATAGCTATCGGTAAAATAACTGGTCAGGAGGCCCCCTGGCCCTTTTTTTCGGGCTCTCCTCGACTTTCTCTCAGTTTCCTCCTCGGCGACAACCTCCCATTACGCTGCGTCATAATTTTCCTTCGGCGGGTAAACTGCCGCCTTGATTGTATTTGGATGGATAGGGACACGTGTCGTCCCCAGCGGGGAATAACGTCCCATCTTCCTCCCCTCTCTCTGTCTCTCTTCCCTTTCTTTTTCCCTTTTTCTTTTCTCTATCTCCTCTCCTTTTTCCCTTCTCATAAGGTTTTCGACCTTTATTATCCCTCTCTCGCCTTCACTCTCAAAGTTTCCCTTCCCCTCAAGAACACTCCATTAACCGGTGATTTCCCCTCCGAATCGGTGTGCCTCCGTTGTCTCCGTCATCGTCATCTCTTGTAAGTCGCCTCTTTTTCTCCTCTCTCGACCATTTCTATCTATTTTGGTTTTGGTTTTCACATTTTGGGGCTGCGTGGTCGCCGCCATGGGCTATGCTCCTTGTTTCTTTTCTTTTACCTGGTTCTTTTTCGTTGTCTTGCGTTTATTTTGCCGGTCCTTTTACGAACACGTACTTCCCTCGCCATGAAAGACGCCGCGACCTCATCTTCTTCAAATCAGCCGATTTTTCCTCTACCTTCCAGTCGCCCAGAATCTCCTTCCTCTTCTATCTTCTCTCTTTTCCTTCTCATAGGGTTTTCGACCTTTATTATCCCTCTCTCGCCTTCACTCTCACAATTTCCCTTCCCCTCAAGAACACTCCATTAACCGGTGATTTCCCCTCCAAATCGGTGTGCCTCCGTTGTCTCCGTCATCGTCATCTCTTGTAAGTCGCCTCTTTTTCTCCTCTCTCGACCATTTCTATCTATTTTTGTTTTGGTTTTCACATTTTGGGGCTGCGTGGTCGCCGCCATGGGCGATGTTCCTTGTTTCTTTTCTTTTACCTGGTTCTTTTTCGTTGTCTTGCGTTTATTTCCCCGGTCCTTTTACGAACACGTACTTCCCTCGCCATGAGCGACGCCGCGACCTCATCTTCTTCAAATCAGCCGATTTTTCCTCTACCTTCTAGTCGCCCATAATCTCCTTCCTCTTCTGGGTTTTTCAATTCATTTCTCAGCACCGCCGAAGCCCTAGGAATTTTCCTGACTTGGATATTTTTCGCCCCCCCATCTTGTAGCGTACCCGACCAAGCACGCGTATCTTTGGGCTCTAGGTGTCTGGACCTTTCAAACGGAGGAGTTTTGCGAGCGTATCTAACTTACCTGGCATGAAACAAACGTATCCTCTCTTCGAGAATCTCACATTCCCTTGATAATTGATCGGGCTGGGTTAACGCCCGAGCGTGAAGTGTTGATCTTGGTCCTCGAGAGGTGGCCAGCGATCCTCCTGAAGGTTTTCACACTTTTTTTCTCAACCAGCTAGACATGGGGCTTCGTCTTCCCCTTCCTCAATTCTTGGTGGACGTTTGCAATTATTATCAGATTTCTCCCAGTCAATTGACCCCGAATTCTTACAGTCTTCTCCTTTCTTTAGCCACCCTCCTCAAATACTTCCAGCTGGTTATTTCCACTTCCCTTCTATCTTTCTTGAAGATTAACCATAAAGATCACGACAAATTCTTCTTTCCTCGATCGCCCCTGAAGAGTTCCTCCTCGGGAACCCCTGCTCTCACAAGGGATGGATGAAGAAATTATTCTTCATCAGATCTCCTGACGGGAGTCCCGAAAAAGATACCGTTGAGGTTTGGCCTAAGACCACATCCATCTGTACCCTCTCCCCCCAGCTCCAGATTCAGAGGTCGAGAGGTTCAAGGAAATCCTCAGGGGCATGCGCTTCAGTGCCCTGAGCTCGTCAAAGACGACTTACTGTTCATTTTGGTTTTTGCTCGAAGGGACTTATCGTAGAGGACCTAGGTATATTCACAACTTTCTCCCTTTTTCTTTCCTCGACTATGTTTCTAATCTGGCCTCTTCTTCTTGCCTACCAGACTCCCGCATGGATCACGCCGATCTACTCAAGATTCATGAACAAATGAAGAAAGACGGCTCTTCTCAAGCACCACCCCCTGCCACAGTCACCCGGGCCCTCAATAAGGGCAAGGATAAAGCTCCGGCCACTTCCTCGAGCTCCTCGAAGGCGGCCCCATAAAGAAAGGTGTCCACCGCACCTGGCGGTTCATTGAGTAAGAAGACCAAACCCAGCTCTCGGGTCAGTACCAGTGCCGGCGAGGGCTCCCCTATCCCCGCCGATCCAGTCGAGTAGCCAGACTACTTTCACCACCAGCGCGGGGCCTAATGTGTGTAATACATACGGGGTTTCCGCATCGAGGCCAACCGGGCTCATCTCTTGGAGTTACAACCTCTGGAGTTTTTCCCTCTCTTCGCCCAACATATGGGTCAGGTATTGATTTTCCTCACTTGCCTTCTTCTTTCTTCGCCCATACCGCTTTTCTTCATGATCTGCACTACTTACTTGCTTGTCCGGCTTTGCCTGCGTTGTCGAGGCCTTGGAGAGGATGCTCTTCATGCACGAAGATTGCATCGAGCTCACTCAGTCCAAGGCGAAACTGAAAGAGGAGGTGGCTCGGCTTCAGGAGGAGGTCAAGCTGAAGGATGAGGAGCTGAAGAAGCAGGCGAGGATGCTCGTGCAGAGTCGGAGAGGGCAAGTGCCCGAGAGGAGGCAGAGAATAATCTCCGTGAACTGGAGGAGAGTGTTGCTCGAGATTATCTTCCCGGGAGTCTTACGGGAGGCAAGTCATTGCATACTTCCGGCACGGCTTTTGGGGATGCGTCCATCATTTGTGGGTGGGCGGAATAGGCTAGAAGTGGAAGCTCGATTGGCTGGAGGTGGATAGGGCCTTCGCGGAGTGCCCCGAAGGGGGATATAGGCCCAACCCCTGGCTACGAGGGGCTCTAAGGACGCCAGTCCCGAGGTCCCCTCCTTCAGACGAAGGGGCCGAAGAGGAAGAGGAGGCTCCCCGACCCTCCATTCCGTCTCCCGAGCAGCCTGCTCGGATCCCTGAGGCCATCTTCGAGCAAGTTCTCGTGGTCAATCCTGAGTCACTTCGACCCGAGGAAGAAGAGCCCGTGCAAGAAGAGCCAGCGCCCAGATCGAGTCCGTAGCGACTGGGGTGGAAGAGGACGTTGGTTCAACATTGTTCGAGAGTTGTCCTCGGGTCTCGAGCCACTTCACGAACTTCATGCACTTTACAAACTCAAATTCTCATGCTCGGGTATATCGGGGCGTTCGGGCCTCCTTTATCCCTCAATTTTCGAATCATTCCACACGTTAACATAACGATCTTTCCCTCCGCGTCTTTCGCGTATCTTCCTTTGAATAACTTCAAATCTCAAAAATCCGAGGATCACGGGGTTGTTCCCCTATAAAGTCAATAATTTATTCCATCGAATTCCATTAATTTACTCACAACTTCAAGCTTCATCGAACTCCTCTCCTCCAGGTATACCATTTCTCCATCATTAGGTTTTACTCTCTCTTCTTCTCTATCTCGTATAGCAATCGATTTTTTTACTTTTGGGGCTTTTGTGCGTTTCCTTTTCCTTTTCGCCGTTTTTCCGTCAGCTTCATCGATGAGCAAGAAGGTGGCGCCATCCTATCCTGGGAGGAGTTCCCACTTTCGAACCTAGAAACGTCCCTTCTGGGATTTGTGGGAGGAGGCAACCAGTTTTCCTTCAAACGTCCATGCGAGATTTCTGCCCCCAGACGATTCGGTCCATGTGGTCCCTCCTTCTCTAGGGGCACTATTGTTGGGGTCGGCTCGACCGACTCCTCATTTTCTTCTGGAGGCTGATGGTACTTCTTCTTGCCAGTTCATGGAAAATTTTCTGGACCTCGAAGAAAAGCGGCGTTTGGCTAAATTCTCCGAATCTGCCTTTTGGGACTGGTGGGCTCTGAGCCAAAGTCTGTATGTTAACTTTACTTTTCACTTTCTGTTTTATCTTTCTCTTTTCCTTTCCTCTGACCCTTCTCTCTAGTCCTATTCACTCTCTTGCGAGGGACTCCGGCGTTGTGTTCAACAACGCAAATTAGTTCAATATTACGAGGATGCTTACATTCGACTGACGACTTTCTTGGGTGAGAAAGATCAACAGATCGCGAAGTTGAGGGAGCTGCTGGCTAAGTCCCGCGAGAGAGTACAGGGACCTGTTCGAGGCTCAGGGGAGGAAAAGCCAGGCCCAGCTATCGGGTCGAGTGATAAACAATGCGTTTATCGTAGTATTTAATTGGGATATAATAAGAGCTTAGCAATCAATTTATGTGTTTATTCGTTACATTTACACTCATTTTGTTATTGAAGGAGCTTTGGACGAGTTTTGGGCGAAACGGAAGTGAAAACGAGGCAAAACGGAGCAAAAACGACGGAAACAGGCATGTGTCACGGCCGTGAATCATAGTGCACTAGGCCGTGACGTTGGGCAGAGAGTTGAAATGAAGATGGTCACGGTCGTGACACTTATTGCACCAGGCCGTGACCCATAGGAGCAACAACATTAGAAAATTCATATCTCTCAATCCAGATCTCGGATTGAGAATCCCATTGGTCAGAACCAAGTTGGCAAGTCTTCTATCTATGGTTAAAATTTCAGGTCAATCGGACATCGTTTACCCCTCCATCCGAGAGAAATACGAAACTGCCGCAAATTGAAGGGGTCACGGCCGTGACACTACTGCACCAGGCCGTGACGAGCGGCAGTGAGCTCAATGTGTGCCCCGAGAGTGTCACGACCGTGACTGTCTTGTCCCAGGCCGTGACGGTGTCGAATTTCACTATAAAAAGCCCAAATTCGACCCAGAAAGGGCAGAACCGACCAGAGATCAACCCTAATCCCTCTACAGACGAAAATAGCACATAAGAACGCAGAATCGCATCCCGGAGTGCGAGAGACGGATCATCGATGAAATCACGCCCAATTGAACGAAGAACGAAGACTCATCGACGCTTCCATCGCAGATCATCCGGATATCAAGAATATGAATTCTTTGCCTTTATTCCTTATTTCTTTCGTTGTTTTCCCGTCTATTATACGTAGCTAATTCCCCTTTGTGTTTGGGATTAGATGAACGCTAGGATGTTTCGTAGTCAAGATTTATAATTATCGTGATAATGTGTTTTGACTATTTATCATTCTATGAATTTGTTTCGTTGCTTTAATATGTCTATGTGTTAAAGTAATCGTATGGAAAAACGTTTAGGGCGACAGCTAAACAACGTTTAGGCCGTTCGTAGAAGATAGGAATCGAGTATAGGGCGAAAGCAAATACTCGATCCTCGCCGTTAGTAATTACTGAATCTTAGATCCCCGCGAGCGTTTAGGGCGCAGCAAACTCGCGAGCGGGTAGGATAATTACCGCGATCTAGTCAAGATCACGTAGGAATGATTTTATTGTCTTAGTCGATAACACCTAGCGGGATTCGAATCCCGAGCACATCTTTATCATCTAAAAGCTCTGTTATCAGTTTTAAGCGTGTTATTTGAATCTCTAGTTGAGTTAAAGGTAATCTGTTAGGTTAAGTCATAAAACAATCTGCGTATTTTCTTTAGGCTAAATATCGAGTCGATAGGTCACTACTAGTACTTGATTTATTCCTTGTGTTCGATACTCGTTTACTCACTTTACTGCACTACAAACGATAGGTCCACTGCCTATCGCACGTCGGTGATAGTAATTAGGTATTTGTTTTAATTATTACTTGTCGTGCTTTTCATTCACACACCACGTGTCGATCAAGTTTTTGGCGCCGTTGCCGGGGAATAAATTGATATTAAGAACACCGTAGTTCGGTAATTTAGCCATTTTTATTGGAAGTTTTCCTTTTCTTTTCTTTATTACTGTTGGCGTTATTTGTTCTTCTAGTTATTGTTATTTTCGTTATTTCTTTTACGAGTCGATTTCTTTTAGTCCAGATACAGAAGTAGATATGGCGGACCATAGAGTACCCGTCCACGAGGAGGAGCCATCACTACAGGATCTCCTCAGGAATGACGCGCTAGGCAGTACTGAGTCGGCGATTGTCATCCCGCCGATCGAGAACAACAATTTCGAGCTGAAGCACTCTTGGCTTCAGATGATCTTCCAGACAGTCCAGTTTGAGGGCAATCTCGATGACGATCCCTACTCCCATCTGAAGGCTTGACGGTGACTGACACCATCAAGATCAACGGGGTCTCGGGCAATGCAATTAAGTTGATGCTGTTCCCGTTCTCCCTGAAGTTCAGAGCGAAGGACTGGCTGGAGATGTTGCCACCTCGCTCAATCACTACATGGGAGGAGCTGCGAGCCGCGTTTATCGGCCACTATTTCCCGCTGACGAAGGTGCTAAGGTTAAAGACAGAGATCTCCCTATTCCATCAGAAGGACTCAGAAAACCTCTACGAGGTGTGGGAGCGATATAAGGCGCTACTGAAGAGGTGCCCGCAGCACGGGATGTCGAAGGCAGCCCAGATCAACCGATTTCACGAGGGGCTCAATGACCAGACTGTCCATATGCTAGACGGAGCCGCAGGAGGAGGACTCGTGAAGCTCAATGCTACCGACACTTGGAATCTGATCGAGGACTACTCGAGGAACAGCTTCATGAGGGGCAATACCAGGATGAAGACACCCGGTGTGTTCGGAGTGAGCTAGGAGATGGCCACTAACGCTAAAATCGATGCACTTCAGCAACAAATCGCCCCGACGAACTCTCAGTTGCAGACGGTGATTGGCGCATTACTTCCCAAGTCCGGGCAAACTCAGCCCGTGAACGCCGTGGCCACCATCGCACCGACGCAGCACACGTCTTACGTGCCATTGTGCGGAATTTGTGGCGCAGCCCACGAGACATCAGAATGCCAACTTGGGCAGCCGCTGGAGCACGTAGACTATATGGGCAATTACCAAGGTGGTCAGCGAAGCTTCCAGCCTCGGGCACATCCAGACCTGGCGTACGGGAATCAGAACCATCAGGGCCAAGGACCGTCCGGATTCCAAAATGGGCCACCACGACAGTATCAGAACGCGCCCGCAGGAGGATCCGACGACATGAGGGAGATGAAGGACATGATGAAGGCACTTCTCACGAATTTCAGTAGCACCACCGCAGCCCACGAAAGCCGAATGACGAAGATGGAGGAGTACATGGAGGTAAACGACTTGCGTGCTCAGAATACAGACGCCTCGATAAGAGGTTGGAGCAACAAGTGGGGCAATTAGCAAAGCAAATGGCGGGACGAAATCAAGGATCACTCCCGAGCTACACCGAGACAAACCCCAAGGAGTATTGCAATGCGGTAATCCTGTAAAGCGGGAGAGGATTACAAGAAGCTCCTACCAAGCAGAATTTAAAGGAGAAAATCGATTTCGAGGGCCACGACGAGCCAGAAGTGGAGGAAAGTAAGGGCGACGGAGTCGAGAAGGTCAAGAATGACGAGAGAAAGACGCGACCATTCGTGAAGCCGTATCAAGCAAAGATCCCATACCCAGCTCGGTTGAGGGGAGCTGCACCCGAAAAAGAGAAGGTTCAACCTAAAAAGGAGGAGGCTGCACCCGAAATAGAAAAAGCGAGGGAGAACGAGCGACCACTAGTGATGCCATACCACCCAAAGAGTCCCTATCCAACACGGCTGAAGAAGGACAAAGAAGAAGCGCTAATTGACATATTCATGGGTATGTGCAAAGAATTACATATTAACTTACCGTTTGTTGAAGCTATTGCGCAGATGCTCAGTTTCGTTAAGTTTGTGAAGGACTTGCTGACGAATCGACGGAAGCTCGAACACGTCTCCACGGTATACCTACGAGGAGAGTGCTCGGCGATACTCCAGAGCAAGATACCGAAAAAACTCAAGGACCCAGGGAGTTTTACTATTCCTTGTCTGATAGGTGATTTAGTTGTTGAGCATGCTTTAGCTGATCTAGGCGCTAGTATAAATTTAATGCCGTACTCCATGTTTAAGCGCTTAGGACTAGGTGAACCACGATCCACTAGGATGAGTATTCAATTAGCTGATAGATCGTTAAAATACCCCTTAGGTGTTATCGAGGATATTCTAGTTAAGGTCGATAAGTTCGTTATCCCTGCTGATTTTGTGATCTTAGACTGGACGAGGATGAAAATGTTCCATTAATTCTAGGTAGACCATTCTGAGCTACGGGCGAGACCATGATAGATGTTAGGAATGGAACATTAACCTTGACAGTAGACGGTGAAAAAGTTACATTCAATATGGCTGACTCGATGAAAAAGAGCAACGAGCAAGATGATAAATGCTATTGTTAGATGTCTTTGAGAACGATTTTCTCTTTTTCGTGCAAGGTCTATCACAGGTCAGCGAGCATGATAGGCACACAAATATGGCAATCAATAAGTGTGGGGAGGAGATCGACGAACCCATCATAGCCATCGACAAGAGCATCGAAGAAGTTAAGGACAAGAGCCCAGTCGAGGAGCGACCGCCACTAGAGTTGAAACCGCTTCCCGGCGAAAGGCGACACCTCCAAGGTATGGATGCAGGCGAGGGAAACTTAAGCAAAAAAGAGATGTTGTACCTCGACCTCCATCCACCCTAAGCGAACGAAAGCATGTCCGGCTAACGACGGTAAATGAAGCGCTTCTTGGGAGGCAACCCAGGTTTTATCTATCTAGTATTTATTTTATTATGTCTATCATTATTATCATTCATGTTTTTTTTCTGTTACGTTTAATTTTCCTTTTAGTCATGTCAGGCATCACGAGTCACGATACGACAACCATCACGCGTTTAGTCACGACCACGTCAACATTTTTTGGTTCCGTTGCCGGGACCACGTCAACATTTTTCGTCAGGGAAGTTTCGTTCTCCTACACCTACTTTTCCCTTTCGTTTATTCAAATTCTACGTCGAGGACAACGTACGGCTTAAGTGTGGGAAGGGGGAATTTAGGTTGAAAACTTACGTGAAAATTTTAATTTTTTATGACGTGTCTGTGAGCTATAAATTTCGTTGAAAGGCATGGATTATTGAATTCAGGCACGATTTTTGCGCATTATCTCGAGTTAGTCTGCATTATTATGAATTCTTGTGAGCAATTAGGATATGCATGACTGATCGAATCATGTCTGCCTGAATAGATATAGCACTGTTTAAAGAGATTCGTACACATAACCCCATTTCATTGTGAGAGTTTGAGCCTGACGAGCTTACGCTCATTTTTCTTGATTGTGTGACGTGCCTAGTCGATATCTCTCTAGAACTTGCATGTCTGATGCGTGTTGAAACTGCTTTGGTGTGTTAGTGTGAAAATGATGAGGGCATTAGGAATTAAGTCCAGGGCCAGATTTTCCCACCATGACTAACCATTAGCTAGCCACTTTGAGCCTGAGCATATTCGTTTGTTTACCTCATAAATTATATATGCCATTGACCCGAATAAGCCTCCAGAGATTATCTGAACCTGAGTTGATTAGAATAGAGCAGAAGTCGAACTTAAGAGTTACCGTTTCAGTGTATGATTTGATGTTCTTCTCTGCTATTCATGAAATGACTCGTGCCTTACTTGATCGTTTTCTGAAATGACCCGATCCCTTGCACAAGCCTGCCCATAACCCTTTGGCAAGATATAGGTTTCGGTAATAAGTATCCTTAGGTACACGGCATTCGCTGTGACGATGTATTCTATGCGACAAAAGCCGAACCTTGATGTTTTTAGAGAATAAGGGTAGTGCACAAAGGTAGAGCGTAACTAAGGTGAAAGGGCAGAAAATGAAAGGGAACTGAGTCGAGAGGGTCGGGCAGAAAAGTCTAGGATTTCAGAGCGAGAACGTTGAGTCTTATGTTGGGACGTGTGATTGTTTGTTTGATCATGCTGTGTTCTTTGATAATTTTTGCTTAAGTGTCCTAGCTCTAAGATTAAGTGTTCATTATATATGCTTATCGCTTCATGATTATTCGACCCGTTTGCCCGAAAAGACCCTCAGATTTATACTTGCCACTTTGAATAGCCGAGATGCGATTAACTTGCAAGTTTATGGTAGGGGTAGTGCACGAATTGAGTGACTCATCATATGCTAGCCTATACACTTGAGTGAATTGAGTCAATCCTTGCGAGGTATGAGTCTCGATTAGCAGTGAAGGAAGTTTAGGTCAACAAGTGCAAGTCATTAGTGTAATGTCCGTGATTGTTTGCTTGATTCCATTTGTGCTTTCTAGCTTTGATGATAAATTGCGAACAATCGTGCCGTTATCCTAATTTGATGCCTTATCTGATTTCCCATTTACTTGAGGACAAGCAAATGCTTAAGTGTGGGGAGGTTTGATAAACGCATTTCAATGCGTTTATCGTAGTATTTAATTGGGATATAATAAGAGCTTAGCAATCAATTTATGTGTTTATCGTTACATTTACACTCATTTTGTTATTAAAGGAGCTTTGGACGAGTTTCGGGCGAAACGGAACGAAAACGAGGCAAAATGGAGCAAAAACGACGGAAACAGGCATGTGTCACGGCCGTGACACATAGTGCACTAGGCCGTGACGTTGGGCAGAGAGTATCTCTCAATCCAGATCTCGGATTGAGAATCCCATTGGTCAGAACCAAGTTGGCAAGTCTTCTATCTATGGTTAAAATTTCAGGTCAATCGGACATCGTTTACCCCTCCATCCGAGAGAAATACGAACTGCCGCAAAGCTATTGAAGGGGTCACGGCCGTGACACTACTGCACCAGGCCGTGACGAGCGGCAGTGAGCTCAATTTTTGCCCTGAGAGTGTCACGGCCGTGACCTGTCTTGTCCCAGGCCGTGACAGTGTCGAATTTCACTATAAAAAGCCCAAATTCGACCCAGAAAGGGCATAACCGACCAGAGATCAACCATAATCCCTCTAGAGACGAAAAATAGCACATAAGAATGCAGAATCGCGTCCCGGAGCACAAGAGACGGATCATCGACGAAATCACGCCCAATTGAACGAAGAACGAAGAATCATCGACGCTTCCATCGCAGGTCATCCGAATATCAAGAATATGAATTCTTCGCCTTTATTCCTTATTTCTTTCGTTATTTTCCCGTCTATTATGCGTAGCTAATTCCCCTTTGTGTTTGGGATTAGATGAACGCTAGGATGTTTCGTAGTCAAGATTTATAATTATCGTGACTATGTGTTTTGACTATTTATCATTCTATGAATTTGTTTCGTTGCTTTAATATGTCTATGTGTTAAAGTAATCGTATGGAAAAACGTTTAGGGCGATAGCTAAACAACGTTTAGGCCGTTCGTAGAAGATAGGAATCGAGTATAGGGCGAAAGCAAATACTCGATCCTCACCGTTAGTAATTACTGAATCTTAGATCCCCGCGAGCGTTTAGGGCGACAGCAAACTCGCGAGCGGGTAGGATAATTACTGCGATCTAGTCAAGATCACGTAGGAACGATTTTATTGTCTTAGTCGATAACACCTAGCGGGATTCGAATCCCGAGCACATCTTTATTATCTGAAGCTTATTATCAGTTTTAAGCGTGATATTTGAATCTCTAATTGAGTTAGAAGTAATCTGTTAGGTTAAGTCATAAAACAATCTGCGTATTTTGTTTAGGCTAAATATCGGGTCGATAGGTCACTACTAGTACTTGATTTATTCCTTGTGTTCGATACTCGTTTACTCACTTTACTGCACTACAAACGATAGGTCCACTGCCTATCGCACGTCGGTGATAGTAATTAGGTATTCGTTTTAATTATTACTTGTCGCACTTTTCATTCACACACCACGTGTCGATCATCGAGCAAGGCGTGTTCTCTCCCCTTGTTTTGGTGGTTTTTCCGAGCTGAAGCAAAGAAAAATCTTCAGGGATGATGAAGTCTTCCCCTCTCCAGGGCGTGGCGTCCGGGCACCTCCTACGCCCGAGATACTATGTCATAAATATTCCTTTGCGTGTCGTTTGTGTTGTTATTTCCGTTACTTTTGTCTATCGATCGAAAGATTATCTTTTTGTCTATAATGTTATCTTTACTTGCTTCATGACGGCACCCTTCTTTTCTTCTTCGCTGTTTTCTTTTGTTCTCACCCCCTCGGGGGCTACCATCAATCATTCCCAAGCACTAGTCACCTCGATTACACATCCTGGCATCACAGTCCGAGGTGTCTCGTTCCTTCTCTAAGTCTGGGCTTTCTGCATTTTCCTCTGAACCGCATCTCGACCATTCTTTCTCGAATAATTGTTCGGCCTTTTTCGAAGGTTATATATATTTTCATTCTTGCGGGTTCTTGGGCCTTTCTCGAGGACTTTTTCGCTCTCTTGAGCGATCGGGCCTCTTTTGGGGGCGTTTTCCTTTTTCACCCTCTTGAGCGATCGGGCCTCTCTTGAGGGCTTTTTTGCTCTCTTGAGCGATCGGGCCTCTCTTGAGGACTTTTTCGATTTCACTCTCTTGAGTGATCGGGCCTCTCTCGAGGACTTTTTTCAGCTTCACTCTTTTGAGTGATCGGGCCTCTCTTGAGGACTTTTTCAATTTTACTCTTTTTTTGGAAATAAGCAATTTTATTCAAGAAACGCAATGTTCGGAAATAAAAATAAGCAACTTGTATTCGAGCAAACTAACTAGCTAATCATAAAAGCGTAAGTATAGCGTGGGAGATAGTGTGCGAGCCCGAGGACTCGTCATGGGTAGTACTTCTTCAGATGTCGGGCGTTATGTGGCCTTTCGAGCTTCTTTCCCTCCAGATCTTCCAAATAGTAGGCGGCTTCCCCGACTTTCCTTGTCACCTTGTAGGGTCCTTCATACTTGGGGTCCAACTTTCCTCTTTCCTCCTTGTGTTGTATCTCTTTGATGACGAGCTCTCCTTCTTCAAACCTTCTCAGGCACACCTTCCGATTATAAGCTCGGGTGATCTTCCTTTGATAGGCTATCATCCGCAGCGTGGCCCTTTGTCTCCCTTCCTCGATCAGGTCCAATTCGTTGGCGCAGAGCTGGTCATTGTCCTCTGAGTTCCCTATTACTCGGGCCCTCTCGTGCCCTATCTCAACGGGCAGCACATCTTTGCTGCCGTATACCAGGCTGAAGGGAGTCTCCTTTGTCCCGACCCGGGGCATAGTTCGATAGGACCAGAGCACGCTCTGCAGCTCGTTGAACCAGGCCCTTTTGAGCCCATCTAGCCGGACTTTCAAAGCTTGTACGATTGTCCGATTAGTCACCTCCACCTGTCCGTTGCTCTGCGGGCAGGCTAAGGAGGTGAACACTTGCTCGATCCCATAGACCCCGCAATATTCCTTCAGCTTGCGTCCGTTGAATTGCCTTCCGTTATCGCTTATCAACCTCCTTGGGATCCCGAACCTGCATAGGATATTTTTCCAAAGGAAGGCGATTACAGCGGCTTCTGTGATCCGAGCCAGAGCCTCCGTCTCCACCTAATCAATGGCGACTATGAGGAACTTCTTTGGGGAAGCAGTGCCTTCGAACGGCCCGACTATGTCCAACCCCCACTGATCAAACGGGCAGGCCAGCACGACAGCCTTCACCAATTCCACGGGCGCCCTTTGTGAATTCGCGTGCTTCTGACATCTGAGACAGCTTCGCACCACTCTGATCGAGTCCGTCCTCATGGATGGCCAGAAGAAGCCTGCTAGCATCGCCTTTCGCGCCAGGGCTCTTCCTCCGATATGGCTTCCACAACTCCCCTCGTGGATGTCTATAAGGACTTCGTCTGCCTCCTCCCTCGATAAGCACCTCAGCAGGGAGCCCGAGTACGATCTTTTCTTTTTCTTCTTATTTCGACTACCTCCCGAATCGCTATGCCCTTGCGCGTTCCTCACGACCATCATCTTATCAATCATTTACCGAACCACACCCTGAAACGTACCTTCACCAAAAATTAAATAAATAAAAAGGCAACAACTATTTTAGAGGATATCGAGGCAATTGGTTATATCAATTTATCTAGTTAGTCTCCTACCCAATCTCAACTCAACTGATGGTAGAAAGGTTTCAATTGTCTACCCATCGGCCATAGACACCAAATAAACGGAATCAGTAAACATTCGACATACCGAATTTGCACCCATACACCTCATTTGAAACAGACGAAACGTCAATTCCTTCCAAAACCATAATCATCCGTCGTCTGTGCCTAGCTACGCTCTAGCAATAGCATCAAACAAACAAATGCACCCAAGAGCATAAATATAGTGAGAAAGTTAACCAAAAATACACCCAAGAGCATGCCGGCCGTGATGCTCCATATTGCTTCTTTTTCATCCTTTTCCAACTACATTTCGAATCACTATGCTCTTGCTCGTTCCTGACGGTCATCACCTTATCAGTCATTCACTGAACCATACCCTGAAACGTACCTTTACCCAAAAATAAAGAAATAAAAAAGAAACAACTATTTTAGAGGATATCGAGGCTAATTGATTATATCAATTTATCTAGTTAGTCTCCTTCCCAATCTCAACTCAATTGATGGTAGAAAGATTTCAATTGTCTACCCATAGGCCATAGACACCAAATAAACGGAATCGGAAACATCCGGCATCATCTCATACCAAATTTCCACCCATAATCATTCGTCGTCTGTGCCTAGCTATGCTCTAGCAATAGCATCAAAAAAACAAATTTACACAGAAAACAACAGCCGAAAGTAAACGTAGAAACGAACACCGATCAGTTTCACGTCTGTGCCTAGCTACGCTCTAGAAATAGCATCAAATAAACAAATGCAAACAAGAGCATAAATACAGTGAGAAAATTAACCTAAAATAAACCCAAGAGCATGCCGGCCATGATGCTCCATCTTGCTTCTTTTCATCCTTTTTCAACTACCTTCCGAATCGCTATGCTCTTGCTCGTTCCTCACAAACATCATCCTATCAGTCATTCACCGAACTACACGCCGAACGGTACCTTTACCCAAAAATAAATAATAAAAAATAAATAACTATTTTAGAGGATATCGAGGCTAATTGATTATATCAATTTATATAGTTAGTCTCCTTCCCATTCTCAACTCAATTGATGGTAGAAAGGTTTCAATTGTCTACCCATCGGCCATAGACACCAAATAAACGGAATCAGTAAACATTTGACATACCGAATTTGCACCCATACACCTCATTTGAAACAGACGAAACAACGTCAATTCCTTCCAAAACCATAATCATCCGTCGTCTGTGCCTAGCTACGCTCTAGCAATAGCATCAAACAAACAAACTCACCCAAGAGCATAAATATAGTGAGAAAATTAACGTAAAATACACCCAAGAGTATGCCGTCCGTGATGCTCCATCTTGCTTCTTTTTCATCCTTTTCCAACTACCTTTCGAATCGCTATGCTCTTGTTCGTTCCTCACGACCATCACCTTATCAGTCATTCACTGAACCATACCCTGAAACGTACATTTACCCAAAAATAAATAAATAAAAAAACAACTATTTTAGAGGATATCGAGGCTAATTGATTATATCAATTGATCTAGTTAGTTTCCTTCCCAATCTCAACTCAATTAATGGTAGAAAGATTTCAATTGTCTACCCATCGGCCATAGACACCAAATAAACGGAACCAGTAAACATTCGACATCATCTCATACCAAATTTCCACCCATAATCATCCGTCGTCTGTGCCTAGCTATGCTCTAGCAATAGCATCAAACAAACAAATTTACGGAGAAAACAACAGCCGCAAGTAAACGTAGAAACCAACACCGATCAGTTTCGCGTCTGTGCCTAGCTACGCTCTACAAATAGCATCACACAAACAACTGCAACCAAAACAATAAATATAGTGAGAAAATTAACCTAAAATACACCCAAGAGAATGCCGGCCATGATGCTCCATCTTGCTTCTTTTTCATCCTTTTTCGACTACCTTTCGAATCGCTATTCTCTTGCTCGTTCCTTACAAACATCATCTTATCAGTAATTCACCGAACCATACCCTGAAACGTACCTTTACCCATAAATAAATAATAAAAAATAAATAACTATTTTAGAGGATATCGATGCTAATTGATTATATCAATTTTTCTAGTTAGTCTCCTTCCCAATCTCAACTCAGTTGATGGTAGAAAGGTTTCAATTGTCTACCCATCGGTCATAGACACCAAATAAACGGAATCAGTAAACATTCGACATATCGAATTTGCACCCATACACCTCATTTGAAACAGACGAAACAACGTCAATTCCTTCCAAAACCATAATCATCCGTCGTCTGTGCCTAGCTACCTCTAGCAACAGCATCAAACAAAAAAATTCACCCAAGAGCATAAATATAGTGAGAAAATTAACCTAAAATACACCTAAGAGCATGCCGGCCGTGATGCTCCATCTTGCTTCTTTTTCATCCTTTTCCAACTACCTTTCGAATCGCGATGCTCTTGCTCGTTCCTCACGACCATCACCTTATCAGTCATTCACTGAACCATACCCTGAAACGTACCTTTACCCAATCAATAAATAAAAAAGAAATAACTATTTTAGAGAATATCGAGGCTAATTGATTATATCAATTTATCTAGTTAGTCTCCTTCCCAATCTCAAGTCAGTTAATGGTAGAAAGATTTCAATTGTCTACCCATCGGCCATAGACACCAAATAAACAGAATCAGTAAACATTCGACATCATCTCATACCAAATTTCCACCCATAATCATCCGCGTCTCTGCCAAGCTTTGCTCTACCAATAGCATCAAACAAACAAATTTACGGAGAAAACAACAGCCGCAAGTAAACGTAGAAACCAACACCGATCAGTTTCGCGTCTGTGCCTAGCTATGCTCTAGAAATAGCATTAAACAAACAAATGCAACCAAGAGCATAAATATAGTGAGAAAATTAACATAAAATACACCCAAGAGCATGCCGGCCATGATGCTCCATCTTGCTTCTTTTTCATCCATTTTCGACTACCTTCCGAATCGCTATGCTTTGCTCGTTCCTCAAAAACATCATCTTATCAGTCATTCACCGAACCATACCCTGAAACGTACCTTTACCCAAAAATAAATAATAAAAATAAATAACTATTTTAGAGGATATCGAGGCTAATTGATTATATCAATTTATCTAGTTAGTCTCCTTCCAATCTCAACTCAATTGATGGTAGAAAGGTTTCAATGGTCTACCCATCGGCCATAGACACCAAATAAACGGAATCAGTAAACATTCGACATACCGAATTTGCACCCATACACCTCATTTGAAACAGACGAAACAACGTCAATTCCTTCCAAATCATCCGTCGTCTGTGCCTAGCTACGCTCTAGCAATAGCATTAAACAAAAAATTCACCCAAGAGCATAAATATAGTGAGAAAATTAACCTAAAATACTCCCAAGAGCATGCCGGCCGTGATGCTCCATCTTGCTTCTTTTTCATCCTCTTCCAACTACTTTTCGAATCTCTATGCTCTTGCTCGTTCCTCACGACCATCACCTTATCAGTCATTCACTGAACCATACCCTGAAACGTACATTTACCCAAAAATAAATAAATAAAAAAGAAACAATTGTTTTAGAGGATATCGATGCTAGTTGATTATATCAATTTATCTAGTTAGTTTCCTTCCCAATCTCAACTCAATTGATGGTAGAAAGATTTCAATTGTCTACCCATCGGCCATAGACACCAAATAAACAGAATCAGTAAACATTCGACATCATCTCATACCAAATTTCCACCCATAATCATCCGCGTCTCTGCCAAGCTTTGCTCTACCAATAGCATCAAACAAACAAATTTACGGAGAAAACAACAGCCGCAAGTAAACGTAGAAACCAACACCGATCAGTTTCGCGTCTGTGCCTAGCTATGCTCTAGAAATAGCATTAAACAAACAAATGCAACCAAGAGCATAAATATAGTGAGAAAATTAACATAAAATACACCCAAGAGCATGCCGGCCATGATGCTCCATCTTGCTTCTTTTTCATCCATTTTCGACTACCTTCCGAATCGCTATGCTTTGCTCGTTCCTCACAAACATCATCTTATCAGTCATTCACCGAACCATACCCTGAAACGTACCTTTACCCAAAAATAAATAATAAAAATAAATAACTATTTTAGAGGATATCGAGGCTAATTGATTATATCAATTTATCTAGTTAGTCTCCTTCCAATCTCAACTCAATTGATGGTAGAAAGGTTTCAATGGTCTACCCATCGGCCATAGACACCAAATAAACGGAATCAGTAAACATTCGACATACCGAATTTGCACCCATACACCTCATTTGAAACAGACGAAACAACGTCAATTCCTTCCAAATCATCCGTCGTCTGTGCCTAGCTACGCTCTAGCAATAGCATTAAACAAAAAATTCACCCAAGAGCATAAATATAGTGAGAAAATTAACCTAAAATACTCCCAAGAGCATGCCGGCCGTGATGCTCCATCTTGCTTCTTTTTCATCCTCTTCCAACTACTTTTCGAATCTCTATGCTCTTGCTCGTTCCTCACGACCATCACCTTATCAGTCATTCACTGAACCATACCCTGAAACGTACATTTACCCAAAAATAAATAAATAAAAAAGAAACAATTGTTTTAGAGGATATCGATGCTAGTTGATTATATCAATTTATCTAGTTAGTTTCCTTCCCAATCTCAACTCAATTGATGGTAGAAAGATTTCAATTGTCTACCCATCGGCCATAGACACCAAATAAAAGGAATCAGTAAACATTTGACATCATCTCATACCAAATTTCCACCCATAATCATCTGTCGTCTGTGCCTAGCTATTCTCTAGCAATAGCATCAAACAAACAAATCTACGGAGAAAACAACAGCCGAAAGTAAACGTAGAAACCAACACCGATCAGTTTCACGTCTGTGCCTAGCTACGCTCTAGAAATAGCATCAAACAAACAAATGCAACCAAGAGCATAAATATAGTGAGAAAATTAACCTAAAATACACCCAAGAGCATGCCGGTCATGATGCTCCATCTTGCTTCTTTTTCATAATTTTTCGACTACCTTCCGAATCGCAATGCTCTTGCTCGTTCCTCACAAACATCATCTTATCAGTAATTCACCGAACCGTACCCTGAAATGTACCTTTACCCAAAAATAAATAATAAAAAAGAAACAACTATTTTAGAGGATATCAAGGCTAATTGATTATATCAATTTATCTAGTTAGTCTCCTTCCCAACTCAACTCAATTGATGGTAGAAATATTTCAATTGTCTACCCATCGGCCATAGACACCAAACAAATGGAATCAGTAAACATTCGACATCATCTCATACCAAATTGCCACCCATAATCATCCGTCGTCTAGGCCTAGCTACGCTCTAGCAATAGCATCAAACAAACAAATCTACGGAGAAAAAAGAACGAAGAACAAATTCAATAAAACTATGCCGCTAAACGTAATGATTTTCGAGCGTTCTTAGTAATCAGAGGCTAATTATATGGAGAATTATGGCACGGTTATGCTTCGTAGATTTGCTTACCACTAGGTCGGGGGCGTCTTCTTCCTTGCACGTCACCTACAAAACGCCTGTGTTCAATCCAATGGCCATATTTGCAGCCCAAGTAACGTATCAATGGCCAGCTTGGCTGAGTGTTTTTTCTTGTGGCCCATACTCATTCTGAATCTCATAAACAATTTAGTTGTTAGAAAAGTTAAGATTATTCATAAAAGCTGAACAGGGAAAGAGTATGTGTTATAAACCGGTGAAATCCCACCTGAGAAAGAATAATTTGACCTCTCTGAGATTCATAAAGATTCTCACTCTTCATAAGATTGACAATTGTATCCGTGAACTTTTGCATAGCCATCTGTCATGGAAAGATTACTATGGAAAATCACAACCAATTTTTCAGTTTTCACCACTAACTGCTTATAAAGAGAACCTTGAATGGCTCATTAGCTGTCCTGAAGGTAATCCCTGGTACATATTTGATTCAATCATAGTACTCTTACAACTGAGCCTATACATACATGTCCATGAAAGAAGGAAGTTTAGAGTGTTTTTTACCCAAAGTTCCACTCAGCACAAACATAAGGGCCAATGCATAGGTGAGCATATAGCCCAACCTTATGATTGGTCTTCACAAACCTCACCAAGCCATATCTTTCTTCAAAGTTATACTGAAGAAACCCACAACACAGATTCATAATAACTCAACGAAATACACGAATGTGAAATCCCATCGTCTATTTAGTTAGACTATAATTATGTAAAAGGAAGTTGAAAAATAGGAAAATATAGTGAGAAAATTAACCTAAAATGCGCCCAAGAGCATGCCAGTCGTGATGCTCCATCTTGCTTCTTTTTATTCATTTTTCGACTACCTTCTGAATCGCTATGCTCTTGCGCGTTTCTCACGACCATCATCTTATCAATCATTCATTGAACCATACCCTGAAACGTACCTTTACCAAAAATTAAATAAATAAAAAAGAAACAACTATTTTAAGGATATCGAGGCTAATTGGTTATATCAATTTATCTAGTTAGTCTCCTTCCCAAACTCAACTCAATTGATGGAAGAAAGGTTTCAATTGTCTACCTATCGGCCATAGACACCAAATAAATGGAATCAGTAAACATTCGACATACCGAATTTGCACCCATACTTCTCATTTGAAACAGTCGAAACCACGTCAATTCCTTCCAAAACCATAATCATCCGTCGTTTGTGCCTAGCTACGCTCTAGCAATAGCATCAAACAAACAAATGCACCCAAGAGCATAAATATAGTGAGAAAATTAACCAAAAATACACCCAAGAGCATTCCGGCCGTGATGCTCCATCTTGCTTCTTTTTCATCGTTTTCCGACTACCTTCCGAATCGCTATGCTCTTGCTCGTTCCTCACAAACATCATCTTATCAGTCATTCGCCGAACCATACCCTGAAACGTACCTTTACCCAAAAATAAATAATAAAAAATAAACAACTATTTTAGAGGATATCGAGGCTAATTGATTATATCAATTTATCTAGTTAGTCTCCTTCCCAATCTCAACTCAATTGACCATAGAAAGATTTCAATTGTCTACCCATCAGCCATAGACACCAATTAAACGGAATCAGTAAACATTCGACATCATTTCATACCAAATTTCCACCCATAATCATCCGTCGTCTATGCCTAGCTATGCTCTAGCAATAGCATTTAAACTTACGGAGAAAACAACAATCGAAAGTAAACGACCTCTCCGGCAAACTGCCCGATTCAGGCCAGTTCTTGATCTTCAGCGCATCTTCTATTTCTGGGAATCATCTGCTTTGCAGAAAGGCATTGGGAAGTCCTTGCCGTTCCATGCTCGAAAGAAAGCAGCCCCAGAAATCCCGCAATTCGTTTAAGCTGATCTCGTCATGAAACTTCTCGGTTTCAACAGCATCAACAACCACGATCATGGCTTCAGAGCAGAGATTCAAATGCTGGGCAACATCAGAGCAGAAACATAGTGAGGCTCCTAGCGTTCTGTCCGAATCTCACTCCATGGAAACTAAAAAAAGAAGCTCTTCAAGCGCTGCATAAACTCAGAAAGCTACCTGCCCTTCAAGCATTTTACGGGGTAATGGCAACAACCATAAACTCAACCCGCAAATGGCAAATACATCGCGGGGTAATGATTAAGGAGACGCGGCAAGTAGAACGTTTACTTACCCCTCGACTATAATCATTACCTACCTGCCTTCAATGCAGCAAATCTAGCAAATAAATCGTCGTAGTCGGCAGTTTTGGGTGCACGTGAGTGGCCTGAACGCCGGGCTCAAAGGAGTTGGCCCGAGCAAACACTTTCCTCTTCTCAGACGACTCCTCGTCGTCAATTTTCCAGCTTGGGACCGAAACAGATCTGCTGGCCTGAGGATGCACAATGGCTTCAGAATCCGAAAATTTCCCGTCTTTGCTTCTCCTAGCAGCTACAATGGGAGTTTAGGCGAATCTTTGCACGCTGGTAAAGTGGCAATCTCACTACATGGAAACGTAAAAAGAAGCTGTAATGCGTTAGTAATGCTCAAATATTTATATCTATGATGTGAAAAAAGAAAACAATATACAATCAGGCCGATAAAGCAACTACCCATTGAGGAACCCAATCGGGAACAGAGAAATATTTTGGCTTGAACAATGGGCCAGGATCACACTGAAGCCAACCAGTTGATAAATCCTAGAAAATTCATGAGTAGTCAATAAAAGTAAATGTTTATCATCACAGAAGAACATCTAACACATAGATCAGAACACAGATTTCACTTTTTCCTTACAAAGCTCATTTTTAAGAATGACCGAGATTACCCATGGTATGCCGAGCTTCAGAAGCATTTCAGCGCTGCATAAACTCAGAAAGCTACATGCCCTTCAAGCATTTTACGGGGTAATGGTAACAACCATAAACTCAACCCGCAAATACATCGTGGGGTAATGATTAAGGAGACGCGACAAGTAGAACGTTTACTTACCCCTCGACTATAATCATTACCTACCTGCCCTTCAGCACAGCAAATCTAACAGCTAAATCGTCGTAGTCGGCAGTTTTGGGTTCACGTGAGGGGCTTGAACGCCGGTGGGCTCAAAGGAGTTGGCCCGAGCAAACACTTTCCTCTTCTCAGACGACTCATCGTCGTCAGTTTTCCAGCTTGGGACCGAAACAGATCTGCTGGGCTGAGGATGCACAATGGCTTCAGAATCCGAAAATTTCCCGTCTTTGCTTCTCCTAGCAGCTAAAATGGGCGTATCTTTCCACTGTAGAAAGGCGGGTTCTTGAGCTGGAACATGAGGTATAAGATAAGCATGATTCCTGGACTGTTATCCGGCAACCAAAATGTAAAAAGACCCAAAATGCATACTGTAAGAATGAGTCGAAGGTGGATCTAAAAGTGAAGAAACATGAAAAAAAAATACCTGATTTTGATCTCTTGAACATTCTTATCTGCAATGGAATGCATCATTGCATAGTTTCTCAGGTCAAAGACTTTGTATATTCTAGAGGAAGACCGAACAAATCAATAGAACCCTTGAGCTCCCATGAGAATAAATCACCCAAATTCAAAAGGTAAAAACGCTAAAATCATCAAAGGCTCACCTATCATTAGCAGAATGAGTAAGAACCTTCCCATTAACATCATCAAACTCCACAAACCCAGGAAATTTAAGAGACTCAGACCCAAAGAGTGGAAAACCAGCATCGGGTTGTCCCCTTTTGATGTACCTAAAGTAGCATCGAATCGGAATGTGTATAAAAGAAACAAACGTAAGCAAACACAATAAGTAAATGCCAGATGAAAACCATACTCAATTCGGGTAGATCTGCATTTTAATGAACTGAAATCATCTGAAGCATAAACCGATCCAACCTAATCGAATGACACAGGTAAAGAAAGCTAAGAGAGAATCTTTAGTACCTTGGATCGGAAGTTGTGGCTCGATCCCACTCTTAAATTTCAGTTTCTCTTTACTCTGCTTCGATTGGTTTTTCATTAAGAAAAATGAAAAATTAAAAAGCCCGCTATAACATGAGGTTCTTCACCACGATTGCTCGCCTCTGATTGGTCATAGAGACGTTAAGTCGAACAATATACTGTTGAATTCGAGCTTCGAAGCCCGCGAGGCTGATTATGGGCTGGATGGCTGGCTTGCAATCAGGGATGAACGGATTCGAGCTTCGAAGCCCACGTGGCTGATTTTGGGGTGGATGGCTGACTTCCAATCAGGGATGAACGGCGGAACTTCGCCGTGGACGCGGTGGTACGAATCGTTGATCTTTGAGCTGCAGTTTGATGCTTCGATGGTGTTCTCAGACGATGATGAGTCACAAACTGTTCAACTTTCTTATTAATTAATTGAATAAAGTATGCAAGATCGTTCATTTGCCTAAAATTATTGATTGTTTAACGCGTATGTTACAATTTACATATATATAGAATGGCATGCGTAATTACAATCACATAGAGGGTTAAAATAGTCATTATTTTTACTACTTCTATAATACCAAAAATACCCTCAATAGTGATGGCGTGGCACAATCAGTGTTCTATAAGGGGATGGCAATTTTCGTAAATAAATCCTCATATAAGCCTAAGTTTGAAGCCTTCTACCAACTTTTATATATATATATGAATATGATTATGAAAATTTATTTGCAAATTTACATATAAAGGATATAAATATTGTGTATAGAGTAAGAGATAGAGGAAATGGTTGGAGTTAGTTGATATTGTTCATACTCTATGTAGAGAGGAATTGTACTGTAGCGATTCTAAACGTAGAGGAATGATTGGAGATGACCTAATTTCTTTTTGATTTTCCAGCCTCATCTTCAACTTTTAATGCGAGAGCTGACATGTTTCGTTTTCTTCAACAACGCCCTAAGCAGAACAAGGTTTATTTATTTAACACACACGCAGACAAAAGTTGACATGATCACATTTATTATCTATAGCGTGAAAGCTGAGAGACACAACACTTCTTCTTCTTCTTCTTCTTCTTCTTCTTCTTCTTCTTCCTTCTTCTTCTTCTTCTTCTTCTTCTCACTTTCTTTGATCACTGCAGTCGTTTGCGCAGTTAAGGCATCTCTTCGCCCCATCTGCAAAGCAATGGAAACTCCATTCAAGACAAATACAATATATACAAAGAAAAACACGTGTATATATACACATATACACTACCATTGTTCAATGGAACACAGCGTTGCAGAGAACATCCAATCTTGCAATAATTGGAAAGCTGCTGATTTATACCATTGTCGCCATCACGGCATGTCCGAAGGCATTGGTAATAACATGAAAGCGATTGCTGTTGTGTTTGGTTACTACTCTTCAGAAGGAAGCAAACGTTGTAGCATCCGCCCCAGCAAGTGTACATCTGTGACCTCCCACCATTCAACATTACTAGCACAATCACAAGTGATACCAAAACTAAAGTGATTCTTGATTTTTTACTACTACTCTCCATTTATAAGGAAATCTATCTCTCTCATTTAACTTCTTAGGTTATTGCATTTAGTATTTGTAGAGGGGAGGGCAAAATAAAGGATTGTCTGTGCATATAGGTCCACAAGACCAAGTCACCAACTAACTTGAATATTTAATATCCTACATAAATGGTTTTTAAAGCTTTGCTTGTGTTGCGATTTTGCAGTTGACGTCATTTGTGCTGTCTTCTGCAAAGGCGTAGAAGGGAATTTGTTTTGATGTCCCGCAACCTGATTACTACTAATTGTGGATTTTTTTTATCCTTTCAATGTTTTATTTTCTGATCTGCTTGACTGATTCTAATGGCTTTTCAAGCAGCTAAAAACAGACCCATAGCAGACAAGAATGAGTAACATAAATTTTTTAAGGGTCATGAAACGAAGGTAATAATAACATTCGTCAACTAGCAGAACTTGTCTACGCGAAAGCAAGTATGGGTTGTTGCGTGTAAAGAAGATGAGATGTATTATGAGTCAAATGGATTAATGAAATTTATTTGAAGGGAGCAAATTGGTGGAATTATGAGCCACATAAGGATTGCAGCTGGCACTAGAAGACGCTTAACAAGGTTAAATGCCTTATCAAGGGTGATATCCAGGAGGAAACATGTGTGTGGCTGCCCCGATCGAAGGGATATACAATAAGCTCAGGGTACAACTGGTTAATGAACTCACAGAATCGATTTCCAGCTTGTCAGGCTGGAGCAGAATTAACATGCCAAAGCATTCATTCAGGCTATGGATGATTATGCACCAGCGTCTGTACACTCTAGATAGGCTTCGTAGTTGGGACTTACCTGTACATAACATGTGCTGCTTTTGTCGTAACTCGGAAGAGAAATTACATCATCTATTCTTCTCTTGCTCATACAGTGAAAGACTCATTCTTATGGTATCTCGGTGGCTGAATGGTATGATGATTCCAAGGACATTTCGAAGCTGGTATAGGTGGATGATTAGGCTTGGTAACGGTAAGGGAAGTAATCACAAAATATTGCTGATGATTATGGCTACTATGGCGTATCATCTATGGCGGGAGAGGAATGCAAGGATCCACAATGGGGAATGCTCGACTGGAGATCAACTGCTAAAAGACATACAATATGATGCAAGAACCCAACTACTATACCATGCTAAAAGGAATAAAATATTAGCAGGTAGTTCTTTGTTTAACATTGTAACGATGCCTGGTATGTAATAGCAGGAAATTTTGTAGCCATGTTTTTTTTTTTTTTTTTTTTTTAATACATATTATAATGCTTCCCAAGAAAAAAAAAGAAAGTATCTCGTTTAGACATAAACAAGGCAAGTAATGCTACAAAGGGCTGTAAAAGGCCATTCAAGAGAAGGCAGGCCACACCGATTATTGGAGCTCATCGTTGAGTACCCATAACTAAAGCTAACGGGAAAAGTAGAGGGGCAAGAAAACGTTATGTACAACTCATTTCCAAGCAAACACAGAATCTGCACTTAGCGGGCTCGATCAGGTAGTAAAAGGCGAAGAAATTATAACAATAATAATCACTGGAATTGATAAGCCTGATCCTTAGGTGAAGGTTGCTCCCAAAAGCTTCTTCCAATTGACTATGTTGCAGATATTAGGACATATTTGCAACAATGATATATATAACACATATATCTATATGAAAAAACCATCCTGCCTCTTTTAAAAGATGCCTAGCGTATACCCAACGTTTTATGCAAAGTTAAAAAGTTGTTATTTATGTTCAGACTGACTGACGATGTCCTTTCATCAGCTATATTACCTCAGAGCAGCTACTGTGATTGGTAATAGCTCAACAATTTCAATTAACTCCTCCATTCGAGTCCATGCAAGGTCCTCTCATAGCCTCAGCATTCATCAAAGCAATCCCAGCTTTGTGCATAGCTTTTTCTGCTTCCATGAACAGTCTTTGAGCTCTTTCTCTTTTCATCTTAGCTGTATTCCTTGCAAGTTTCGCCGTGTTTTCTGCATCTCTTACACGAAGCTCTTCAAGATAACGATCGCTCAAGTGATCATCAACCCCGACATCTTGAGCGTGTTGGCCTTGATCTGACGACTCAAGCAAAACCATTTTCTGCTGTTTAACTCCATTTCTGTTCCTATCGTCGTAGGGCTTTGCATGTTGAGTGGAGAAAGAGGGTTTTTTTCCACCTTTTCTTCCCCTTTTCTTGAAAACCTTTCGATAAGGATTCCAATCACGGTCCTTGTTAGATGCAGGAGACAAAACCCTCATCGAACTGCGAACTGCTGGTGAAGCATCAGAAGAATAATGTACAGTGGTTGAGTACAGCATCTTTTCATCTTCAAATGCGTAGCGCTTTGATCGTCTCCCTGAAATTTAATATTGGATGTCCAATGAGAAAGTGTGAGAAGATCGAATAGAACAATGAGTATGATAAAAAAAGGATTTTACCGAGAGAAAGAGCACAGTCTTGGTCGGCATATGACGAGTGATGGTGGGTAGTAACTGAGAGTCGCCTCTGAGGGCGCTGTCTCGGGACTTTGTTAGGAACCTCCAAACCACGTGGTTTCAAGCAGAAAGCAAACACCTGTGGTTTCTCAGATGAAGGGGCTTTGTCAGGGCCAACAGATAAAGCAACATTGCTTCGGCCAACAGTGTGTTGTTCCCAGTCTTTTGGCTGGTGCTGGTATATCTCCCAAAGAGGTGGCTGATTACAAAGAATAATGAAGCTCAATGCACTAAGTCTTATGGATATGGAAACTGACGAAATAAATTTAAGATTAAAGACAAAGGCAGAGGCGTGCATGCAGAGGATAGATAACAAATATCGACTTTGATTTCTCCTGAAGATAATTTTCGAATAATTGATTAAAATAGCAAGCCAATGAACATGGAATTAGCACCTGCAAATGTCTGATCAATGGCACGCGTTTCCTCTCCCTCTTCTGCAGCCAGTATTCATAAATGAGTTTAGCAGCTTCCAAGGACCCTGTCCCTTGCAAATGCTCTTCAATTTCAGTTTCGGTGAATTTATGACGGAGCTGAACAAACGAAACTTTCTCAAGCATGTCCATTATCTTTTCGAAATAATCCTCAGATATGTCGCCTTCATTAAGTTTTCTGTTGTCCATCAACCACTGTTCATCGTCACTATCCATGTCGTATGTAACACGTAAAGGATCCAAAGCCCTCTCAACATCATTTTGAAACTGTCGAATATACATTGTAGGATTTCGAACGAATGGGATTTCCGCTTCATAATGACTGCTTTCCTCAACCAGCTGCACTCCAGGTATTGGGATGTTCTTCACAGAAGCAGCACGTATATTTCGGTTGTAGCACTCCTCATACATATCCTTGAAAATCGACCATTGGCTACGGTCAGAAAACTCCAACACCCAATCTTTTCCCCCTTTCCACATCATAGCATATGTGAAGCGGTTAGTGGATCCAGGCTGCATCATATGCTTAACTTTATATGAATATTTCACAACACCTGAAAGCTTAACAGATATTCTCCACTCATTGTGATCAGCAAGTTCCAAGAGAACTTGTGCCCCGCATTCTCTCCATCCTTGATCCCCATGGGTGACAAGAACATTAGCATCAATGACAAATGAGTCCAGTTTCTTTTCAGTTTCCCTAGAACCATCATAAGAGATCCTCTTCAGACTAGCTCTTCTGATTCTTTTGCAAGGTACCGACCTCTGGTTTTTGGTTTTCTGCCTCGCACTGATATCATAAGCTGTAAAAGGTAGAGTATACTGAACCTGAGTGCGCGGTCTCTTTGGTCCACGACTAAATCCATCGTGGAACTGTGTCTTCCCATCACAAGTAGAGTTCAGACTCTGCTTCCAAACACGGCCATTATCACCGAACAGAATGTTAGCACTCATTCTATCGTTAGGGGGGCCTAAGGGAATAGCGGCAGGATTTGTTATGCGGCTAGGAGTCGATATAGGCACAAATTCATGCAACGTTACAGTATCTTCGTTAACCTTGATATCCTTCTCATTATCTACTTGATCCATGTTCTGCAATTTCTCAGATGATATGGATTTATCTATAATATTGTCATCAGAAAAAACTTTCCTCCCCAAAACTGGATCAGAACCTGACAAACCCATAACATCAGTATCCTCTTTCTCCATTGTTTCATCTTCCTGATTGACAGAGAAACCCCGAGTAATACTCATGGGATCTGACCTATAAAATTCTGCAGTTTCAGCACCAGGTCCTGAACTTTCTAGTGAGTGGTGTAGAGCAAGACAATTCGCCATGAGTGAGTGAAGATGAAGATTGAGGAAGGTATTCGGTGCAGAAGAAAAGGGTGGTTCGTCTTGACTATCTATTTCAAGATTTGCAATAGACGCTTCAGCAGAAGCACCGACTGACGCAAATTTCTTTTCGGAACCCTGGTTATGGAAAAGTAAAGAAAATTAGATGCGTAATAATAACATAAAAATGACAACTTGCTCACATGGTGCTTCATGAAGAAGGAACAAACAACTTTTATTAGCTGAATAGATCCAAATAAAAAAGAATCCACAATTGAACTGGCACAAAGATTAAGAAAATTGGAACTAGATATGTAACTTTGAGATTGACGGTGTCGGGAACAGATTCTTTAAAGAATAACCAAAGAAGATGAGACGATGTTTTTCTTAAAATTAACTTCCATTCCAAATTAGGGAGACAGTTTATGTGAGCCACACAAATCTCAAGTGAATGAGAATGGTCAACTCGCCTAGTTTGAGATGGTATTGCGTGTCTGCATTAATAAATGGTATACCTTTTTCAGGAAGAGCTCTAAATCAACATGAAACTTCTTCTGGTCAAGACGATCACATTCAAGTTCCTTCATACTGTCATAAGTACAGTCTGCGGCTGGCAGCTGTTTTATCAGAATAAAGTCCCGGAGAATCTCAGATTCCAGGTGACACCACTTTGAACTTGGCAGTCTGGCAAAACTGTAAATCGCCAAAGAAAAAACGTCCTGCTCCATCCGATTTTGAGGCCGAGAAAACCGAAATCTTAATGAGGTAGCTGGTAAATTCATGTTACCATCACAAGGGTCAACAACTTCGTCGAGGAGGACCAAAACGCGGAAGACAAAGGCCAATGCCTGTTTCAGACTACCATCATACAAGAGAAATCTCAAACCACGATTGGTGTCAATTGAAAGCATCTCCAAAACAACCGCAGGAGAGGTAGAAGCCAAAACTCCAAGTTGAAGCATCATTATGTCATGAATCAACTGAAGATCCCTTTTTCCAAGAGAAAACTCTAGAAAACAAAATGATGGCAAGCATACCAGTAATTTGAATTTTTTATAATTCAACGACCAGTCAATGGAATCATAAAAAGGTGTCTTTCCTCCCATAGCCGAAAAGCCAACTGTGACGGGAGCCAAACAATTTCCACAAGCATTGACCTCTCTAGGAAAAGAAATATTACCAGCTCTTTTCCGAAATTTCCTTCTGAAATAGACCACATGTTCACCATTATGAGGAATGCTTGCAGTTTCAAGCACAGATTTATCAATCACTCCACGCACTGCTAAACTACCCTCAACAGCAGATTTGTCACTAATTGTAGTTTTCATATTGTCAGAGGTGACAACCATGCTTTCTGGTTTGTCAGCTTTCTCAGGTACCAATGAAGAATTGAGGGGTTGATGCATTTGTGAAGCCATCTGACTTTTCAAGGATCTATGAAGAGCTTTGACACGTTGAGATGAACTAGTTACCCACGATGCAATAGGCTCCAAGTCAAGTGTGTTCACTCCATCACTTTCAACTTTTTCTGGAGATAAATGTGGATCCTTGGTTCCTCTAGACTGCTTCTTCGATTTTCTTTTTCCAGGAAACTCGCTGGGAAGAAGCAGGAGTTTGAATTTCTCTTTCTGTAGATCAACCCATTCCTCATCTTTATCATCATATTTAATGTGATGAAGCTTACTTTCTGAATGGTAATCATTTACAAGACCATGATACCAGCTCTCATCCAATGGCCAAAATATTTTTATTCGGCGATTCAGCATCCAACGACTGTCCAACTCACAGGAAGTTAGTTCATAAAAATGACGGCGCTTTCTTGAAGCAATTCTTCCTTTGTCTTCTCTTCTTGGTCTAAGTGCTCTGTTGTTTTCTGCCTCATCATACTCTCCACCACCAGAAACGAAGGGCTCTTGATTAATAGAGTCCGGTGGCAACGGAACAGGAGAAGAGAGTCCATTGGCTTTCTTACGTAAAGTGGTTCTCTTTAACGAAAACCCAGTGCAACTTGGATCAAATCGAGATGAGAGCATCCTAGCTGCATTTTTTTCTAGGTTCTCCTCATCATCGTCATCGCCATCAAGGAGATCAATGAAGACACCATCCGCATTTGAACAATCAGCAGATGGCTCAGAAATCTTTCGCAAATGATTTTTATCATCTCTAACAGCTACTATATCCTTCCCTTTACCAAATTTTTTTCGGGGCTTTTTCGATGAGGTACCGTCAGGATTTGCAACCATAGTAAGAGCTTTCTCTTCATGACTGTTGAGAGTTTCATTAAATTCACTAACGCCAGCCTTACGCTTTAATTTGGAATTTGAGGTAACGGAATTCAAAGCGGGCCCAGAATCTGTCTTCTTTGATGGGGAATTAGTAACAATAACTTGTTTACCAGATTTAGTACTTTGATCGTTATTAACGGCCGATACTGCAAATGATAGAGCTAACCTGTTTAAAGGGCCAGCATCATCAGCAGAGATTATGTTATCTTCTCCTGATGATCCAATATGGTCAGCGGGCTTAGATATTTTATCACTCTCCGTCTTTTTTCTTCGTGCTGTTCCACGTGGACGTTTTGGAATACTAAAACCACTTCCCTTTTGACCCAAAGATAACGGTATCCCTTTCAATGCCTCAGTTAAGTCTGATTTGTGCCCATGAACTATATTCTGGTTGACACCAATCAAACCATCCTTTCTACCGTTCTTTGCATCAGATCCAAGCCTACTCAACGAAGCATCTCTTCCACTTTCCCTCTTATGATTCTTGGCTTTTTCCTGATCATTTTCAACAGAAACTCTCTGCTCATTCCCTCCAACGTCGAATACCTCAGAACTATAGAGACTCTTAAGGTCTAACGACCTATTTTTCTGCGGAGCTACAACACTCCCTGGATTTTTTCTGCTATTTTCCATCAACAACACAGAAATCAAGTCACAATTCTTGTCCCATTCAGATCTGCCAACAACAAGTAACACATCACAATCAAATCAAGCACCATGCGTCATCAATCAATATAAAAAGCATAAACTTCCTTGAAAAGCCCTTCAAAGGAAAATAACGACAAAAAAGAATGGAAAAAAAAAACATCGGAAGATTGCAAATAGTGCATGCAAGTGGTGGATCGGGAAACATATTGAAACGTTTTGATTTCTTTACCTTCATTCAGAGAGGAGCTACATCAAATTTGAAGAATTGCAGATCAAGCATGAGATCGCTCTTGATTAGGTGAAATTGGGATAAAGGGAACACAGATGTGCCAGTTTTGATTTGGAACCCTAATTTGATTTGCTGGTTTTCCTCTCTCCCTTAATTTAAAGGTTTTTCTTTCTACTTTCAATATTAGTCCTTTTCCCCTAAATTGATCTGCTAGGGTTTGCTTTTATTTAATTACTTCATGACTAAAATTCTATCTTACCTCCACGAAGGGCTTTTTAACTATTTATGGCTTTTATTTTTATTATTTAATAAAATAGGGTTTTGTTATTCATAATTAACAAAATAAGACTTTTCGTGGGTATTAAACGCGGTGATGCATTTAATGGCAGCGACGTCGCATGCAATTTCTATCTCTCTTCATGCGTTTGATACCATTAATGTAAGGACCATCCATATTTCCTTATAAATTGGAAACTATCCATCCTTATCCAAGAGAGCAATATGGAAGTACAAATAATAAATGGTAATTAGTGCTTTGTAAGGACGGAGGTTCTGAATTGGCACATTGCTTTGAAGAATGTCAAAGCTGAAAGTGTGATGAATTTTCAAAAAGATTGATTTCAGGCTTAAATTCAGCTTCAGAGGCTTAATACACATGAAAAAGGCCGATAATTAGGGGTGAGCAAAAATATTCGAGTTCCAATCCGGTATCCGATTTTCAAAACCCGAAAAAATGAATATCTGATTTAAAACCAGATCGGATATCCGATCCGATTTATTTTAAAATAAACCGAATCGGATACAAATAGTGGTTTGTCTAAAATTCGGATATCCGATATCCGGTTAATAAAAATAAAAAAATAGTCCAAAGTGAAAAATGAAGGTCCAAAAAGGAAATTCAAAGTAGAGTTTTTAAGTTTATAGTATATTATTATTGTGTAAAACTTTGTTAGAGAATTGAAATAAAAATACGTAAAGCTAGAGGTGTAAGTTAAAAAAGTAATGTGATTTGTGTTATTGTGTTTCTTATTTATTATGTAATTTTGAATAATAAATTCACATATTGTGTGAATTAATATGTGTAGAAATTCTTATATGAAATAAAAAATGATTTTTGAAAAGAAAAGAATAAAAATATAAGAAAAATAAATTTAAAATCAAACTTTTCTAGTAAGTAACAATCAAACTTTTCGACCCTCATCGACTTTGGAAGCTCCTATTGTGACGCCCTGCCATCTACTACTATTTTCTTACGCTAACTTACGTGACTAAATAGAATATAAAATATATTACATATGAAACACCGATAGAATTTTTCGATTTTACAATTTTACAAAGCACACCACACCCAACTATTTTACAATACAAACGTTGTTCAGATTTACATACGGTACAAATTTATTTTATAAAACACAACATAATTAATATAACGCCCGCCGCACAGGTCGCATCCATGTACACACCACCCTCAAAAGTCACCGGAAGTTCCAGAAGGACCAGCCTCATCATCTAAACATTTACGTACCGGATTCGCTACGTCTACAACACATAAAAAACATGGGATGAGCTATAAAGCTCAGTAAGTGGAAATATGCATGTATGCACGTGTCCAAAATAGCAAAGGCATCAGCGCCAATGCTTTCTAATACTCTTATCCTTACATTATACTCATCTATTTCTCATCTTCATTAGGGCCCATAGCTACCTAGTAAGCGCACCATCAAATCATGAGCTCAAATCCTACACGGATAAAATATGATAGTCGGCCCACACTGGCTAGGATAAAACTAGGGTTTATCTCCAATCTTATCATTCACCAGGTCGCCCCTCTATCACACCACTTTCCTGGCACTATAGTTATACTATGTGCCTTCCCACTACCTAAATAATTTAGGTAAATATATTCGACGGTTTTACCCCCGTCATGGTGCCTTTGTAGAAGTAGCTATATTCCCATTCATCTACATTACATATAATTCGCTTTCAACTCGAGTAATACAATGCACGCTCATTCCTCAACTCAGTATGATTCGTGCGTGCACATGATCATGCTGCATAAATAATACGACAATAAATATTCCAAGCAATCGCATATAACAGATAATTCACATACCACATATTCATCGAAACAATTAGTCACGTAACAATACCCATATCAATCAATTTATGTGTTGTAGGTGAAATTCCCACTTACCTGGTATCATTAGCTTATCGCACTGTTAAATCGCTAACCTTCGAATCCTAATTATAGAAACATATAAAATTATAGTTCGTTAATTTAGTTACAATTTCATAAAATTGGTTAAATTTGAAAACCCGATTTTTCAACTTATAATTTCGAAATCTAAAATTCCAAATTTGACTTAAGTTAAAATACCACTTTGAAATTTACAAAAATCTCGAGTTACATAATAATTTAAATCTCGTCATAATATATTATAAAACTTCGAAATTTGAATAAAACGAAATCTCGAAATAAAATTCGGCATGGATCTCGACGTGAAGTTGATGAAGCTCAATATATAAATCTCGAGATCCTCTTCGACATTTTCAAAATCTCGACACTACCTCACCTAAGCACTTCGACATTCCTAATAGCTTATCTCGAGATCTCATGTCGAGATTCTTAAAGATTGCGATCAAAGCTTCGAATTAAGCTCGAGTTTCCTAACAATTTCGAGACGCTATACACAAATACTTCAACATTCTTCTCGAGATTATCTTTCGACATTCTTAACAATCTCGAAACTACTTCCTATAACACTTCGACATTCACTTCGAAATCCTACTCGAGATCTTCAAGATAAATCTCGAGTTGTCATGTAAAAATTCTTATATATTTCGAAACCTCACACAAAGATCTCGACATCTTCATAATAATTTCGAAATCCCACATAACAAATCTCGAAATCACCTTACACCAACACTCGACATTCTTCGAGATTTTCTTTTGATATTCATCAAAATTTCGAAACCACTTCACATAACATGTCGACATATACTTTGATTTCGAAACAAACATCGAAACCCTAATATCTCTCATTTCGAATTTCTCAAAATTTTCGAAACTAAATTTCGAAACATTTTTCGAACTCCACCTAATTCATTTCGAAATTTGTTTCGAACTTCATTTCGATTTTTTTTTTTAATACTAACAATCAACTTGATAAAAACACTATTTAAATTTCGAAACTAACCAAACCCTAATATTTCGAAATTATAAACACTATTTACTTCTAAACTCTCAAAATCTTTTGATCAAAACCTTTTCTATCAAGAAGATAAGAACTTTTGATGACCTATTCAACTCTTTAATAACTCAAAAACCTCATGAAACAATAACCTCTAAATCATTTCATTCTTAATAACCTTAATATATACCAAACCCTAATTAAAAACATAAATATCTTAGTAAATTCCATACCTTATTCGTGAACTTCGTTCCAAGTTTTCCTCTCCTCTCACTCCATTGAAATTAAAATGATAATAAGGTGTTCTTTCTCTACGTTCTTATCTCAAGGTTTGAATTATTATTATTATTTTAGCTTTATGTTGCTTTCTACTTTCACTTTTAGTTTGGAATGTTTGGACTCATTCCATTCTTAATTGTGTAGTAAGTTCAATGATTAATACGTTTACCAATTACTAATACTTTAAACCTTATATTAATCATTATTTAATATTACACATGTTCCTAAGAATTTCGAAATCCTTATTAGAAAATTTCGAAACATTTGCTTTGAAAGAATTTCGAAAGATAGTTGGAAATTTTCCATATTTCCAACTTCATCCAAATTTCGAACTTCTTCCATAACAATTTCGAAATCCATCACCTATCTTTCGAAATTCTCTTTAACCACTAATTTCGAACTTCTCCCTATCCATTTAACATCCTAAGTTCGAAATTCTCCCACCTAAATTTCCAAATACACCAATTTCCTAAGGTTTCAAATTCCCCTAAATCCATATTTCGAAACTCACTGCCATATTATAAAGTTTCGAAATTTATCCAAAAGAAACCCTAAGTTTCGAAATTATAATACTTCAAAATTCTATTATCTACACAACCTAATTTCAAAATTCCTCAAACCCCATATCTAATTTCCAATTAATGTTAGATATCATGTAAGCACAAAATTAAATAAATTCTGAATATGAAATCATATAGTCACATAATATGCATGCAAATTTATTGGTCAACTTACGCATGGGACCCGGGTATTACACCTATTACATTTAATATACATTCTAATTATTGCTCATTGAGTTGGATTCTAAGTAAATGTTTTACATATCTTAATCTATATATGTAAAAGTTGGATGGACTCTTTCTTGTGCTGACACGTGTGCAACGGTTTCCCCCCCCCCCATCCAATCAGAGTGCGCGAATGTAGTTCTGATTAATATTCTGAGTTTAAGTTATTAGTTTCCGACTTAAATTTGCCTGGAAGTGCTTACGTGGCGTTATAGGAATGAATTTATATTTTATTTCGGGCGATTTCACTATATAAGACGCTATTGTCTGGCCGGAGATATTAATTATATTACATTAAGTTGCCAGTATTCATGATTCATTAACGATTCATATGCTTGACTGTTAGAATCTTAGATTCATACGTCTATGCTATTAATGGTCTGGCAGGTGTACGGTCATACGATTGGTAGATTGCCTTGTATGTAGTCAAAACCTGTTCAACTCCTGTAACAATAGCCGACTATGGAATGATGGAATAAATGATCCATAAAGACGTTACATACAATAACTTCTTATTCATTGATATTGCAAGACTGTTCATATTCGCGGGTGACCTGAACGGTAATGAGGAATAGTAATGGACGCATTTAACCCCACTATATAATTGTCTGTCCGGTGAGTTGAATTTATTGAAATGTGCTTTGTGTAAAATGAGTCTTCCAACAAAACATTCTGCTTTAGGTGAATTAAAGGCTAGACCAAATGTGGAACAATTGTGGTGCGCGTCCTCCGTTCTGGACCGCAAGAAACACTAAGAAGAATGGAGAGCCCATGAGCCTAGATATGTTGTTGTTGGATGACAAGGTATTTGTTCAATATGCTTGCGATGTTGTTTCTTTTTGTTCTATATTGTATTTTGAGTTGTTATCATTTAATTTTTATTTATTTGGTGTGGGCAGGATACTGTGATGCAGGCGTCTATCCACGTCGAAAGGGCTGATCGATATGCATCGAAGCTAAAGGATGGCCATATTTATTCAATAACTGACTTTGATGTTGTTGATTCCCCTAGGAGCTACCGTATGACTGATGTTGAGTGTATGGTTAGATTCACTGATCGTACTGTAGTGGCTGAGGTGGATGACAAGTCGCGGTCAATAGGTGTCGACAAATTTCGATTCATGTCGTACGAGGTCTTGATGCAGCTCGCCAACCGCAATAAGGAATTACCTGGTATTCCGTCGTGTTTCGTTCGTTACAATTATATTTTCCTGTTTTGTCTGTGTTATACAGTATTTCCTTTATGTTGCCTATATAGATTGGCATCCATGCGTGTTTGCTGACATTTTACAGTGTTGACTCTGTTTTACAGGCATCCATTTTTGGTACCTGCTATTGTGTGTTGTTGCGTGCATTACGATTGTGTTTGCTATGTTGTCCATGTTGTATTGTCTATCATTCTTTGGTGATGTGTAGCTTATACGTGCATGTTTACTATTAGATTTTACTGTATTATATCTGTCGTACAGTCTTGCAGTCTTTGTTGCTGTCTGTTTTACGGTCATGCAATGTAATTTCCGTGCATTTAGCCCCGCGCATGTTTAATATTATTCGATGATACAATATTCCAATATTCGTTTGCTATGTTGTCCATGTTGTACTGTCTATCATTCTTTGTTGATGTGTAGCTTATACATGCGTGTTTACTATTAGATTTTACTGTATTATCTCTGTCGTACAGTCTTGCAGTTTTGTTGCTGTCTGTTTTACAGTCATGCAATGTAATTTCCGTGCATTTAGCCCCGCGCATGCTTACTCCACAGTCATGTCTATTCAGTGCAGCGGATTTTTCCACGTGTCCTTGCATAATTTGTTTGATCCGCCATGTAGATGTTATTGGATTGTTATCTCAAGTGGTAGAGCCAGATGTTGGTGACAGCAGTGGTTCAAAACGTGCAGAATTGAGGATTTTCTTGAAGGGCTACATGCTGCTTCTCTGCTTCATATTAGGTTCTTCCAGTTGGTTGGTAGTTTGGATATTTGAAAATTCCTAAGCGTGACTACACATCGTTCACGATATTGCAGATATCTTAACGCCACTGTTACTGTTTGGTCCGACAAGGCCGATGAATTTTGCGAGACTGTTCGGTCTAGGATTGGAGACCAAGTGGTAGTTATTGTGACAAGTATTAACCCAAAATTCTTTGGGCGTAAGTGTCTCTGTTTATTTTTATGTCTACTTTTCTCCATCTTCATGTAAAATGTTCGTGCAGAAACCCTTTACTTGAATACCACATCCGCGTCGAAACTGTATGTTGACCCTGAGATTGATGAGGTCTGGCAATTTCGCAAGAGGTGATTGTCTTGGCTAAGACATTGACTCCGCTGTGGTTAAAAGGGTTGTCTGATGTCGTTATTTGCCAATTGCAGCATGTCTGTTTTGGACCGGCCAGTCGCACTGTCCCTTGGCACAAAAATGCCTGATTTGCAATCATGCCGCATTGCTGATATCTATGAATTTTTGCACAAGGAAGATGAACAGGTATGGCCTTGTCTGTTTTGCTGTTGGTAGAGGTAGTAGTTGCTAACTCATTGGTGATATATGGTTTGCAGGTCAAAGATTTTATTTGTGTGGCCAGAATAACTGAGATCCTAACCAGAAATGGATGGCATTATATATCATGTTCAAAGTGTTCGAGCAAGGTGGCGAAGACTGGTGGGGCTTTGATATGTAGTAGGTGCTCTGATGTGAGAGCTGTCGGTATTCTGCGGTATTCTACTGCCTTGGTGCATGTCTCTCTATTGTTTGATTCGTTAATCCATCGATTATCAATTGTTTAAATATTATATCGTAGTTTCCGAATAGAGTGCATGGTCGCTGATAACGCTGATACAGCTACGTTCGTTATATTCGATGGGCCTGCAAGAAAGTGTACAAACACTACGGCTGAGGAGATTCTTGGTACTCTGGTATGAGATGTGTATGTTGATTGTGTTCAAACATATTTCTTACAATGGCAACAAATGTTCAGGCTGCAGACTCTAATGTGGAAATACCTGATTGCATATCAAGGTTGGTTGGGAAGACCTTTAAGTTCTACATAAAGGTTAAGCCTTTTGATTTTCGCAGCATGTTTCAAAGCTTTACTGTCTCGCGCGTGTTGGAGCAGACCAGTGAGCATTTGGGCGATACCTTCCTCGATAGTTCAAAGGTAGTTGATTTTTGCACCCTGCATTCGAATTCTGTGATACGCTATTTTGTTTGTATGGTGATTTGTTAGGACAGCGCTGTCGGTGGTGATGGGTCAGTCATAGCAGGTGCTATTGATGAAACTGGTAATGTTCATGAAATCTCTGCACTCACGGATGTTGAAAAGGATGTTGACCACGGCCATGGAGGTAACCGTACGACCGACAAGTTTAGTTCGGAATCGGCTGTTTGCGATCAAGTCAACGACAATTCTATTGGGGATGTCGGTAGGCAAAAGGGTGACGGTATCGGGCGTGTTAGTTTAAAAAAGCGGAAGATGAGTTTTGAATAGTTCGTTGTATGGAACTGCTTATAGGGCATGTGCCTTGGTTTGTATGTCTGCTGAATAAATGGAAGACCTTTCTCTTTATACAATACCTTCGAATCTTCTATCTAAGACATGGAATTGTGACATTATATTGTGTTCGCACTTTCTGCAATATCAAAATTTTATAACTGTCTCCATGATTATGTGCAATAACACAACGTAAGAAAGTATAGTATCATAATATATAGAATATAATATAATCCGATATTCATGTAATATTAATATATCATGTTAGAATGGAAGACATAATTCTGTGCAAGGTTTTAAGAAATCTGCGCACATTACATTATTATTAAACATTGTATGGAAGTGTAAGAATGCTACCCACATTATCAACAGACGGTTAGTACAAATAATTAGAGGTTTTGTACTGTATGACTGTTTCTATAATCAATATTTCAATAATTAGATTTGTTGGTCAAAATATACTGCAAAATATAGTTAAATAAGTTAAATATTGTAGTGCCATATAATAGAAATGTAATATAAAATATATAATATAATTATCACTACGTTATAGTATAGCCTAATGTGGTATAAGTAGTATTACTTTGCTATAAATTATTTAGTGCAATATAATTCATTATGCATAATAGTCCTATATAATATGTTTGATATGCGCATTATAACATACAACAATATTCGTTCTTTTACTGTAATATTTCAGTCAATAATATAATGTTCGAAGATACATCATAACATAATACAATATTATACTATCATTTTATGTTATATTTCTAATCCTTTTGTTATCGCTTATGCAACATACAATGTTATGCATTTTATAGCGTACTGATTTTGGTAAGAAAAATAATATTATTTTTTCGCGTCTTCAGTTTCTTGCATTGACTTCACCCCAAAAAAATTAACGTTAGGCCCGTCATTAATTATGAAAATGATTTTCCAATTGGGTCAGCCCATTGTGAATTTGAATTGGTTGCCTTCATCCTGTGTACCCTAAATTATTATGTCTTTATGCAATCGATGGCCCAGCCCATTCAATGAGAAATTATATTATGTCATTATTGTAATATGCATTTTATAGCGTGCTGATCTTTAGAAGAAAAAGGATTTTTGCATTGACTTGGTCCAAAAAAATTAATCACATTAGGACCCTCACTAATTCAAATCTAAATGATGCATGTGGTTCAATCGTTTTTATCTTTGCCAGTATTAGATTACTCAGCAATCCTAGCTATTCTGTTAGTAGTAATTGTACGGAAGGCTGTGTCTTGCATGACTGTCACTACAACCAATATTTCACAACTTTAGTCGCGTGACTGTGGTACACATCTCCATTCTTACTACCAAAAGTGAATAACTGTCCGTTCATTGTAAGTTAGCCCCGTTCTATACTCGAGGTTTTTTTGTTTTTCCCAATATAAATATAAGGTTTATATTTAAATAAGTGAAATATTGTAGTGCCATATAATAGAAATTTAATATAAAATATATAATATAATTATCACTTCGTTATAGTAATGCGGTACAAGTAGTATCACTGGGCTATAAATTCTTTAGTCCAATATAATTTGTTATGTATAATAATCCTGTATAATATATTTGATATGCGCAGTATAACATCCAACAATATTTGTTCTTTTATTGTAAAATTTTAGTCAATAATACAATCTTCGGTAATACAGCATTACGTATTACAATGCTATACTATCAATTTATGTTATATTTTGTAATCCTTTTGTCATGGCATATGCAACGTAAAATGTTATGCATTTTATAGCAAGCTGATTTTTACAAGAAAAATAATATTATTTTTTCGTCTACTGATTTTGTTGCATTGACTTGGCACGAAAAACAATTAATCGCATTAGGATCGTCCCTAATTATGTAAATGATCTCCCTATTGGGCCAGCCCATTGTTAATTTGAATTGATTGCCTTCGTCGAAATAAATATTTATGCCTTCGACGTGTGTATCCTAGATCATTATGTCTTATGCAATTGATGGCCCAGCCCATGAGAAATTACAGTGGTTATCAACGAAATAAATAATTCTAAATTTCATCCTCCTTCGTGTAACCTGATTTCAAAAATCGCAGTACCGCATCCTATTTAATTCTTGGTCATACAGTCCACAGGTGGCCTCTAATTCATCATACTATTTAGGAGTTGTTGAAGTTGGTCATTTCAAGTCTGCTACATTTGCCTGTGAGGTATTTCCAACTAATATCCAACGATCGCACAGGCGGCAATGGCGGAAACTGGTTTAGAGGTATTGCTTGTGTTTAACCGTCTGTTCAATGTTTACTGCATAAGTTTCATTTGGCCTGCATATGTCACGTTTGTCCGTCTAAATTGACGGTGCCTTCTCCATTAAGACAGCCAAATGTTGCATGACCATTGATTTCCCCCTTTATAAGTGGACTACAGTTCTTTTGTAGAAATATTATGCACCCTATTAGAGACGAATGATCTTCAGATGTTCGTCCATGCTATTCTATATTCTGTGTATATTCGGAATATATCGCTGTGTATATTTCTTATGTAGGTGTTTTATGCAATCTGTTGAATGGCGTTCAAATTTCTGCATACTGCTCTTCCATATTCTTAAATATTTTCAGTAATAATACGATTCTTTTTATTTTCAGCCATTATTAGACACTCAGCTTCCACAAGACAATATTTTGCCATGCAAACTAACCATATGTGCTGACTATAAAGGAGTCAGCAAACTGATACGGGATGTGCTAAATGCAGCAGAAATTGCGGAGTACGTTGCACGATCTCCGTTTGGCCAGCTCATATCATGTGCAGATAGGTTCTATCTGTCGAACCAGCTGATTTGGTACATGATGCAAGCTCAAACTCCAATAAATCGTAGAGACGAATTGTGGATGGTCATCAATTGCAGGCCTATACGGTTTTCGCCTACGGAATTCTGTTTGATTACTGGTCTGAAATTCTCGGTCGAGCCACAGGTCGTCGAGAATCATGCTTTTGCTAGGAGGCACTTTCCAAGTTCGCAAAAGATCACGCTGCAGGATGCAATTGATAAATTGAGCGAGATGGGGTGTAACGTATCATCCGGTGTTGATGTTGAAAGATTAAAAATGGCCAGTGTTGTGTTTGTCGCAGGAGTACTCGATCACCGTGCCTGTCGAACAGATGTGAAGATAAATCCAATGATACTTCACTTAGTTGAGGATTTCGACGCCTTCAACAACTATCCCTTCGGAAGTTATGCTTTCAAGACTGTTCTGGACTCACTGAAAAGGGACTTCTCTTCGTTAAACAATATTCTGCCTGTCAGGGCTTCAAGAAAGTACCATACCTTTTGCTTGGGTGGATTCGTCCACCCAATTCAGGTAATATTACCCGCCTCTACACACGTAATCCATAGCCTTGCTTATTTATGATGTAATGTCAGGTTATTCACTGTTATTTTCAAACAGATCCTTGCGTACGAATGCTTGCCAGGCGTTGCACGGAAATATGCAACGCATTTGGGCGACACGATCGACACAGTCCCCCGTATGTGCCGATGGGAGACAACACCTTGGCTAACGAAGCGAGCACCGCGACTACAAGATATTGATGACGCTGTTAGGAAGTCAGAGGTTGTCAATAATCTCTTTATTGCCACTGCTGAAGAGGTTGTTGCAGGCTATTTTGCCAATAGCAACTTTGATGTCGTTCCTAGCGGCAGCGGTCTTCAGCAAATGGGTTCATCGTTGTTGAGAAACACCGCTGAAAGTGGTTTGCCACAGACCACCGTGGTGGACAATGAAGATGGGCAAAATGTGGTCATCAATAGCAATGACGAAGGTTCGCATTCCCCAATATTACAAGATTTTGTCGACGGACTCCTGGCCAGTCGCAAGTCCATGCATCACATTGCAAATGTCGGCACAGAGAACAATGCCAACATTGACTCACACCCTGTAGGACAGGTGCAATTACCTTATCATCTGCATTTAGATGTTGTGCCTCATATGAACAGTTCATCACCCGTGTTTCACGAATTGCAGCAACAGGCCACTAATATGGACAATGCGATTGTGCCGTCTCAGACTGCAAACGACGGTATGGACACTCATGATGATTTCATCGACGTTGTGGAAATTGAGGCAGGTAGGACTTCGCATGTCGAGGCGCCGTATGCTGTACATGAGTTGGATATTGATCAAGGAATGAGCAAGGTTAATTCTCACCCGTCGCAAGGTAAATCAGTAGGAATGGAGAAGGTCTTGCAACAGCTGGAAACGCTGAGTACAGTAGTCGAATACCACACTGAGCAGGTTTTCCGGATGACCACCCAAATGAAAGAAGGTTTTTTTGGATTGAATGTACGGCTGACTGATATTGAGCATTGTCAACCGCTGGAAGATGTTGCCAGATCCTTTGGTGACCAGTTACAGCATCTAACGGAAAAGATAGGGAATATACGAGGCACGGATCCTGGTACAAACATCTTTTTGTGCCATTAAAATTTGTATTCTCATTACTCTAAATGCTTCATCATATACCACGTATAGAGTCAGCCGGGGCCAAGGCAATAGACGAGGGGACTGAGCTTCCACCAACAAAAAGGCAAAAAGCATTGGAAAAGACTGTTCAGCCCTGTTCCGTCGCTCCCAGAATTCCATATGGAAAGGCGAATATTGACGAGCATGTTCTCTACAAACTGAAAATGTGGCCAAAAGCAGCTGAACGTATAGAGCGAATGGCCACGAGCCACTACGTCGTAGGGCTTTGTGGGACAGAGCTGAAACAAGATTTCTTCAATGAACTAAAGACGCGTGGCATTTACCTACGAGACGTTGTAAGTTTCAAATTGAGTATTAAATTTTGAGATATTCCTCGCTTAACGAATTTATGAATATCCGTGTTTTTCTCAACTTTGTAACGCAGCATATTGACGAATGTATGCGCGGATTCATCGAAATGCAAAAAAGGTGTGCCAGCCCTCTTAAGACAGTTGCATTGATGAACACAGTTTTCAGCCAGTTCATCAAGACGCTTCCTGTTGTTGATAAAACAGCTGACCTAACAGAACTAATGCCCTATGTTCTTGGAAAGTCTATCAATTGGCCGTCATGTAGTTGGAAAGATGCATCAGAAATTGTGCTGCCCGTGAACGTGAACAACAATCATTGGGTGTTGGCCGTTATCTTTCTTAGGCAAAAAGTATTTTTGGTCATGGATTCGGATAGATCAGTCGATAAACACTTCACACAGACGCGTCTTGCGTTGGGGAACACAATCATTATCACCAAGATGTTGCTACGAGAACTAGACATTGAACGCAATGATTTTCAATTCGACTTTAGGCGTGATAGTCGAATCTCGCAGCAAGGTTACAGGTGCCATTATACAAATTAATCAATTCACGTGCTTTATTGTACACTTTATTTACCTAATCATATAGACCTGTTTTCAATGTAGTGGAGAATGTGGCGTACACATGTTGCGGAATGCATTTGGTATCATGTTCCCAGGTGACAATCTATATAACATAAAACCGTGCCAGATAGAAGAGTTCCGAAAATATTTGACGGCTTCTGTGTACTACAGTTTTTGGCATTGGCCTCCTTATAATGAATAGACATGTTGGATACAACTGTTATTTTATGGGTTTTGTCACCAACAATATTAGCTTTCTCGACAAAATGAGCTATGAGGTTAGTCGTTCTCCCATGGAAGGCTGTATGGAAACTACTCACATTAACAAATTACATTTTGTATAAATATTGCTTTTATTGTATGACTCACGCGATAACCAGTATTGCTCATCAGACTGATGCAACGATATGGGCACAACACTTCACAGGATAAGTGAAACAGTTGGTAATGTAACTACTAAGCATATGACTGATCCTTCTCTCGGCTGACTGTTACAATATGCAACTCCCTTCTTATTAGCACATTCTCATTGTTGATCTATTTAAAATAATATTCCCAAGACACTTCAATAGGCACCATCATTTTGCAAACTGTTCAACTAATTTAATTGGATAGTTTAAGGCGTCTGTTGAGCTGCCTATTAAATAAATTCATAGAATAGAATATAACGCAATATAATACAATATTATATAACATAATATAATATAATATGTAATATAATAGAATATAATGAAAGATATTACAATCTAATTATATCTGATATAATATCGTCTATAATATGATAGAATAAAATATAATAATATTTTATGATAATGTAGTATAATATAATATAATATAATATAATATATACAATATAATATAATGTAATGTAATATGTTCTGAAGTGAGATAATGTAATATAATATCATATAAAATATTATTTATAGTATAATATAATAGAATCTCATCTAATATAACATAATAGAATATAATATTACACCTCATGCTCATTTTGACTATCGTATATGGCTGAATAATATAGAGAACTATATATATAGCACTTATGCATTAATATACCGTTGCCAAAAGACACGCTAATACTTAATGTTATAGTGGCAATCAATTTTCATTCAATACGATTCAATGCAAGTACGATAACTAATTATTTACATATAGATTCATTGAATGTAGGAGTGGCCGTTCAAGTATTCCTTCATTAACAATGTAACATATATTATGCAGCTGACATATGGACTAACTGTTGCTTCGAAAGTGTTTGCATCAAAGGGTTTCTGGCTGGCGTAGATCATTTATGTTGCACAACACCTTAACCTTGAAAGAAAATACAAATCTGGTGTTATGGACGCAAATCTGTCTAATCGTCTAAAAAAACGTTCTGCCGATCTTCGCGAGACACTTGCCGAACTGTCAGAACGAATTGATCAGAGGATAAATTATTGTATAGGCTATGAAGAGCAAGCATGCAGAAGATCACAGTGGAATTGTGACAGTCTTGCGGTTCACCTTCGAGGGACATTAGCGGGGTTTGACAACCAATGCACTGATGTGAGCTCAATACTTCACAAGAAATGCAGCAGTTGGTAACGCAACTATAATATTAGTTGATTTTACTCTCCCACTACCATACATGAGCATATGAATATTAGTTTGACATTTTCTTACTGTTTATATTCAGCAACCATTGCCAATGTCCAGCACCAAACCACATGCGTAGATTTTCGTATGTATGCTGCCTCAGGGGTTCTCAAGAACGACAAATACCATGATAATATTCAACATTATCAGCGAGGGAATAAGGAAGACAACCCGCATTGCCAATCAGACAAAACAAATATTGGTAAATTACTTCAATCTAGGTGCTGAGTGCTTTATGTGTTGCAAATATATATTTTGTCTTAATAAAATTAGAACAACTACTCATTTTGATCAGTTCTCTTCAGGTGATATGGTATACGATCAAGCAAAACACGCAAGGCCAATCCGCTTCAAACTTTTAAAGAACAAACGTCGTTTAAAGAACAAGCGCCCTGAGCATACAAGTATGGCACAAGGTTGAGCATATTTATACGTGAAATAATTCCCAACATACCTTAAATAGCATGTTCATTATGTAACCAAAATTTTAATGCTTTCAGACGACTTTAACATGTCGCGTGCCAAATTATTGAAAACTCGAACCAAAAGGCAAAGACCAGCAATTGCTTCACAAAGAGGTTCGCATGTTTGCAAAATCATTATTCATCGAATAAGTTCTCCAGAATTGCTTGATATATGCTAACTTTTATATTATTTTGCAGAACATCTCGATACACATTACAAAAAAGAAGAACTTATGCAATGCTATTTTTGTAATGCATTGGTTTGGAGAGCTGAGGCAACGAAGGGGACAGGAAAACTTAATAATCGCCAATTTTCTATTTGCTGTAGCCAGGGCCGTGTGTCATTACCCCCAGTACGTGACACGCCTCAATATCTAATAAACAAGTTCTCAAACCAAAGTTTCCGCCAATATGTCAGGGTCTATAATTCAATTCTGGCATTCACGTCTATGGGAGCAAAAGTTGACTCATCAGTTACCCAGAAGTCAGGCGCATATGTTTATCGGATTCACGGTCAAAACTATCATAACATAGGTTCGTTGCTGCCTGCTGAAGGCGACAGACCGAGATTCGCTCAGTTATACATTTACGACACCGCAAATGAAGTTTCTAACCGTATGAATACACTGACACGCACGAGTTCTGAGGCTTTAGATGCAAACGTTGTTGCACAACTAATCAAGATTATGGATGAAAATAACGAACTTGCCAAAGTGTTCAGAATGGCAACAGACAGGTACGAAGCAGGGGAAACTGCGGAATTTTCAATTAGGTTGGTAGGTTGTGCACGCCAGCGCAGACAATACGATCTTCCAGCTTCAGAAGAAATTGCTGGACTTATTGTTGGCGACTTGCCCATGACAAATGGGCAACGCGATGTTATTGTTCAAATGAAGGCAGGCCAGCTTCAGAGAATAAGCGAGTTACATCCTTCATTCATGGCAATGCAATACCCGTTGTTGTTCCCGTATGGCGAAATAGGATTCCACAACCAGATTCCATATAATGAGGAAGTTCTTCCGCCATTAAAAAGGAAGTTCATAACCATGCGTGAATTTTACGCTTACCAAGTACAAACGAGGTTGACTGAAGGGAGAGGAATCATTCAAGGAGGTCGTTTATTTCACCAGTATGTTGTCGACGCATACACGGCCATCGAACAAGAACGATTGCGTTGGGTAAGAAATAACCAACAAACATTGAGGGCGGACGTTTACAACAACATATGGGTTGCAGTATCAAGAGGAGAAACGAACGCAAAAACTGTGGGGAAAAAAATTATTCTGCCATCATCTTTTACAGGATCTCCGAGGTATATGGTAGAGAATTATCATGATGCACTTGCTTTATGCAGATGGTATGGAAACCCTCATCTTTTCATAACCATTACTGCCAACCCAAAATGGGACGAAATTGGTCTCCATTTGCAAAAGTATGGAAACGACATTTCAAATGACAGGCCGGACTTACAATGCAGATTATTTAAGATAAAACTTGAGCAGTTAATAGAAGATATCAGACGAGGACGTTTCTTCAAAAGTTGCAAAGCAGTTTGTAATTCAAATATGTTTAACATTCATTTAATTTATACACGTCTTTTTACCACCAGGCTTAAAGTCATGCATGTTTATTGCCAATTTTTTTCACATGTTTCTTTGGTTGCACGTGAAATGTTGACAGCGTTTTCCACTGTTTTTATTTTTCCAAAACAATGCAGTTTTGTATACAATTGAATTCCAGAAACATGGATTGCCTCATGCACATATATTGGTATGGTTGGATCGAAGTGGAACAGAACCGGCTCCAGCAGAGGTCGATGAAATAATTTCCGCAGAAATCCCTGACCGTCAAGTTGATGAAGAAGGTTATGCTTTAGTTGAACAGTTTATGATGCATGGACCCTGCGGTTTTGAAGGCCTGAACTCGCCTTGCATGGAAAATAACAAATGCAAAAAACATTTTCCAAAATAGTACAACAGCCGTACGACTGTTGATGATGCTGGGCATATCTGGTACAAGCGAAGGAGAAATGAAAGCAGGTATGTAATTAAAAAGAATGTTGTCATGGACAACAGATACGTAGTCCCACATAATATACAGCTACTGAAAAAATACAAGGCGCACATTAATGTAGAGTGGTGCAACACGAGTAGAGCTATTAAGTATCTATTCAAGTACATCACGAAAGGGGTAGACAAGGCCACAATGATAATTGAACATCTGGTGAATCCAACTCAGTCTCCTACTGAACCGACTGCGCAGAAATGTGATGAAATAGCGAGATACCACATTGACTGTAGATATCTGTCGGCCTGCGAAGCTATATGGAGAATATTTAAATTTGACGTCCACTACAGAACGCCAGCAGTACAGAGATTAGCACTCCATTTGGAGGGTGAACAAAGTTTAATATATGATGAGTCTGTTGATCTCAGCAATATGTTGACCAGAGATGGCGTACACAAAACAATAATGACGGAATGGATGGAAATGAACAAGCACAGTGAAGAGGCTAAAAACCTTACGTATATTCAATTCCCATCAAAATTTGTATGGAACGCCTCGACGAAGAGCTGGACACCCCGGAAGAAAGGTTTCGTCATTGGAAGGGTAGTTAACATACATCCCACGGCCGGTGAGATATATTACATGAAAATGTTATTAACAATTGTTAGGGGACCCACATCGTATGAAGATATACGTACGGTAAATGGTGAAGTCTTACCAACTTTCAAAGAAGCATGCTATAGGAGAGGATTATTAGATGGAGACTCAGAGTGGCATCATGCCATGGATGAATCTGCGCAATGGGCTACTCCAAATCAGCTTCGACAACTTTTTGTTACGTTACTGATTTTCTGTGAAGTAACCAACCCTCTGAATTTGTGGAATAGCTTTTGGAAAACTCTATGAGAAGACATACCAATGCGCCAAAAACGACTATTTGGGTTCACAGAAATGCATCTTACAGACGACCAAGTAAAAAACTATGCGCTGGCTGAGATCGAAAAACTAATGATACAGAACTCGAAGACTCTTTCTGACTTCCCTCCAATGCCACTGCCGTCAAAGAACGTGCAAAAAGATCTCAACAACAGGTTACTAATGGAAGAAAGCTATTACAACACTGAGGAGAACGACGTTGAACATCAGCGTCTTATTGTGACCTTGAATGAAGAGCAGCGTAACATATTCAACGAAGTAATCGACTCGGTTGCAAACGACAGTGGACACCTGTTCTTTCTATATGGGCCTGGAGGAACAGGGAAGACACATGTTTACAAAACAATCATTGCCAAATTAAGGTCTGCAAATCAGATTGTAATACCAGTTGCATCATCAGGTATTGCAGCTTTGCTGCTACCAGGTGGAAGAACTGCACATTCAAGGTTCAAGATCCCTCTTATACTACAAGAGAATTCCATGTGCGACATAAAGCAAGGGACGATGTTGGCTGAACTGTTGGCGCAAGCAAAATTGATAATCTGGGATGAAGCGCCGATGACAAACAAGCATGCTTTTGAGGCATTGGACAGAACTATGAGGGACCTGATGTCCAGAAACTCTGAGAACTGTGAGGGCAAACCGTTTGGTGGAAAGACCGTGCTGTTAGGAGGCAATTTCAGACAATTACTTCCAGTTATACGTAATGGTTCCAGACAAGATACGGTTGAATCAGCCATAAACAGGTCATACTTATGGCAACATTGTCGTGTGCATACCCTTACACAGAACATGAGATTACATCGTTCAGAAATAGAATTTGCAGATTGGATTTTGCAAGTGGGCAATGGAAATGTGCAAGCTGCTGCAGATACAAACGTTGAGACTATTAAAGTTCCAAAAAACATGGCTATTGATTCTCAGGGTGATACGATCCGTAACATATGTAACTACGTATATGTTGACTTCGAAGACAATATGACTGACCGAAATTATATTAAGGAAAGAGCCGTCCTGACACCCCGAAACAAAACAGTTGACGAAGTGAATGACTTCATGCTCTCCATAGTACCAGGGCATGAGACAGAATACTTAAGTTCAGACAGTTTGGAATTGGAAGCCGACGTGGAAATCAGCGCGACAACGATCTATCCAGTTGAGTTTTTAAACATGCTTGAGGTTTCAGGCGTCCCAAACCACAAACTCATCCTTAAGCATGTAATTCCAGTAATGTTATTGCGGAACTTAAATCAGAGAGACGGACTGTGCAGTGGAACAAGACTCATTATATCGCGCCTTGGAACAAACGTTGTTGAAGCAGAAATCTTAACTGGAACGCACGTTGGGAATAAGGTTCTCATACCAAGGATAATTATGTCACCCTCCGACACAACCTGGCCATTCAAACTGCGCCGTAGACAATTCCCACTTAAAGTCTGCTACGCAATGACAATAAATAAAAGTCAAGGTCAGAGCCTAAGAAGGGTTGGAGTATATCTTCCCAGTCCAGTTTTCACGCATGGCCAACTGTACGTAGCACTATCTAGAGTTACATCACCTATGGGAATCAGAATATTGAGCATAAACGAAGGAGACATAGAAGACAACGAGGTTGTAAACATGGTTTTCCATGAAGTTTTCAACAATGTTTAAGTTGTTGTATGCTGGTATTGTTTAACATATTTTGTTACAATGTTTACCATCAAACAAACAGTAATTCATACAGTCATACTATTCAATAAGTTAATGTCACGGTGTTCAACTCCATGATACTTTTACGGTTATGCATTTTAATTTGCTAACATTCTCAGAAACATGTACATTTTGCATGCGTTTGGTCTCCACTGTAATTCCATTTTGTACAGTCATACTAGATAGGCTGTTATATTGTAGTTTGTTTTTCCTATTGTACAGTCTTCCATTTTTTTTACAATATAAATATACTTCCATTTTTACAGTCTCGAGCGACAAAGCTTCTTGGCACAAATCATGTGACTCTATCATGATATGGAAATTAGAGACGCAACATAAATGACAATATCATGTAAACAAAATAAACAACTGTTGATTTTCCACCACTTATATCTATCATAAAAGAAACTAGAACGCATCGCCCCATTTACTATAGTAGTAAATATTTGTTATTGTTTTTATATAATAATAATGGTATTTTTAGTAAATATCTATTGGTAAACATCAACTCAATTATATTATATATTGATTATATTGATTTATAAAATAAACTGTTGCATTCGTACCGTATAATAATAATAATAATGAAATTAAGGGTGGGAATTATGGATGGTTGTTTGAATCGCCTCAATACTATCAGGCAAAACACCAACCCTTATGAAGAAGACCTTTCAACTGCTGCAATACTTATTAAAAAATTCACTCATTCACTCAGTAATTGCTCCATAATAAGTGTGGCCATGGAATCGCCCCAGCCCCAGACATAAATTAAATACACGAAACGAAGCAACCTATGCAAACCAATCGAACACATTCATTTGAGAGCCACGTTCTTCCGCAAATATTTGTGACTTTATGGTTTTCTATGCAGCATTGTACATTATATAAGTCCTCAAAAACCCAATTCCATAAACAATTAACTGCACAGCAATTTCAAAGAACTCAAATGACGAATGAAATGACAAATTATTTTGACAACATCGTTGCGGATCTTCGTCGAGCTGCGAGCCAATTTGCTGAGAAGATAGAACATAAGATAGATGCCTATGTGCAATATGCTGCCCAAAGGTTCAACGATCTACATGCAAGGCACAATCGCCAGATTGCTATCCTAAATGAATTGACAGCAAAGATCAACAAGAATTACTCAGAAATGCAACAGAGACTATCACATATAGACCAGGCGCTTGGTATGTCCACAGTATTTTCCAAACAGTCTTACGTAACTGTTACTACGTACAAATCGCCGTGCAATTGTTTTGGCAGGAAAAATCGCCACAACACTAGGCGACGAACAGTTGGCAGAAAAGGTAACAACCATTCATTCAAATAAGGAAACGCCGCCTTCGGGAAAAAGAAAGCGTTCAAACCTTCCCAAGGAACCTACACAGACAACATTGCAGAAAAAGCCTAAGAGCAAAATTACACCGCCATTAGACCAAGACCATTCCAAGGCGAAAAAGGTTCCGAAAGACAAAACCCTTGCGACAACTGTCAAGAAACTCTCAAAATTGTTTCCCCGCGTAGCAGCTGCTATAGGGACAATGGACGACTCTATCAGTACCATATTAGGAGAGGAGTGTGGCTACCAATTCTTCGAAGATCTCATGACAAAAGGAACTTGGCTAACTGATGAGGTACAACATCATATTATTGAATGTAAAGTATCTAAACATATTCTTACAATATATTGTTATCTGAAACAGCACATAGACGAATGCCTGCGTGGGTTTATCGAGAGACAGGCCCATGCAAAGTTCCCCAAGGCAAAGGTTGCTTTTATGAACACAGCATTCAACCAGATAATTACAACAGAATTTCGTCCTGACGGCTATACTGACCTGACAGCCATACGTCCATATGCTAATGGTACTGTTGACAATTGGCCATCTCTTCCATGGCAAGATTCGGACCTTATAGTTATCCCAGTCAACATTAATGAATGTCATTGGGTACTATGCATCGTGGACTATAAAAAGCAAACAATCGCAGTACACGATTGTGACCCTTCGGTAGACAAGGATATGAGGTTCTTTGTGGAAACGTTTAACAAAACAAGGCTTACAATTCCCTATATTCTTCAAGACCTGCGAATGACTGACTCCATCGTCGACTTCACTGTTTATAGGGATCCTGACTTCCCCCGTCAACCCTTCGGGTAATTCTAATCTCTCCATGAATTCAATTTGAGCAATATCATTCAGTAAAGTAATAATTCGTAATAGCTTCTCATTTGTGTACTAGCGGGTAATGCGGCGTGTACATGCTACGATCAGCATTTTCGCTTATGTTTGCCGAAGACGATGTCCACAGTGTCTTGCCTGATATGATCCAAGAATTTAGAGAATATCTGACCGCATCGATATTCTTCAATAACTGGTCGTAGGTCTTGGACACTGTTCTAATCAATCTTTGATGAGTGCATTTTTATATTACTGTTTATCTATCGTTCCTTGGGAAGTTATTACGGCAATATAACTTATGGATCATTTTACAATATTCACATTGCAATAATATGACCCAGGCCTCGGGCACAACATATACTACCAATTTATTGAATACAATGAAAAAACACCAGGCTCCAAGACTCTAGAAAGTAGTGCCTGAATAACGTAGTAAGGCCGATAATATAATGATATATAATATAACATAACATCATATAATATAATAATATTTATAATATAGCATAATTCTATATTTGTGTAATCATATTAATAGAGAGAGCTAAATATTGGACCTTATTATGTTCATTTTTTTATTGTTGGGCCAGCCCGTTTCAGCGTTTCAATTGATTGCATTTGTGGGATTGTGCCCTAAATTATCATGAATTGTGTAATTGGCGGCCCAGGCAAGCCTTCAAAAAAACATTACGCCTGGTTCCAAATTACAAAATTCCTTCTTCATCGTTTCAGCTGATTCCAAATTTTCCAGAATTGAACTTGCTTATTGCGTGGTCATACAGTCCAGAGGTGACGCATATTCCACTGAATACTAATGGCGGAAACTGGTTCAGAGGTATTCACTGTGCTTTAACAATTTGTACGATCATTAATCAGTATGGAACATTTGGTCTCCATATTCTGAGCTTTACTGGGTTATCAGACTGTCTCTTTTGCATTAAGATAGTAAATTGGCGAATGGTCATTTTTCCCTCTTTTACAAGTGAGCCATATTTTTTTGGACGGGCGTAATATGCAATTTGGTGGAGATGTTGTTGCAGGCTTCTCTATGGTCCAGTGCGTATTCGTTGTATATTTCTGTGTATATTTCTTATGCGTTCTGTTTGACATGAACGGTTCTCGAATATTAGTGCATACTGTTGTTGGATATTGTTCTATGTTTTGTGTAACAGCATTGGTTTTCCATTTTCAGATGTTGTTTGCCGCTCAGCTTCCACAAGAAAATATTGTTCCCTGCAAATTAACCTTATGTGCTGACTATAAAGGGATTAGCAAACTTATTCGGGACAATCTAAACGAAGCAGAGTTTGCAGAAATGCTTGCACGATCTCCGTTCGGACATCTCATAGCCTCTGCAGAAATGTTCTATTTGTCGAGCCAGCTAATCTGGTATATGATGCAAGCACAGACTCCACTACGAAATAGGGATGAACTGTGGATGATTATCAATTCGAAGCCTATACGGTTTCGCCTCAGGAATTTTGTTTGATTACCGGTCTCGGATTTTCTGCTGAGCCAGAGGTGGACGAAGATAATTCGTTTATTACAAGACACTTTCCAGGCGAGGAAAAGGTCTCGCTGCAGGACGCGATTGATAGGTTGACGGAAATGGGTTGTAACTCATCGTCATCTGTTGACGTTGAAAAATTAAAAATGGCCAGCGTGGTTTTTGTCGCTGGAGTTCTTGATCAGCGTGGATGCCGAACGAATGTTAAGATAAACCCGATGATTCTTCACTTAATAGAGAATTTCGGCCAGTTCAACAACTATCCTTTTGGAAAGTATGCATACGACATCGTTCTGACGTCGGTGAAAAGAAACCTCTCTTCTTTTAAAAACAGTCAGGGTACAAGCAGTTCGAGAAGATACCAGACGTTGTGCTTGGGTGGCTTCGTGCACCCAATTCAGGTAAATCTTACACGACTCTACCAACAGGATTCATATCCTTGCATATTTATACTAAAATGTATTGTTACCCACTGTTGTTGTCCAGATCCTTGCTTATGAGTGCTTGCCAGGTGTTGCAAGTAAATATGCAACGTACTTGGACGATATAGTCGAGCCGGTTCCAAGAATGTGCAGATGGAAGACAAATGCATGGCCAACGAAGCGAGCTCCAAGGTTGCAGGACGTTGCCAATACTGTTAAGAGTTCGGCAGTTGAGAATAATAAAGTCTTCTTACCTACGGCTCAAGAGGTTGTTGCAGGGTATTTTGCTGAAAGCAGATTTGACGGACGTCCCCACAACGGATGCCTTCAGCGTGACAGGTCGTCACCATCGAGAAGCACCAGTGGGACAGGGTCGCCGAATTCTCCCGCATTAGAAGATGAAGACACCGAAATGCAAGGCGAAGGTAGCAGTGACAGAGTTTTGCCATCTCCAACATTACGAAGTTTCGTGGACAAGCTCCGGACAAGTCGCAAAGCTATGCATCAGATCCCAAATGTTGTTATCGAGGATAATCTCTGCATCGAAACAAATCATGAAGAACGTATACAATCACCTCCTCAGTCGTATGTGGATGTCGTTGCTGATATGAACGATGCGTCGCCGGTAGTTGACAAAATGCCGCAGCAGCCAACTGATTCGCATGATACTGCAAATGGGTTCTGTTTTGATGGAAATAATGGTATAGATACCCATGATGAGTTTGTCAACGATGTGGAAAATGAGGTTCGTGGAACTTCTCATGTTGAGGAGCCATTTGTTGAGGGGGAGTTGGAAAGGGAGCAAGAGAAAAGGAAGGTTAATTCTCGGTCGTCGCATCGTAGCTCGGAAGGAGCTAAGAAGGTCTTGCGACAACTTGGAAATCTCAGTACTGTTGTCGAACGCCACACTCAGCAGATCGTGCATTTAACCGGACAGGTTAAAGCAAGTTTTGATAGTTTGAACGTGAGGCTGGCTGATATTGAACGTGCTAAACCACTGGAAAATATGTTGAGAACTATTGGTGACCAATTACAGCAGCTGACGGAAAAGATATCGAGCATACAAGCCGCTCAGCCTGGTAAAATACTTTTTCTTCCAGGTAAAATTTGCAATATATTCCCTCTAATTATCTCACATCTTATTTGCCTTAGAGTTAACTGGCCGAAACGCAACGCACGATGGAGATGGAATTCCACATCCGAAAAGGCCAAAATCAATAGGGCAAAGTGCAAAGCCGTCTTCTAGCCCTGCCAGAATTCCTTACGGAAAACCGGATGTTGATGAGCACGTTCTGTACAAGCTGCAAATGTGGCCGAAAGCAGTTGCGTCCATAGAACGCATGGCCACCAATCACTCCGTAGCAGGTCTTTGCGGGACAGATCTTAATAAAGAATTCTTTGTTGAATTAATGAGTCGCGGCACCTGCCAGCTGTTGTAAGTCTACGTTTGAGCATTAAATCATGAGATATCCCTCAGTGAATTGGTATGAGGCAGGCGTTTATTAATATCCATTGTTTTTCCTGACTTTGGTTACGCAGCATGTCGACGAATGTATGCGCGGGTTCGTTGAAATGCAACTGAGGTGTGCCAGCCCTGTGAAGACGGTCGCATTCATGAACACAGCTTTCAGCCAGTTGGTGAAATCGCTCCCAATTGTTAGTGGAAAAGCTGATTTGACGAAAGTGATTCCGTTTGTTCTTGGAAAGTCTGCCCAGTGGCCGTCCTCTAGCTGGGAAAATGCGTCGGTAATTGTGCTACCAGTGAATGTCAATGTCAGGACCCGTCGTCCCGCCCTCGTATTCTGTTCTAATTCTAAGTGTTAATGCTTTGTTATTGTGCGTATACGTAAAAATGCGAATAAAATTTTTCATTTTAAAACGTGCATGCGGAAGTCTTATATACATGTCAAAAGAATATTCGAATCTCGTTCTACGAATCATCGAAATCATGTCTACACAAAATACAAGTGTGTGTGCGTGTGCAGCCAAAAGCTCCCTATGCGCCCGGCCTTCACAGGTCGTCATCCATACACACACTCCCACCTCAAAAGCAGCCGGATAGCTTCAAAAGATCGGCCTCGCATAAAAGTCGGATCACGTACCGTGATCGCCAGTACCTACAATACGTAACATAAAGAATGAGCCATCGGGGCTCAGTAAGCAGAAATTATGCATGTATGCACGTGCCCTAACGATCGACAATCCACGTCGTCGTTTTCTAATGTTCCTACTCTCCTTCTCATTTTCTTATTCTTTCTCTGACTCATACTCACATTCTTAAACTCTTATTTCGTATGGGCCCTCGGCTTTCTATCCCACTATGCGCCATTTCATAGAGATCTCATATGTGGAGGTTCTCACACTAGAAGGTCACCCGAAGGAATCTTCCCTTACTCAGTGTGGCCTCCACGCGGATGCTTCTCACTGGTAGCCAACACCAGGGCCACTAACCGCGGAGGTCACCCGAAGGAATCTTCCCTCCCGGTTAGTGCTTTACGCACTAGAAGGTCACCCGCAGGAATCTTCCCTTACTCAGTGCGTGCCCCGGGCCGCATCCTCCAGGTTGCATCTCCCGCATACGGGGTATTCCCCCAGCCTCTTATACAGGCCTTATGGCTTCTTTTGCCATGGTCGCATAAGGGTAGCCGTGACTCTTCATTGAGTCGACACAAACGCCAATATCGGCGAGTATACATCGCACACAGGCGATCTTATGCACGCTCTCACCTCGCGTCATACTTACTACTTATGCGTGCAAGTGCTCATGACATGCTCATGTGAATATGCAGATCATGCTATCATGCATATAAAATAACTTTGTCGTAACATGCACGTTCTACGTAAAATACACGAGCACGTAAATTCACATAATCAGACGCAGGCAAGTTACGTATCGTAGTTGGATTTCTACTTACCTGTCGTCCAAGCGTAATTAATATTCTCCCCGTTAGCTCCTAACGTACGACCTTTTTGAATAAAAGGGTTATGATGTTAGTACGTTTGCTTTTCTTGGATAATTCGTCGAAACAATAATTTTCGTCATGTTTAGTTATTTAGACTTTGTATAAATTCCCTAGACCTCGCATCTCTCGATTTGCCTTATTAAATTTCCCAAGTCAGTCGATTTCTATAACTGTATTATATTTAAGTAAAGTTCTCGGCCCTTTAATAAATTTCTAAGTTAGAGAATTTAAATTTCTTTTGTGAAAGGCTCGGCGAAAGTCGTTTGATTTTATTAGGTTTCGCCCGACTTTGCCTGTGTGAGCCTTCAACATGATTTCCATATAAGCTCGACATTTTATCCCAAGCTTGATCTCGAGATTTAATATAATTTTGACATCTGAAAATGTCGATATGAAACTCCACATAAATCTCGACATGTTCAAGTTTCGACATTTACTTTGTCAATTCGACATTTTACTCGACATTGTAAAGAAAATCGCGTGCTATGTTTTGGATGGATCTCGACATTATTAGACCTCGACATTGTTGGGAAATCTTGGTGTTGTGTTTCGACATTTAGCTAAAGGGTCTCGACATTTTCCTTAGCTTCGACATTTTCAGGGTAGCACTCGACATTGTAAGTTCGACATCTAGTCTAATCATTCGACATTTTACTATCTTCTCGACATTTTACTATCATCTCAACATTATATAAATCTCGGTATATCTTGTAATGAGACTCGATATTTACACAGTGAAAAATCTCGGTACACTAAGTCGACATCTTACTTGGCATTCGACATTTTATCATGCATCTCGACATTTTTAACTATCTAACTTCGACATTTATATTTCGACATTTGAAGAAAATGTCGACATGACTCAACATGAGTCTCGACATCTTCACTCGACATTATATCTCGACATTTCAACAAAAATGTCGATATGAATTTTAATGTACATCTCGACATTACATAAATCTCGATATTGTATTTCGACATTTCTCCTTAACATGATTTCGATATTTAAAGCAGAAAATGTCGACATGAGTTCAACATGCCTCTCGACATTTTCCTAATAACGTTTCGACATTTATGTCGAATTCTTTGAACCCGACATTTTATCCTTATCATGTCGACATTTATACAATGGAAATTTCGATATGGTAATTCGACATCTTAGCTATCTTTCGACATTTATCATAAACTTCTCATCTTCATCCCGTCGAAATCAGATTCATAGCTTGTTCTACCCAAATCAAAACCTCAACTTAAATATACACCTCGCTTTTAGGGTTTTCTCGACACTTTCTTCAACTACCTCGCTTTTAATGCCATTAATACTTCCAACTATAGCTAGGGTACGAATTAAGAGCTCGAGGAGGGTATTTTACTTACCAATTACTTCAAGTTCCTAGCTAGTTGAGGAAATCCTTGGTTCGAGATTTGTATCGGCTCCTTCCTCTTTTCCTCCTCTTGGCTTTCGTTAGTTTTCAAGTGGGTTATGGAGTGTTGAAGTGTGAGATATTTTTCCATGGCTTATGAGGGGTAGCCTTAGGTTAGACGTGGGTTTCCCTTATTTTGGGGAACTTGTCTCCAAATTTGATTTCTTGCAAGTTTGGGCTCATTATTAAATTGTAGCCCACTACTAATTCAATTCCAAGCCCAATTCCTATGTAGCTTTTATCATTTTTCTAAGTTTCCTTATTCCTTTGATTTTTTCGAAAGTCCTCAAGTCGGTTAGAATTTATCGGGGTCTTATGGTTTTTAAGTTGTACCCGCTTGCACGTAATTCCCGTATATTTCACAAGCATAAAAAAAATTCATACGTCACATAAACATACAACATATACACAATTATCATGGAATTACGTAAATCATACACGTAATTTATTGGCCGACCTAGTTCGCGGGGACAAGGGTCCTACATCCTCCCCCCTTAAGGAGGATTTCGCCCCCGAAATCAGCCCGTGTGAAACAACTCGGGGTAACGAATTCGCATTTCGTCCTCCCGTTCCCATGTGGCTTCTTCCGTGGACTGGTTCCGCCACAGTACTTTTACTAAAGGGATGTCCTTATTCCTAAGCTTCTTAGTCTCGTACATCAATATCTCCACCGGAATCTCTTCGTAGCTTAGATCCGGTTTCAATTGTTGATGTAGGGTCTCGTTTCCTAGCACGTGGTTCGGGTCAGCTATGTATTTTCGCAATGTCGAGACGTGGAACACGTCATGCACTTGCGCTAATGACGCAGGTAGCTCCAGCTGGTATGCTACCCCGCCTACCCTCTTCAGTATCTTAAATGGCCTATATACCTAGGACTTAGCTTTCCTTTCTTCCCAAATCTTTTCACGCCCTTCATCGGTGATACTTTCACGAACACCATATCTCCCTCTTCAAATTCTAATGGTCGACGTCTTCGATCCGCGTAGCTTTTCTGTCGGCTCTGCGCCGTTCGCAATCTTTCTCGTATGGTTGTGATAGCTTCCGTCATTTCCCGTACTATGTCAGGGCCTAACACTGCCCGTTCGCCAACCTCGTCCCAATGTACTGGGGATCTGCACCTTCGCCCGTATAGCGCTTCGTACGGTGCCATCCCAATGGTGACGTGGTAGCTATTGTTATAGGAGAACTCGATCAGTGGGAGGTACTTACTCCAATTCCCTTTGAAATCGAGTACACACGCTCGGAGCATGTCCTACAGGGTCTGGATGGTTCGCTCGGATTGACCGTCCGTCTGCGGATGGTAGGCGGTACTGAAAGACAACTTCGTTCCCATCGCCTTTTGCAAGCTCGTCCAGAATTTCGACAGAAATCTGGAGTCGCGATCCGAGACTATTGAGGATGGAACGTCGTGCAGTCGCACTATTTCTTGGATATAGAGCTCAGCGTACCGTTCCATGGAAAACGTCGTGCTAATGGGTAAGAAGTGGGCGGACTTGGTGAGTCTGTCGACAATCACCCAAATCGCGTCGTGCCCCTTCGTGTTCCTCGGAAGTCCTACTACGAAATCCATGGTAATGTTATCCCATTTCCATTCCGGAATGGGTAACGGTTGTAGGGTTCCCGCCGGCCTCTGATGCTCGGCTTTTATCTGCTGGCACGTCAGGCACTGACTCACGAAAGTTGCGATGTCCTTTTTCATGCCTGGCCACCAGTAGTTCTCCTTTAAACCTCTGTACATCTTCGTTGCTCCTGGATGTACTGAGTATGCGGTAGCATGGGCTTCCGTCATTATCATCCTTCTTAGCTCAGCGTTGTCTGGTACATACAACCGATCCTTGAAATACAGTCGCCCGTCTTCCCTTATCATGAGGTCTCCGGTTGTTTGTTCCGGCTGTGCTTCCTTAATTTTCGTATACAATTCGTCTGTTTCCAGCGCTGTCTTGATTTGCTCCAGCAACGTTGGTTGCAAGGTTAAGGCTGCTAGCTGCGCCTCAACTTCGCCTAACCTTACGACTTCGACTTCCAGCAGTTGCAGTTCTGCACTGACTGCTTTTCTGCTTAAGGCATCGGCTACTATGTTCGCCTTGCCTGGGTGGTAGTTGATTACGCAGTCATAATCCTTAACTAACTCTAACCACCTCCTCTGCCTCATATTCAACTCCTTTTGCGTAAAGAAGTACTTGAGGCTCTTGTGGTCAGTGTATATCTCGCACCGCTCTCCGTAGAGGTAATGCCTCCAGATCTTGAGAGCAAAGACCACTGCCGCTAGTTCTAAGTCGTGCGTCGGGTAATTCTTCTCGTACTCCTTTAGTTGACGAGAGGCGTATGCTATTACATTCCCCTTCTGCATTAGCACACACCCTAACCCGTTCTTAGACACATCGCTATAAACGGTGAATCCTCCAGTTCCCGAAGGTATTGTGAGAACTGGGGCCGTCGTAAGTCTTTCTTTCAACTCTTGAAAGCTCTGTTCGCATTCCGTGGTCCACTGAAATGGCGTATTTTTCCTGGTCAACTTCGTCAGTGTAGACGCTATCTTCGAGAAGTCCTTGATAAATTTCCGGTAGTAACCCGCCAGGCCGAGGAAACTTCGTACTTCCGTTACATTGGTCGGTCTGGGCCAGTTGCTGATGGCTTCTATCTTGTTCGGGTCTACGGAAATTCCTGCTCCTGATACTATATGCCCCAAGAATGCGACTTGGTCAAGCCAAAATTCGCACTTCTTGAACTTGGCGTATAGTTGCTTGTCCCGTAATATACTCAGAACTATTTTCAGATGTTCCTCGTGTTCCTCCTTCGTCCTTGAGTAAATTAGGATGTCATCAATGAAGACGATGACAAACCTATCTAGATAGGGTTTGAACACCCGGTTCATTAAATCCATAAAAGCTGCAGGCGCATTAGTCAGCCCGAATGGCATCACCAGAAACTCGTAGTGGCCATAACGGGTACTAAAGGCCATCTTCGGGACATCTTCCTTCCGGATCCTCAGTTGATGGTAGCCCGATCTTAAGTCGATCTTGGAGAAAACCGTTGCGCCTTGTAGTTGATCGAACAGATCGTCTATCCTAGGGAGTGGATACTTGTTCTTAATCGTTAACTTATTCAGCTCCCTGTAGTCTATGCATAGTCGCATAGACCCATCTTTCTTCTTCACGAATAGCACCGGCGCTCCCCAGGGAGAGAAACTCGGCTGTATGAACTCCTTCTGCAGGAGTTCGTCGAGTTGGTCCTTTAACTCCTTCATCTCCGTCGGTGCTAGCCGATAGGGGGTCTTAGATACTGGCGCCGCTCCAGGTACCAGATCTATAGCGAATTCTATTTCTCGCTCGGGTGGTAGTCCCGGTAATTCCTCGGGGAATACGTCAGGGAACTCCTTAACTACCGGCACTTCCTCGAATTTCGGAGAGGGATCCTCCTCCGACTTGATAGCGAATACCAGATAGGCTTCGCACCCTGATCTGATCAGTCGTTGGGCTTTCAGCGCTGATATCCTAGAAATCATGGTCCCCTTGCTAGTTCCTACGAACCTAAGGGGTTCATTCTCGTCCGCATTGAGCGTGACTATCTTGCGGTGGCAGTCTATGACAGCTCCGTACTTCGATAGCCAATCCATTCCAAGGATTACCTCATAATCATTCATGGGAATTATTATGAGGTCTATGGGCAGTTCCTTGTCCCCGATTACTATTGGGCAATCCCGTAGAACTCGATTAGTTTGGGTGGGATTCCCGTTCGGAACTGTTACCCTAAATTCGCACTCAGCTCGGTGAGGCGTGACTCCTACTCTTGCGACATACTTAACGGATGCAAATGAATGAGTCGCCGCCGAGTCGACTAGGATGCATGTGGGGGTTTGGTAAACAAGGAGGGTACCTGTTACCACTGCTGGGTTATTCTCCGCTTCTTCGGAGGTTATGGTGAAAACCCTGGCCGGTACCCTTGGTGGTTCTATCTGGTTCCTAGCTTGGCTTCCGGTTCCACCTTCCGGACATGCCCTCAGATAGTGGCCCGTCTTGCCACATTTGAAGCAGACGGCATTTTGGGAGTTGCAGGCTCCCATGTGCCTCCGTGCACACTTTGGGCATACGGGTAGGTCCAACTGGGGTCTACCCTGGTTTGGGTTAAACTGTGGGGGTGGTCCTGGCCGATTCTGGAAGCTCGGTTTTCCACCATTGGGAATGAACTGTCGCTTTGGGTTACTTCCGCTCCCTTGCGATCCTTGTACGAACTTGCGCTTGGCTTCTTGGGCGCGAGCAATTCTAGCCTCTGCCTGCTCTGCCATTAATGCTCTCTCAGCCACTTGAGCGTACGTGGCTCCTTGTACACCCGCCATACTTACATCCCGATATAACTCGGGCTTCAGCCCTTCCATGAACCGCTCGATCTTGAGCGCGTCCGTGCTGACCATATGAGCAGCGAACCTTGAAAGCTGCTCGAACTTCCTGATGTACTCCGCCACGGTCATTGTCCCTTGGCGGAAGTTGATGAACTCATTCATCCGCTGTGCTCTGACCGGGGCGGTATAGTACTTCCCTCGAAAGATTTCCTTGAACCGATCCCAGCTCATCGTTAAAGGGTTCTCGACGGCTGAGACGGTTTCCCACCAGTGCCCAGCGCTCCCCCTTAGAAGGTAGGCAGCGCACATAACCTTCTCCGCCTCGGGTGTGCGGCTATGCTGGAACATGTTCTCCAGCGTCCTTAGCCAATCCTCGGCGGATGTAGGGTCCACAGCATCCTCGAATAGTGGAGGATTCAGCTTCCTGAACCTCTCCCCGATCATCTCAATTCGTTCGGGTGGGGGAGGCAGATTGGTTGGTTGCCCACCAGCATTTTGTTGCTGGATCAGCTGCTGAATCTGGGCCGACTGTTGCCGGACCAGTTCGGTCAGTTGCAGGATGGTAGCATCCCGACTATCAGGGGGATTGTTGGTATCTCTACCCTGATCAGATTCCCTGCTTCCTTCACCCCTAAGTCTAACCATTTTCACCTATCCTGACAATTCCTAAGGCCAATAAATCAAACCATACAAGCAATTCACATAACAGAGTACTTACAAGCAAGGCCGTTTCCGCGCTTTTGAGTGTGTGTGTATGGACAGTCTGCAGGACCTGTGACCGAAGCTCTGATACCACTCTGTCAGGACCCGTCGTCCCGCCCTCGTATTCCGTTCTAATTCTAAGTGTTAATGCTTTGTTATTGTGCGTATACGTAAAAATGCGAATAAAATTTTTCATTTTAAAACGTGCATGCGGAAGTCTTATATACATGTCAAAAGAATATTCGAATCTCGTTCTACGAATCATCGAAATCATGTCTACACAAAATACAAGTGTGTGTGCGTGTGCAGCCAAAAGCTCCCTATGCGCCCGGCCTTCACAGGTCGTCATCCATACACACACTCCCACCTCAAAAGCAGCCGGATAGCTTCAAAAGATCGGCCTCGCATAAAAGTCGGATCACGTACCGTGATCGTCAGTACCTACAATACGTAACATAAAGAATGAGCCACCGGGGCTCAGTAAGCAGAAATTATGCATGTATGCACGTGCCCTAACGATCGACAATCCACGTCGTCGTTTTCTAATGCTCCTACTCTCCTTCTCATTTTCTTATTCTTTCTCTGACTCATACTCACATTCTTAAACTCTTATTTCGTATGGGCCCTCGGCTTTCTATCCCACTATGCGCCATTTCATAGAGATCTCATATGTGGAGGTTCTCACACTAGAAGGTCACCCGAAGGAATCTTCCCTTACTCAGTGTGGCCTCCACGCGGACGCTTCTCACTGGTAGCCAACACCAGGGCCACTAACCGCGGAGGTCACCCGAAGGAATCTTCCCTCCCGGTTAGTGCTTTACGCACTAGAAGGTCACCCGCAGGAATCTTCCCTTACTCAGTGCGTGCCCCGGGCCGCATCCTCCAGGTTGCATCTCCCGCATACGGGGTATTCCCCCAGCCTCTTATACAGGCCTTATGGCTTCTTTTGCCATGGTCGCATAAGGGTAGCCTTGACTCTTCATTGAGTCGACACAAACGCCAATATCGGCGAGTATACATCGCACACAGGCGATCTTATGCACGCTCTCACCTCGCATCATACTTACTACTTATGCGTGCAAGTGCTCATGACATGCTCATGTGAATATGCAGATCATGCTATCATGCATATAAAATAACTTTGTCGTAACATGCACGTTCTACGTAAAATACACGAGCACGTAAATTCACATAATCAGACGCAGGCAAGTTACGTATCGTAGTTGGATTTCTACTTACCTGTCGTCCAAGCGTAATTAATATTCTCCCCGTTAGCTCCTAATGTACGACCTTTTTGAATAAAAGGGTTATGATGTTAGTACGTTTGCTTTTCTTGGATATTTCGTCGAAACAATAATTTTCGTCATGTTTAGTTATTTAGACTTTGTATAAATTCCCTAGACCTCGCATCTCTCGATTTGCCTTATTAAATTTCCCAAGTCAGTCAATTTCTATATCTGTATTATATTTAAGTAAAGTTCTCGGCCCTTTAATAAATTTCTAAGTTAGAGAATTTAAATTTCTTTTGTGAAAGGCTCGGCGGAAGTCGTTTGATTTTATTAGGTTTCGCCCGACTTTGCCTGTGTGGGCCTTCAACATGATTTCCATATAAGCTCGACATTTTATCCCAAGCTTGATCTCGAGATTTAATATAATTTTGACATCTGAAAATGTCGATATGAAACTCCACATAAATCTCGACATTTTCAAGTTTCGACATTTACTTTGTCAATTCGACATTTTACTCGACATTGTAAAGAAAATCGCGTGCTATGTTTTGGATGGATCTCGACATTGTTGGGAAATCTTGGTGTTGTGTTTCGACATTTAGCTAAAGGGTCTCGACATTTTCCTTAGCTTCGACATTTTCAGGGTAGCACTCGACATTGTAAGTTCGACATCTAGTCTAATCATTCGACATTTTACTATCTTCTCGACATTTTACTATCATCTCAACATTATATAAATCTCGGTATATCTTGTAATGAGACTCGATATTTACACAGTGAAAAATCTCGGTACACTAAGTCGACATCTTACTTGGCATTCGACATTTTATCATGCATCTCGACATTTTTAACTATCTAACTTCGACATTTATATTTCGACATTTGAAGAAAATGTCGACATGACTCAACATGAGTCTCGACATCTTCACTCGACATTATATCTCGACATTTCAACAAAAATGTCGATATGAATTTTAATGTACATCTCGACATTACATAAATCTCGATATTGTATTTCGACATTTCTCCTTAACATGATTTCGACATTTAAAGCAGAAAATGTCGACATGAGTTCAACATGCCTCTCGACATTTTCCTAATAACGTTTCGACATTTATGTCGAATTCTTTGAACCCGACATTTTATCCTTATCATTTCGACATTTATACAATGGAAATTTCGATATGGTAATTCGACATCTTAGCTATCTTTCGACATTTATCATAAACTTCTCATCTTCATCCCGTCGAAATCAGATTCATAGCTTGTTCTACCCAAATCAAAACCTCAACTTAAATATACACCTCGCTTTTAGGGTTTTCTCGACACTTTCTTCAACTACCTCGCTTTTAATGCCATTAATACTTCCAACTATAGCTAGGGTACGAATTAAGAGCTCGAGGAGGGTATTTTACTTACCAATTACTTCAAGTTCCTAGCTAGTTGAGGAAATCCTTGGTTCGAGATTTGTATCGGCTCCTTCCTCTTTTCCTCCTCTTGGCTTTCGTTAGTTTTCAAGTGGGTTATGGAGTGTTGAAGTGTGAGATATTTTCCATGGCTTATGAGGGGTAGCCTTAGGTTAGACGTGGGTTTCCCTTATTTTGGGGAACTTGTCTCCAAATTTGATTTCTTGCAAGTTTGGGCTCATTATTAAATTGTAGCCCACTACTAATTCAATTCCAAGCCCAATTCCTATGTAGCTTTTATCATTTTTCTAAGTTTCCTTATTCCTTTGATTTTTTCTAAAGTCCTCAAGTCGGTTAGAATTTATCGGGGTCTTATGGTTTTTAAGTTGTACCCGCTTGCACGTAATTCCCGTATATTTCACAAGCATAAAAAAATTCATACGTCACATAAACATACAACATATACACAATTATCATGGAATTACGTAAATCATACACGTAATTTATTGGCCGACCTAGTTCGCGGGGACTGGGGTCCTACAGTCAACGACAATCGTTGGGTGCTGGCCACCATTCATCCTAGGAAACGATCATTTGCAATTCTTGATTCAGACATATCCGCAGATCCAAGGTTCACAGCAACCCGTGCAGCGATGGGCAACACAGTCTCTATCACAAAATTGTTGCTACGACGCCTGGGCATTGAACGTTCTAATTTTCAGTATGACTATACACGCGACGGGCGGATCGCGCAGCAGGATACAGGTGACGTTATACAAATGAAATGATCCGTATACGTCATGGCCTTCTTTATTAGTTAACCATATTATGAGATTTTCGTTGCAGCGGAGAATGTGGCATCCATATGTTGCGGAATGCATTTGGCATGATGTTCCCAGGTGACAATCTGTCCTGCATTAAACCAAGCCAAATTGAAGAGTTCAGGAAATATTTGGCATCATCTGTCTACTTTAATTATTGGCATTGGCCTCCGTATAATGAATATGCATGTTGAAGAACATTTAACTTATTTCCGTACTATTTGTGATGTGTCTTTGAGGCTGACGACGGTGCCTCTGAACATGCTTTTGTGGGTGTTTTTATCGTTTCAGACCTTTACAATAGTAGATTACTCAGGCGTCTTAGACATGATGGTAGCATTTACTGTATGACAAGGTTGCTAGAAATTTTCAACATTATCAGATAATATTTAGTGCAATTAATTACAAGCTCAATACTGGATGACTGACCCTGTAATCAGTAGTCCACCAATTCAATTTAGCAGGCTGCGAACAGTCTGCTCCGCTAAATGTATAACTGTAAACAATGTAAAGCTGTAGAGTATGTTTTGCAATTTGTTTGTTTGCAAAAAGGTAAGGATGATCATGCATTAATCTTATATTAGAAATTAAAAGACTAATGTATCGTGGTATGTTAGATTTTCGACTTATTTTTATTAATAATACTTATGCAGCATATGCAACATAAATTGTTATATATTGTGTATCGCTGCGATCTTACAAAAGTTTAAACAATTTCCGTTTATTAATTTCCTTGCATTGATTAGGGGGGTAAGAAACCTTTAGCTAAGGCCTCACTAATTATGTGAAGATTTTTATTCTGCCCAGCCCATTCCAAGCTTTCCATTGAGTTGATTTAGCGCAGCCTGTCTTAAATAATTATGTCTACCATGAAATTGACGGCCCAACCCATACGAGGAGACACAGTGCTTATCAACGAATGGAAGACTTAGAAATTCCAATATCCTTCGCTTAACCTGATTTGAAAATTCCCCGGCATCGCAGCGTATTTATTTCTTGGTCATACAGTCCACAGGTTCGCGGTATTTCATCTAATATTATTTAGAGGTGAAGGCTGATCATTTGGAGTCTGAAACAACTTGCCTGTGCGGCATTTTAAAGCACACATCAAACTTGACTGCTCATGTTACAAATATGGCCACACCAATCGAGCACTACTCATACAACAAATACGGTGCAGTCATACCAATCTCTCACACTGTATGTCAGTATAAATGTATACTGCAACCTATGTTCAAAACTGTTCGTTCAAGACTGAGACAAAGGATAGAATGGAATTAATTCGGTATTACACAAAAAGCACAATTTAACCCCAGGTACCCACAATAATTAAATATAAACCTGAAAACGTATTATTGTAGAACACATCACTAATTTCATAACAAATTGTAACCAATATAAAGTGATGGACTGTGAGTACTATTATGTTTGGGAACCCAAAGGTACAGGAATGTCTTACGTGTATGACCGTCTATCCCTGCCATCCCATCATTAATTTCAAAAGAAATTAGAGTCAATATAAGATTATATACTGTGAGTACAGGAATGTCTAAGCAAACGCACAAAAATAAAATATATTCAATGGGCTTGGTTGCAATTTTAATAATGAAATTGTTCTCCATACGGCCCATAGTTTCATATCACCGGACCAAGCCTCAACTTTCAAACAAAGTATTGGACCGTATAGCTTCAGACGCAGGCGACCAGAGAAGCCCCAAATCTAAATAAAATCAATCGGCGGGTCGCAGCACAACGCGCCCTACGTAGACAGTCAGTTGGTATTCACCTCGCTTGAGTTATTGCGGGAGAGGGGATTATATTCTGAGGAAAACATGCTGATGGCGAAGATAGAATTGCTGAATCATAACAGCATAATTGACTACGACGTGGACATTCTTAAGTCGATGGATTGCTCCGAAGGAGTTCTACAGGGTATGTTTAGTCTAAGATCAATCAGTTGAACTTAATTTCATATGCTGTTTTCAAAACGTGTTTGCAGAGCTCTTTAAATTCGGCTTTAGGGTTTGATTTCGAACTGGTTCGTGCTTTAATAAATAAATCTCAAATATGCATTTTGTTTGTTTGATTACGCCCTCTCTCAGGGTGTTGTGCACAATAACGCCCACTGTGGCGAAGATGCTGACGACCCAATATATTCGATAAAATGTGCAGGCCAATCCAATCCTTCCTCTACATATGCACCATTTGAATATGCCTGAAAACAGGCTGCCCTTCAACTCAGGAGTCTGTGATGACTCAGTCTCCTTGCACATGCAGAGAAGTACATGGAGTCAACGAGCCTAACTTCAAAAGGAAACCATTCCCAAATCAGTTCAGTTAGAGGCAAAATTCGTACACTGCGTGTACTTCTCTGCTGTGCAAGGAAACGTGGACGTCCTATATTCTGACAGCACGTCCCACAAGGGAAGTCCCTCTACCTAACTTCAGGCCATCTCCTGCCTATGAACTGAAAAAGTCTGCACTTCAACCCAAGAGTCTGTTATGACTCAGTTTCGTTGCGCATGCCAAGAAATACATGGTGTCAACGAGCCTAACTTCAAATGAATCCATTCCTAAATCAGTTCAGTTAGAGCACAAATTCATGGACATCGCGTGCTTCACTGCTGTGCAGGATACCGTCAGTGCGTCCTCTATTGTGACAACACCTCCGCAAAGGGAGTTCTTCTACCCAATATGATTTGACATACATGGATATTTTGGCATTTACAATTGTTTCCATATTCTTTCAGGTGAGATATGAGCCTTAATATACCGTAGTTTAAGTGAGAAGCGGACAACGGTCGCTCTCACTGAAAACGATATTTTGGTAGCACCAGCGGAAGAGTTCTCAACTCCCAACTCTTTTAGAGATCAGTTTCGTTGCACTAGATGGAGTCTCGGAATCGTCTATGTAGAGTGTAAGAATAGAACGTAAACATGATTAGACACAACATGGATGGAAAATGTGGAATTCAGGTACCGATGTAGTATTCAACAATTGGTAGCCAAAAGATGTTCTTATGAGATGTTCTTGCACTCATGCAGTCTTATGAGATGTTCTTGCTTCCACAGTATGACAATATTGCAAATGCTTAAACTACATCCACCCAGTCCTTAGATTAAATTGTTTCACACGATAATCCTACAATGAAAAAAAGTTCCAGTTCCACCTTTCGAATGACAATTACAAATTAGCAGTATTGCAACTTTTCAGTCATGCGCTCAGTTCCGGATCCACTTCGCCCCATGGTGGGCTCTCGCTTACCCTAATAAATTGTAACAGTTGTCTTATACTAGAATTTCGTTGCACTAGCATCGTCGCTGCAAAACTCAATTGATAGATTGATAGGTAAGAAACAGATTTCCATTATATGATCTGTTTGCCACTAAGAAGCAGTCGTACACTTCTTGAATAAAACATATCTGTTGATATGCATGATTTATGAAAAGATAACGGATTAACATAGGTTACGGCAGTGTTTCCACCGCCATCGACCAACATACTGGGTCGTTGTATTACTTTAAAAATAATTGAATAATAATTCAATATTAATCGCAACAAACTACCCCGTGCATCGCACGGGGGCATACCTAGTATCATCAATATGTATCCTTACATTCTAATAGCAAATAAGAATAGAAGCGAGATAGAAAAGTGAACTCGTCGCAGGCTTTGCCTGCGACGTCGCGGTCAATAAAAGCATCACCGCGTTTATGTCGCGGTCAATAAAAGCATCACCACGTTTAATAACCGCGAAAAGTCTTATTTTGTTAATTATAAATAGAAGAACCCTATTTTATTAAATAATAAAAATAAAAGCCCTTAATAGTTAAAAAAGCCCGAAAAATTTACTAATTACCATCCACTAGGAAATGGGAATTACACGACGCTCCTAAGGTTCAACATAGTTACAACATGACCCACAAACCATCAATGTTCTTTTCCAGCCATTCATATAATATTCTCTAGAAGCTTTTAGGAACTAAGTTCGAAAAAATTCCTATAAAAAATCTAATATGTAGTTTTTCTCCCTATATTTTCATAAGAAAATTTCTAAAATTTCAGACGTTGATTTTAACGAAATAAACATTTTTCGTTTCGGTATTTCATAACTATATTAGTTCATATATAACCTAAAATCTAAAATTTGAACAATGCATTAGCATATCAGTGGAGACAAATACATGACTCAGTGAAAGATTTATAAAAAGATCAAATAAAGAATTGATAAATAGTTAAGTTCTAAAAATTGAATTGCAAAACTAGTTAATTTTTAACGCTAGTGTAAAACTAATCAACTTTTCTACTTTGAATTATTGTTCTTTTCTCTTTTCATCACAAATTGTTTCAAATGCTAACTTTTCACCGTTATTATCTTATAGCATACAAATTGATAATTTTAGCCCCAATTTATTTCTAAAAATTTCAAACCCTCAAAATATGTAAACTTAGGAGGTGTATTCAATCGTCCCGATGTGGAACCGCCTGTTCCTATTGAACCAAACCTCTAACGTTAACCGAGTTGTGGTAACAACGGTTTCGATTACAATTTGAATCGGTTGATCCAGTTTCTTTCTGTCCAAACTGTTAGTTTGTTTTTCTTTTATCAATTTTGTTTATATACCATTTGTAATTGAAAAATTTGAATTTTTTAATAATATTTAAAAATTATATTTCAAACTTAGAAATATGAGGGAAAGTCGAACGTGGTCGGATATAGATTCGAGAATAAAAAATTTGAAAAACCAAATAGGTCCCGTTATTTACAATAAAAAAGGATAAAGATAAAACAGTCATATGATCGTTGAATAAAAAAAGTAAAAGAACACAAGGCATTAAAACCAACGATGATATGACCGTCGGTTTCGTGTTTGTGAGATGGAAAAACAACTGCTATAAACAACGGTCCGATTTTGATTAAACCGGAACCATAGACCGTCAGTTCGTTTCTGAGTTTTTAAAACCGAATGAATACATCTACGCATATTCATTAATTAATCGAACATAAAAGAAAATTAATGTTCAACATTGTGGAGATCGACGAAGAAGCTTGAAATGATCGACTCGCTACATATAATAAAATATTATTATTGTGGTAATAAACTATATTATTATTAGATATGTTATTTGGATAAAATTTACTAAAAATGAATTGTGGTTAAAAATATAGTTATATAATAATTTATAGGCTAATGTGAAAATTGTATTTAGATAGTATTGTGGTTAAAAATAAAATAACAATAATTAAAATAGAAATGATTAGTTTTGCAATAGTGTTAAAAGGTTAACTAATATTGCAATTTGTTATGAATATTAAGAAAGAAATTAAGATGTGGATGTTTTTGAATTATTGTATTAAATGTTGTAAAAATTAGATGTGTATTAATTATAATAAATGTTGTAAATTTTTGGTGTAATAGTGAATTTGTAGTAGTATAAATATGTGATTTGGGATTGTGTAAGTTGTATTAAGAAGTATTAATAAAGAAGTTATTATCTCTCAAGTTATCTCTTTATATTACTATAATCGTAATTAATAAAACACGTGATCGTTATAATATTTTTATAACACGTTATCAGCACAAGGCTTTAACCAACCGAGATTCGCTGACGTCATCACTCCGAGCACGAGTTCCGACCATTTGAATTTCGTCAACGTCATCATGCCAAGGTATAATATATACATTTTATTTTCATATCTTACAACACAAAAAGCCCGCTAGCTCTCGCGGTAACCCCCACAAACTTGTGGCGTGAGCACCAGATTTCGAATCCTAGCTGGGCCGTTGACTTTTAATATTATGCCATTTTAATTCAAATTTGACTTTTTACTTTTATCAAAATAAGGTTAATATTATTTACGCTTCGAACTATTTTTCTTAACCAATTGTTATATTCTTGATAGTAAAATGTTGAATCTTCAAAAGCTTGATATTAACGTTTATCGTGTTTAAGCAATCATATGTGACTTCTGCTCGTGTCTTGTAACTTGGTGTATGCACGTGATAATGCGTACGTGAGTAATGCCGAAGTACTTGTCATGCCACTTCATGTAATAATTAATTCACGTAAATAATAAATCACATAACGGTTCACATAAAGTCATAGAAGCATATAATCATGTCATTCAAGCACGTAACCATGTAATTCATGCACATATAATTTATGTGTTGTAGTTGGGATCTCCACTTACCTGGTGTCCTTAGCTATATCGTACGGTAAATTGCTAACCTTCAAATCCTAAGTATAGAAACATATAAAATTAGGGTTTGTTAGTCGATTTACAGTTTTACTAAAGTGGCTAAATTTGAAAACCCTAGTTTCGATTTTTATAATTTCAAAACTCCCTTAGACATGATCCTCGAGTTATATAAGCCCTAACATGGATTTTGAATTGCCTTGTAAAATAAATCCCGACATAACTTAAAGATGGATCTCGAGCTTTTAAAGCTAGGTTTCGACATCAATGGATCTCGACATAAATCTTGGGATAAATGTCGAGCTTATTTATTTCTATATCCTACTTCCTACATGAAATGTTGAGACTTAAACCATGCAAGATCTCGAAGTTGGTACTAATAGATCTCGACATATCCCTGAAATAGATCTCGAGTGTTATATACAAGGTTTAAGGATCTCGACTTATGTTTCGATATTACACGTAGGAATTCCAATAGGTGTTCTCGAGATTATATATGTACAGCGATATTACCCTTCAAGATGAATCTCGATATGATATGGATAATAGAATCTCGAGCTCTCGTACCAAATGTCGAGATGTGCATTAATATTATAATTAAAATGTCGAGATGTTAAATGAAATTTTATAGTCAACATTAATAATAGATTTCGTCATTGATTTCGATGTGGCTCATGAATAAATCTCGAGCTTGCTTTAGTAACATATCACATTTCGAGTTTTAAACCATACACAATTTCGACATGGAGGATCTCGACATTCTTAAATTTTCATAAAGACTTCGAAATTATTCCTGCAAAACTACTATGGCTTCGAGGTATATAATCTGGACAACATATCATCATTCGACATATCTTAGATCATCTAATTTTCAATGGAAAACCCTATTTCTTAAGAACAGTATATTATAAGAACATATCAGCTTTCGAGATTCTTGAGGAGAATTTTTGGACCAATTCGTAATCGTTTTTATTGACGATATCCTCATCTACTCAAAGACGAGAGAAGAACACGAGAAAATCTGAGGACGGTCCTTCGAGGATCAGACCCGTGCGATTCTATACCTAATTGAAACCCTTTAGTCTAACCATTTATTAACATACAAAGGTGTAAGTAAAGCACATAGTTATAATAAAAATTATACCTTCCGTAGTTTAGCTTAGTCTTTCCCTTTCTTCTTTGTTCCAAGCTTTCGTGATCTCCCTGTTTGTCATATGAATTATCTATCCTTCTACTTATTCTACTCTTATTATGCGTGTATAAGTAACTAAATGACCTCAACAATTCGTTGATCTTATCTTGGCTGTGTAATATGTGTTATTTTATTATTTTTTTTTAATTTCTTTCTTCCTAACCAAGAAATTGATACTTATCTCCATTGCTAGTATTTTCTTTCAATACTACTATCTCGACATCTTTTTAACATTCTTAAATTTCGAAACCTAAAGATTTCGAGCTTTATAATTCTCAATTTTCAAGGGCTTCGACATTTAAAGCTTCGAGATTTACATGTATTGGAAAATTTCTTCTTACTCTTTTGAGACTTTCATAAATTCGACATCCTTATTTTCTACAACATACTTAGAAAACCCTAATGTTCATAAACTAATGTTCATAAACTCATCCGGTCTAGTTTCGATTCTTGCCAATGCAAATGTTAATTATTTCCTAAGTTAGATTCCTTCATGGCACGTAATTAAATAACGTCTAATATATAATCACGTCGACACATAAAATCATAGAACATGTTCCATGAGTCACGTAAGTCGTAATTCGCGATACACATAAGAATTATAAATCACACAGCATGAAATCACATAAGCATGTATATATGGCCGTAATACATATATCACGTAATTCACATAACACACAAGCCATGTAAAGTACTAAAATAATAGTACATTTATTACAAAATAAATTGTGTGACATACCTATTCTCCTATAGTCTTAACATCTTTATCTAATTAATCCAACAAGGTTTCTAATTAAATACTCTCCACCCTTAATTTTATTGTAAATCCCGTAATTAAATTTTACGGGTATTACAAAAGGACCAACATCGAGGAATTATACATACAAAGTATGGATTGGACTACAATGGTGCATGGATATTTTTTTTAGCCCATGGAAATTACTTAGCCCACTAAGAGCCCAACACTTGCTTAAAGAACAAATCAAGGATGGCCAAGATACACACACGTGCAATGAGAGAGAAGGAAATCTACACCTCTTGAGTCTTGACCAAGCCTTTACGTTGAATAGTTATGCGAGAGCTTCAAGGAAGTCCAAGATATTATTTGAAAGATTTGAATTGCTTAAGTCGGCTGATATTTTCTTTATAAAGGAGACGAAGAAGAGATATCACGGCAGCGAATAAAAAAGGGAAAGAGCAGAGAAAAACGACGGCTCAAATCAGAAACTTTTGACGGCGAAGGCAAGTCGAGCACCGAAAAAAGGCGAATTTCTTATCTTTTAATATTTCGTTTTCGACAATGTTTTCTTTTGATTCGTTGTCGTTTTCGTATATTAATATGCTAGGCTAATTTCTTTTGTGATTGAGGCCGTGTGAAGCCGGATCATGACTACGTATTAATGCTATTATTATCTTATTTAATCATATGATTTAAGTTAAGTATTCTTTGTTTGCGCTTCATATGCGTATGTGTGATTGACCTCCATGCGTTTGATTATTGATTGGTTTATGAGACGGACTAAGTGATTAAACCGATTAGAACAAAACTGAATACCACTACGTAAAACCGATCAGAGATGGAATTCGGTTTCGTATGTGTGGTTTCCGAGACATTAGGCGCCGAAAGCGTCTAAACTCGGGGAATTTCACGAAAATCGAATGCACGTATAGGAACTAAAGTCATATAGACATATAGCTGATTGGTTCTCTATTTACGTAGGGTTGCTAGTTACGTGAATAACGGGTTTCCACCATGACTTGATTCATGTTAATTAGATAGATGATATTGCATGAAGACGTAGGAATATTTCGTGCCGAGCATGTGTCTTAATCACGTTCGTCGTTAACTGCTCTATCCTCACCTATTTTATTTGTATTTATTTTAATATTTGTGTTTTTATCTCTTTTATCAAATCATCAAAAACTATAAAAATTCCGTTAGTTTAATTTAGAATTAGGAATATTTTCTTAGAATTAATCGAGCTGTCTTTGCGGATCGAAACTCGGACTTCGTCCGTTTTACTACTTACACGACCTAGTACACTTGCTAGTATTTGAGCGTTTCAATATGCCTTTGTCATTGTTGATGATTATTCCATGTATACTTGGGTGATATTCCTTGCACAGAAGAATGATGCATTAGATAACTTTGCATCACTAGTGAAGAGACTTGAAAATGAAAAAGAAATGACTTATGTAGGATTGTAGTTGTAATATCCGTGAAATTTAAAATGGGATTACTGTAAGTATTTTAAAGTAGCGTAGTTACCATTAAAGAAATTTAAGAATTTATTCTCTTCAATAAATGATATTGCCCCAAACAAAACCAATTAAATATTGTGGTGTAGAAAGTTAATTATAGAGGCCAAAATAAAATAAATCCCAATGTAGCCACTAAGGCCAAACGAATATTGATGGTAAGGGATAACTTTGAATGCTTTTATGGCTATATATTATGTGCCAATATAATAATAGTAATAAAATTTATTAAGTGATAAGGGATGAAGTTTTCGGACTATATTGCATACCTTAACATGAATATATTATTATTAATTGTGGTAAATGGTTTTGGTAGCGATAAAAGATCATTATTGAAAACTAATTAGTATTTGTAGAGATGGAAAATATTTTCTATCTAAGAGGATAGTGATGGGATGCATTTCTTATATCAAAAAGGACAAGAATTAGTAAAACATCTCTTTATTAGACTATCAATACATGTTAGGTATGTATAGTAAGAACTAAACTTTCGAAATTTTGGTCAATGAAGAAAGTTACTTAATACTAAATTAATAACATAGTACAAGATAAATAAGAAAGGACAAAGCCAACAACTTCGCTTATTGTTACACGTTAGAATTGGAAATAAGAATAAAAGTGTTAAGAGTGTTTAGTACAATCATTTAACAAGTAAATTAAGGTGTCATCATCAAACCTAAACAATTAAAGATAAGCGATTAGAACAAGCTCATTAGGAATGTAGTTAAATATATGAATACAAAAGTGACTTGAGAAAAATAATTCATATATGTAGAGTTGGTCAAGGATGGGAAAGTTACTTCAATCATATAATAACTTATTTAGGCCTAAGGAAAAATTAAAATATATTAATCAATGACAAAGGAGAAACTCGTCAATTAGCTATCTTGTTCTAATATATATATCCAACTATTATTTGAGGATCACCTACACGAGCAACAGGCAGAACAATATTTAGTAAAAAAGCAGAGGATATTTAACGAAGAAAAGGGAGAGTAGCGAGCTTAGGAATTTAATTTAATCAACACAAACTTGGGAGTAAGGTAATGCAATTCTACTATATGCAAATATCTTGATTTATCATATGCTTTGAATGTTTACATTAATATTTGAGAGTTAAAGGTATGCAAAGGTTTTGACGTAGTAAATTCAGTATGCTTAATATATTATGTCTATATCTGATCTTATGTTAATTATAGGAGTGCGAAATCTACCATGTTCAGGAAAACCTAAAATTTTCGAAGTCAGTGTATATGATCCTTAGGTTTATATGATGAAAAAGGAGCTTTAGTTATGTTTGATATATGATAGATGTTCTCTAAGGATTTAATATTTCATATTGCTATTGAGTATTTTCGGATGTCTAATGTTTTTGGGGCTTAGAGTAACTTTCGAAATAGTTAGTGTTTTTGCGAGTCGATGTTTTAAGGTGTACTGTATTTTGGAGTAAGAAATGATTTTTGAAGCTAATCTTAGTATATGAATTTCTGTTTTAAGGGTTTGGGAATTCTAGATCTTCTTGACTTAGAAACTATATTTATATGGTAATATTTTAATGTCTAAAAGGTTCAGAGGTCCAGAATACTAAGGATTTACCAGTTGCTAATTTAAGGACGACAGGTGAAACTCACCTACGGCACGTAAACATTATGTGAATTATTAAGTGATACTTGTGTGCTTACATGATTATGTGGTTGATTGATTTACGTGGTTTACATGTGTTAATTACTTTTGCATTATATATATATATATATATATATATATATATATCTGTTATGTGCACCGCACTTGCATACCACGTCAGTGTGAGGGAGTCGAGTACCGTGCGGAACGGTAACATTTGGGATGTCGATGGGAGGTGTAGGTTATTAGGTTGGCTAGAGGGGAAACTCGGGTGTGTGCTAACTCTAACGTGACTTGAGCTGGCCGCCCGAGCGTACGAGGAGTCGAGTGACGGGATGTGTTGAGACGTTATATGACATTTCGAGTATAGGGCAACTCTAACGAGACCTGAGTAGCTTATCCGCTCTAACGAGACCTGAGTGGGATATGTGACTCTAACGAGACCTGAGTAGTCCACCCACTCTAACGAGACCTGCGTGGGATATTCCATTCTAACGTGACCTGAGTGGGAACCCATTCTAACGAGACCTGAGCGGGGTATTTGAAATGTACTAAGTGTCGAGTCATTTGAGATGTTGAGAGGTGTTGGTGTTGGGATGAGTAGAGTTGTTAGGTCCTATGATTAATAACTCTAAGATCCTAGGCAGGAATTCAAAGTAATTCGACGATTATGATGATCATTGAAATTCGATCGAAAAACTCTAATGTAGAACGTGAGAGAGAATTCGAGTAGAGTGAGAAAGTTACTGTTGTTTCTCTCTCTAGAAATTAAATTGCAAGCCTTTCGGATCAATTCTCAAACTTTCTCTATTCAGCTCAAATTCTTTACATGTATTTATACCAAACAAACTTGGTATAAATATCAAACTAGTCCTAATCTAAGGACTACTATACAAAATGCCCCAAGTTACAAGAACGACTAATGAAATCAAACACAATTAGAAATAGTATCCTACATTCTCCCCCTTTGTGCTTGATTGCGTCTCCGCGCTGTTCGCCCTTGTCGGGCGTAGTATGATCTGCTCAAACCCAGCGCATGCTCATAGTCTCTAACCGTTTCCCTGAGCTTCAGGTGCTCCTCGATGTCATCCAGCAATTCCATCAGGAGCGGCTGTTCTCTCAGGAACCGGGGATCCTCAGCATCGTGTCTCTGTTGATCTCTTCCAACCTCTGGTCGATGTTTCTCCTAACGACCTTGAGCGTTCCGTTGCAAAACTTATGAATCTCTGTCTTCAGCATCATCCTAGTCTTCTTGGCAATTGGATTGTTGTAGGTGATGCCTAGGACTGAGCTGATGTGAATATGATTGCTTGGAAGCCCTTCAATCTCAGGTCCTCTGTTGAGTGGTTCGGCCATGTTGACCTTCTTCATATTGCTCTCCAGAGCCATCTGAAGGCCGTGCATGGCGAAGTACTTGACTTGTCGCATCATGATCCGGTAGAGCCCTTCGAGGCTTTCTTTCTTGATGAAGCCCTGAGGAACTTTGTACTTCTCCACGTACAGCTGATAAAGGTGATATACTTCATCGGCGGGGAGGCACGGCAGGTCGCTCTCGCTCAGTTCCTCTCGGGTTATGTCCACTCGCTCTATAACATAGTGAGGTGTTGGAAGTCCTCGTTTGGCACAATAGACACTGAGGGGTTGGCAAATTGGGGAGAGTTCCTTCAAATAACTCTTCAGTCGATTCGTTGGGATCCCCAGCCTTACGTCCGGTCCTAGTTGGGTCAGCATCCATAGATACATCATTTTCTTCTGCTGATCCCAGTGAGAGATCCCTCTCAGCTCGAACTCATCCGGCTTCTTGACTCTATCCGGTGACCTCCAAATATTTTCCCTGACTTCTTCTAGGAATGGTATCTCTATTATGATGTTTTCCCACGACGTGTCGATCCGAACTATCCCTGGCATCTCTCTGGTGGGGGACATTGCTCGTTGTGCGATCAACTCTGGTAGCCTTGGGATGTTTCTTTGATAATCTTCACCTTCCAGAAGTTCGTCGTCTTCTATGATAACGAGGTCAACGGATGCTTGTTGTAAGAAGTGGCGAACGTCCTGAAGCCGTCGTCTCTGATGCTCCTCGGGCATGGAATGGGTCATCCACTGTCCTTCGAAGATATATTTATCTAGGACCTCATGTGGATTGACGCCATGTCCTGAGGGGCCCGGTTGGTCTGGAGCGACTGAGGGAGTTGCTTGGGTAGCAGCTAGGGCCACGAGCATTGCTGCACTTGCTTCTTCTTCCGGAAGCAAGGGGCTTGAGTAGATCGACGGTGTGGGCGGAGGCGTCCGAAGGGTAAAGGTAGGTGGGTCGTTATGTGGTAGAGTGGCTGTGTGGTGCGTGGTGTGGGTGGTTTGGGTTTGGGTCTCACCAGCTCCAGCGCTTGTCTGCGTAGCGCCCGAGCCTTGTCCTTGGCCAGATGTAGATGTCCTCGGCCTCTTCTCCCCCTCATGATGGTCCTGGTCGTCAGAATCATCATGTCTTCGCCGTGAGTGGGAGCTTTGGCCTCGGCAAGTGTTCGTCGGTGGCTCAGGGTGATCCACCAATCGCCGATAGAGGGAATCTTCTTGAGGCGATCGGATGGTAAGACCTATCAAATGGGCGAGGAGTATGTCGTGGAGCTCGGTGATGGGTATTTTTTATGGGCTGATGAGGATGGGGGAAGTGGCTAAAGGGTCGGTGGGTGTGGGTTGTGGATGTGTTGGGTTGGCTTGTGACGAAGGCCCTTCTGAGACAGGTGCTTTCCCGGTATCTCTTCGGGATGTCTCGATGGCTTGTAGTACTCTCTCCGTGATCTTATCTTCCATTGACTGTATAGCGGCAGATAGAACGGCCTGAAAATGCTCGTTCGTCACAAAGGGTGCGGATGCCTCAGTGGATGGTCCAGGACGATTGATGTCGCCTGTTATCAACCCTTGAGTAGACACCGACTCTGCGGGTTGGCTCACAGTCACTTGAGGTTGTGACTGTATGAGACTTCCACCCAATCCTCGAGTCGAATCTTGAAGATTCGCCTCTATGGGTGTTATGGTAGGCTCAAGTTGCGCCTGCGAACCAGACACCACGGGAGTAGGTTGCGGCTCAAGATTGAGCGATGAAGTGCCAGCAACACTTGTCGATGTGGTCAGCGTAGTATCTGGTGCGGTGGTGACGGCCGGGAAGAGGGACTCCAGCTGAATGCTAAGTCTTCTGAGAGTCCTCCTTACCAGGCTAATTTCCTCGTCAGATTCTTTGTCAGACGGGGTGGCGGTGTGAGGAGTAAGGTCTTGATCGACGTTCTCCAATGCCTGATCCGTCACCAGTGGAAGAGAGGTTTGCCCCAATTCGACCTCGGGCTGTGCTTCTGTTTGAGGAACCTCCTCAAGGGTTTTTTCGAGCACGCCGACATGTATGGCCACTTCCACTTGGTATTCGTGTGCAGGAGCCTCGAGCGCCATCTCGGTAGCCACGACGTCTATCAAAGTATCTTCTACGTCAGGCATTGGTTCTTCGACCAAGGGAGACTCCTGTTGAAGCTCCTGAGCGACAACATCGATCATCGTGTTGTCAGGGCTAGGGCTCACATGGTAATCTGCTGGGGGCCCTCTGATCATTTGCTCCGTTAAGTTGTGTTCCCGGCAGAATCTCTGATACTCAGCTCCCGCGGGGTCGGCGAGCCTGAGTAGGTTGAGCGGAATCGGCATCGACGGTTGGTCCAGGTCCGTGAGCCGTGGGTTGTGGAAGAACATTAGCCTTGGCGGCTGAAGTTTCCACCGGGGGGCAGCTGGGGATGTTCTCCGCATGTAACTCCATGAACTCCCTGATGATCACGTTGAACCATCGAGCATAGGGCACGTTCTTCGACCTTCGGTTCTCCTTCAACCGGATCTGTTCAGCTAGATCATTCCAGATCAGCTGTGAGAAGTCGTAGTTTCTAGCGAAAGCGAGACCGTGAAAGATCGGCAGTATATTGCTGTTGCCCTTGTCGAATCCAGCGTGCTTGGGTGATAGACACTTGTTCACTAACCCGAACAATGTCTTCCAGGGGTGAGGGATACCGCTGCTCTGGACCTGAGCTGATTTTGTGAGTTGCGGTTGATATCCCATTTGCATGAAGTCGTGGACCATCTCTGCGTCCGACGGGAGCGGGTCGTAGTTGTCGCTTTGGGGCAAGTCCAATATCATGCCGACCTGGCTCTTGCTCATATGAATATGCCGCGTCCCGATTCTCGTCATGAAGGAGAGTGTCCCGTCTGCTACAGCTCCCTGTATGCATCCCTAGAATTGCTGGAGATAGACCATCGGCACTGAGGCGGTGACCGTCAGCGCGTGCCAAATAGGGTGGCCTCTCAGGATAGATACGATGATCTCGTCCGGGCACCGAAATGTGCTCAGATCGAGCTGGAAGTTCGTATCTTGAACCTTCAAGTATAGATTGTGATCGTATATATGATTTTATCGTGGGTAGCGATCTATCTGAAAAGCAATAAAGAGATATAAAAGTTCATTAGTTCATAATATTTTTTTATTATAGTCGAAAATGCATTTAATTTCATCAAGCTATAATATTGTATCAATTTATGACATGTATGATGAATTTTGAATTGAAATCACATGATATGCATATAGGGTACTCGATTTAAAAAAATATAATGACATGATTGTAATTTCGTATTAAACACTTAACGCGTTAGAAAGGGTTCAAAAATTTTCTAAGTGTTTAATCTCGGGTAGGGTCACTGTTCATGCCGAGAAATTTTTCACTCGATAAAATTGGATTTCAAATTGATTTTAGATGCATTCCTTTCAATTGAAATGTTTCCATGTAATTTTGATCGGAAATTTTATTCGCTAATGTTCGCTACAGTGTAAAAGACTTAGATAAAAATTTTCTAAGTGTTGAAGTTGAAATCTAGACTGTAGTCGATCAATTTTACGATCGAGAAAAATTCCGTGTAAATTTACGATCGAGAAATTATTTCTCAGGTAAATTTACTGTCGAGAAATTTTCTTCGATTGGGTAAAATTTTTCGATTTGAAATTTGTGAGCGGTATGAGATTTTCGATTGTAAGTAAAATTTTTCGCTGCGAAATAGTTTTATTGAGAAATTAGTCAACGGAAGACTAAGTCAATTGTCGAGAAATTTTTCGATCAATTAAATCCTAAGCGGCGAATTTTACGATCGAAAAATTAGGCGTTGAAAAATTAATTTTTTCGCTGCTGAATTTTGCGACCAAATTGAAATTAAGTTGAAAATTATATTTTGCGATAGTAAGTTTTTTGCTCGATAATAATTTGCATCTTAATTATCTAATCAGTGCTAAAGTTTTTCGCTCAATAAAAATCCTAATTAGATTTCTCGATGGTAAGTAATTTTTCGGTCAAAATCTTATATCTTAGCGACTAAATCAGAATTTTATCGATCGAAAACTAATTCAATACAAACAGTATCTCAATTAAATCGGAATTCAATTAAGACTGTTTGCGATCGAAAAAGTTCTTCGATGGCTTCAAACATTCAAAGCCCAGTTTCATCCAGACTTAAATTTCAGTCGAAGATTCAGATTTTCCGATGATTCATTCTACCAGATTCACAGAGAATATCGCTATCTTAAGCGCAGGCATTAAACTCAGATATAACTCAAAATCAAGCCTAAATCACTATGAAATAGTTACGGTTTTTCTCATTTTTGAAGAACAGTCGAAAATCTAAGTTGTCATGCGAAAAACGTCAGAATGTAGATGCTAACAAATGTAAACCACACGCAAATGTTAAAAGAATCTCATTTCTACCTTAAACGGAAAGTTTGGAGTTGAAATCGAAAGATAGTTTGAGAAATTTAATCTGTCTATGAAAGTTTTTCGCGAGAGAATTTTTTGCGATTAGGATTGCGTGAGAAAAAGTTTTTCGACTGACAAAAAGTGAACTTTTAATACTCGCTGTAAATTAATGTTGGGTTTGCGATTGGACGTTTTGCGATTAAATGGATCATGCCCCATTACTATTTGCGCTCGAGAAACTTTTGATTCGGAATTGCTTTACAATTCAAATTCTTCGATCGCGAATTATAATGGCCAATCAAGATCGTCACCAACACTGTTTACGATCGAGAAACTTATGATCGTGAATTAAATCTTCTATCTAGTTTATCGATTGTGAGTACTTCTAAAATTTTCAGATTGACCCCTATTTCAAAAAAATCACACTGTAAGGCTCACCCTTAGAATTAAAATAAATGCATTAACTCCCTGTATTTTCAGTGTAGTAACTTCTTGATTCCCTGGCAGAAATTAAAAATCTGTACCACTTAGAAAGAAGATGTTAGAAATAATGGAGTTAATCAACAATTATTGTAGGCATGAAATATATGGTCTGTGACTAGCTCCTTTCTTTGTAGTGTCGACGTCTTGCTCTGTAATTTTGTTTGAAGGAATCTGAGACACTTAGAGAAAAACGTCAAGAATTTTTGAAGCTATTGTACTATTTTTATATTTGCTCCCCCTCAAATAATGCGCAAGAATTGACTAAATATGAGCATATGAGATCAATTCAAGTCACCAGCATATAATAAACAAATTTACTAAGTAAGCACGTATACATGATCCCCGAAAACATGTACTTAAGATATTGTGTGAGGGTTAGAGCATAGAAGAATTTATTGCATTTAAACAATTCAATACCAATGCAATCTTTAATTGCATTTAGAATGTGCGATGCACTAAAGAAATTCGCATTTATTCAATCCAACGCATATGAAACATAACATTTCATGTCAAAATGTGCGAAAAAATTTTTAATTAATTAAATTTTTTTTTATTATTATTATTTTTCGTATAGTACTATTATTATAGTAAGGGGTCAGATTATTTTGCTTCGATCAATCGTCACACCTAAAATTTTACGAGACATTTGAAAAAAGGAAAATGTCGTCAAGTCATGTCGTCAAACTATAGTCCTAAGTTCATAGACTGGTCCATTTCGACAACGCTCACTAGGTTCGCTCTTGCACTCAATAATTTCTAACTTGGGATTTTTATATTTATATCACTCAAGTCAACACAAGCAATTTAAGTCAATTTATCTGTGATCGAGGCATTTTTAATCATTTCACCTAAGCGAGAGATCGTCGATTGAAATCAAAGGGTTGTAAGGGTTATAGTTTGGCTATGACTTAGAAGGGGAGGAATTTAGAGGAAAGTGAGCTTATCTCTTCGTCATCTTCCATTTCTATGTTCGTCTCCTTTTTTTTTCGGCGTCTTTCTTCTTTTCAATCTTTTCTCTCTCTTTTTCTTTTAGGAACTATCCCTTTTTATATTATGCTCAAGCTGAAGCTCAGCTTCTCCACGAGGCTATAGGAGATTATCATAGGCGAAGTTCTTCTTGTTGGTTCTCGGGCCGATACCGCGCTCCTCTTCTCTTAATCCCTAGAGAGGTTTCAGAGATTATCTTTTTGAAATAGTTCACGGTTATGGAATTCGTACCCGAGGCTGCGCTCCTCTTCTCGTTTCCCGATATAAGGCCGCATTATCGTTGGAGAAGTTCACTTCGTGGTGCTCCTCTTCCAGCCGTTCTGACGAGCGTACGAGATTATCGTTGGAGAAGTTCAAACATGATCCATGACCTTCTAAGAGATAGTCGGAAAGCAGGTTCCTTTGGTCCGATTTTTGCGCGTTAAGCAATGTCTTCTATTGTTATCATCCCTTTATTTCTTTTGTATTCTCCCCCCTCCTTTTCTCGTTTGAACAACCATTCGAAGAGTATAGAATTCGGTTGAAGGCGTGGAATGGGTTTCAATGGAAGAAAAGGACATCGGAGAAGGCTCAAAATGGAGGGCTAATGTGAGGGAAAATTATATAAGGCCGAGTGAGGAATATCCTAAGCGCCCTTATCATTTTCCCAATGATCTAAAGCAAGGTGAGTATGAAACCAAGAATCACTAGGTAAGACAAGTAATTGATGTGTGACTCACTCGAAAAATAGATCCAAAGTAAGAAAATGGAACAAGGCTTGAATCCTCACTTATGTAAAGTGACTTTGTGTCTAGTGGAACAATCTAATGACCTTTTAGACACAAGAATGCGACTTAGACTGAAAATATTAAGCAATTAAATCGATCGCATGTCGGGGTAAAATTGTAAGTGACTTTAGATCAAAACTTTAGATCAAAGCATCCTAAAGGATTTCATCATACCCCTTTATATTATATTTATTTTTATTTATTATTATATCATGCAATGGAAAACACATAGAAAAGAGCATGTGATAGCACAGAAGATCAGGTAATGCACATATTACGGAAGATTCAACATGCTTAATTTTCCGACAAGGAATTGGAATCGTTTCTCATCCAAGCCTTGGTGAAAATGTCGGCTAGTTGAAACTCCATGTTCACAAAATACATATCTATTATGCCTTTTTCTACGTGATCTTTGATAAAGTGGTATCTAATACTATGTGTTTCGTGCATGAGTGATGAACAGGATTGCAAGCGATGACGCTTTGACTATCACTATATATGGTATATTATTTAAATTGTACCCATAGTCGCGAAGTTGTGTCCGCATCCACAGCATCTGGGAGCAACAACTGGCGGCAGCCACGTATTCCGATTCGGCCGTCGAAATTGATACACAGTTCTGCTTTTTGGATGACCAGCAGACCAGCTTTTCGCCTAGAAATTGAGCGCCACCGGACGTGCTTTTCCTGTCCATTCGGCAACCTGCATAATCAGCGACAGTGTAGCCAATAAGTTTGAAATTCGTACCCTTTGGATACCAAAGTCTAAGGGTAGAAGTGCCCTTAAGGTAACGTTGGATCCTTTTAGCCGCGAGAATATGGGATTCTTTGGGATCGGCTTGAAAACGGGCACATAAGCTGGTGGCAAACATGATATCCGGCCGGCTCGAAGTGAGGTAGAGAAGAGATCCAATAATGCTTCGATATAGTGTGATGTCGACCGACTTGCCAGAGGGATCGGCATCCAACTTGCAGCTTGGTGACATAGGAGTGCTGAGAGGCTTGCTCTGGTCTTGATGGAATTTCTTCAGAATATCCTTGATGTATTTAGTCTGACTGATAAAAATCCCATCTTCGAGTTGCCTGATTTGTAGTCATAAGAAGAACTGCATCTCTCCCATGTGACTCATCTCGAACTTGCTTTCCATTAGATCTCCGAACTTCGTGCACAGCCGCGGATTAGTTGATCAGAAAATGATGTCGTCGACGTATACTTGAACGGTCATCAGATCTTTGTCTTGCCATTTGATGAGAGGGTTGTGTCTATCGTTCCTCGTATAAATCCATACTTCACGAGGAATTCACTCAGGACATCGTACCAAGCACGTGGGGCTTGTTTTAGTCCATAGAGAGCTTTGTCCAAGCGATAGACGTAATCGGGATGTTCTTGATCAAAGAAACCTTCCGGCTAAGCGACGTAGACTTCTTTTTTTAACACGCCGTTGAGAAAGGGGGTTTTAACATCCATCTGATAGACTTTGAAGTCTTTGTGAGCCGCATAAGACAGGAGAAGGCGGATAGCTTTGATTCGGGCACAGGAGCATATGTCTCGTCGTAGTCGATGCCTTCCTATTGATTGTATCCCTTCGCAACTAGCCTTGCTTTGTTCCGGATCACTTCACCATCTTCATTTTTCGTGTTCTTGAATACCCATTTAGTTCCGATAATTGTTTTCCCATGTGGACGGGATACCAAGGTCCACACTTGAAGACGTTCGAATTGATTAATTTCCTCTTGCATCGCAATTGTCCAATCCGGGTCTTGAAGTGCATCTGCTACCTTAGTAGGCTCGTTTTGGCTCAGGAAGCAACTGAAAAGACTGTGTTGACGACGTGTCCTCACACCATCCTAAGGATCGCCAATTATCTGATCAACCGGGTGACCTCTAGTCCACTTGCGCTCATGAGGTAAGGCTGAAGTCGATGCGTCAGTCATCTGTGGGCCTAGATTTCCTATAGTCTCTGATTGATCAATTGTCTGAGGAAGTTCCAATTCTGCACTTGGATCGATCGTCTCTGATGATACTTCCTCGAGGACCACTGTAGGTTCTTCGTTATTCTGTGACAATTCTGAATTGGGTGGGGTAGAGACGTGAGATGAACGTGGTACGTCAGTCTCGTTGGGTGGAGAATCCACTGTAGGTGTAGTAGTGCATGACCGATATACTGGTTCGAAGTGAGAATCAAAATCGTCTAATACAAGTCTCGTTGCTTCTTCTGACGTTGACATCGAAGTTGTTGCCATCTTCTATTGGTTTTGTGCCAACACACCAGTGATTAAGGGTTCTGAGATGTAGTCTTTAGAAACCAACGGGTTGAGCACGGGTCCTGAACTGATTTGAGCAGGAACCATCGGGTTAGGTACAGGTCCTGGACTGAGGTGACCAGAAGCCATTTCTGCCATTTCATGGAAAGTGACATTATAGCTTTCCTTAATTGTTCGGTTGGACTTGATGTATACTCCGTATGCTTTTGATGTTGAAGAATACCCGACGAAAGTTGCTTCGAATACTTTAGGGTCGAACTTAGCACGATGCTCTCTGACGTTCGCCACAAAGCACTTGCACCTGAAGACTTTAAGGAATGAGATGTTGGGCACTCTATTATTCACAATCTCGTACGGAGTCTTGTTGAACCGTTTGTGAACCACCGTCCTGTTTTGAGTGAAACAAGCGGTATTGACTGCTTCAGCCCATAGAAAGTGTGGAAGTCCTGAATGGATCAGCATTGTACGAGCTGCTTCCACTAGTGTTCGGTTTTTCCTTTCAACGACCCCATTTTGCTGAGGTGTCTTGGCGGCTGAAAGTTGTTGACTTATTCCAAGTTTCTTATAAAATGCACTGAGGTGGTTGTTCTTGACCTCAGTGCCATTGTCTGTTCGAATAACTTGGGTAGTCTGTTGCAGCAGATTTTGAGTAGTGTTCACAAAATTGATAATCAAGTCACCGTTCTCATCTTTGGTTCGGAGGAACTTAGTCCGCGTGTAGCGAGAGTAGTCATCGTCGATAACTAGCACATGATGGGACGCTCGCTTCATTTTTCCTAATTGACATGCCTAACATTGATGTTGCCTTTGTAGTAGTATAGTTGGAAACCACGAACCAACTTTTTCGTTGAAAGACGTTGGAGAGCTTTCATATTTAGATGAGACAGTCGTTGATGCCATAGGCTGTTCCTCTGTAAATCTACCTGAGAGATGAGGCATACAGCTGTCGAGGGCCGCACGGACGTCAGGTTGATCGTGTAAAGATTGGATTTCCGAAGTCCTTGAGGAGTTCTGTGTCCTGACTATCCAAAATTCTGCACCGGTCAGCATGAAAGACCACCTGGAATCCTTCGTCACAGAACTGGCCTATGCTGAACAAGTTATGGCGGAGGCCTTCGACGTACGAGACATCTTTTATTGTCAGATTCTCCAGAATGATATCTCCAAATCCAAGAATTGGAGATGAGTCATTGTTTTCGAATCTAACTTTGCCGTTCGGTCGGTCTTTGTAGTTGCTCAGCAGCTCTTGTTTACCAGCCATATGTGTGGAGCAACCAGAGTCGAGGTACCACACATGATGGATCTGCAAAAACAAATTAGAGAGCTTTAGGTATCCACTTAAGCATAAGTCCTCTCAGATTAGCAGATTTAGTGTTGGGTTCAGATATGATTCCTAAATTTTTATTCGGAGAATTAATAACCCATTCCATTTTTGGAGAAGTGGGTTTGGGTTTTGCCACTATAGGAGACTTGGCCTTTTTGGCTTTCGTCGTCCTAGGCGGAGATTTAGGAATCTATTTTGGTTGAACCTTGCAGGGAAGGTTAATTTCAGCACGTACAAATGCTTTGGAAGTTTTGACCGAGGAAAAGATCTTTTCTTTTGATAATCTTCTAAGGTGGTTTGAGGACTCAATCTTTACGGGATACCTTAGGTGAGTACAGGCGTGTACAACGCCATAAGCTTTCCTTATGGTTGGATCTTGTTTCCTATGGGTCTTCCTTGTGGCATTTGTTTCAGAATGATTATTAGTAATTTTCGAGGTAGAGCCTATTTCGAAATTTTCGCTTCTAAACGTGATTGGCTGAAGTGAACAAGAAGAAGCAATTATTTTGAACGTAGAAATGGCTCTTTTATTACTACGAGTGTCTTTATTTCAACAGAAGGAGTAACATTTTTAGACACATGCAAATCCACTGGCTCCTTCTTTATTTTAGAACTAGACACTCTCGCCTTCATTTTCAGTGCCGGCCCTACGCTCCCCGTGGACGTAATTGAAATAGAATTAGTCTTAGCACTTTTAATAGAATTATTAATGCTCGTTTGATCTTTCGAATGCGATTTTTCAATTTTCACGCTTTTTAAAATAGCGTGAGAGGTAGTTTGGGAGGATGAGGAAGCCTTGAGATTTTCCATCTCCTTATAGAATTTTTCTTTTCAGCTTCGAAATTCTCTCTTTCTTTATCTAGTTTTGCTTGTGACTCCTCTATCTGTTTTATGATAGGGGGTTTGTAGAGAGAATTTTCATAATTAACCTTTTTGACTTCCTCGTAGTGTTCTTCAGAGTCAGGAGGTAATACTTGAACTAAATCACTGACGGGTGTTAAGGATGGTTTCCTATTTTTGTCCTTTTCATTTAGTTCATTATAGTCAAAGGGGATCTCAGGCCCATGAGAGGCTTGTTCAATGGATGAATCGAACGCATTTTCATACGTTGATTCCGTAATGTTTGTAAGAGAGGTTACAGCTAAACCCATGTTCTTAATATCATACATTTCCTTCTTCCTTAAAATGTGTGGGTTAGTGTAACATATGCCTTCTATTGGATTATAGAACTCTATATCCTTAGGCTTGTTCAAGAATATCGTCTGTTCGGAATGTCCCCTACGCGTAACAAGATCATCTAATTTTTTAATTTTAGCATATAACTTCCTGCGTTCCTCGGTTAGGAGAGCATAATTATTTTCTACCGTTAGTTTAGCGGCTTGATGGGCATCTAGTTCCTTGCTAAGCTCACTAACCTTAGCATTTGATGTTTCTAATTCAGCCTTTAAGTTAGTGATCTTAGTGGTAGCTTCGGTTATCCTACAATTTAAGGTGGCTTTCTCGTTGAGATTCCTAACCAAACAATTGTAGTTATTTGCTAGCCTATCTTCTAATTCTTTAATCTTTTCACTATGCTATCCTAATTGAGGTTGACTTGTCTCTCTAGAATGTAAGCTCTTAGTAAGTTCTTCTATTTTTGCACTAGATCTCCTAAGTTCTGATTCGAAACTATCTATCTTCTCCTGAGATCTCTCAAATTTATTCTCTACTTCCTTTATACTTTTCTGCCTGCGTTTCATGTTAGCATATTGAGTTTGATATGATTCTAACATGGTCAATAATATGGATGTAGAGACTACCTCTTTTGACGAAGTGGATGCGTTGTCGTCCGTCTGAGTTAGGGTTGGGCATCGGGTCGGGTAGTCGGGTATCGCGTAGTTCGGGTTCGGGTAGTTCGGGTTCGGATTAAGATTTTCACTACCCGAACTCGACCCGATTTACGGCGGGTACCCGCTTGTCGGGTATATATCGGGTTCGGGTACCCGACATCAGGTAGTCGGGTACCCGATTTTTTAATTGAGATGTGACTAAAAATATTATAATTCAATAATATTAAAATATCCATGTTATATATTAATATCGCTTACAATATTTGGATATTTTGTTTTCAATAAATGTAATATATACATATTTTTTATGTTTATTTATAAAATTTTGAGAATATATTTTAAATTTTTATGATGATATATGCATTGATATAAAATATCAGTTGTTGATTATACACTTAAAATAAGAAATTAGTCGAAATATTATTTAAACTTTAACATCACTCAAGTTATATATTGATATCTAAATATGTAATTATATATCTTTTAATGTATGTACAAAATTAATAATTTTTTTTTAAAAAAAAATTTGTCGGGTACCAGATCGGGTTATTCGTGTAATAAATTACTACCCGATACCCGACCCGATTAATAAATTCGGGTATCGGGTTAATAACCCGAATTACCCGACTCGAACTACCCGAACCCGATCGGGTTCGGGTAAAACCCGAATACCCGAACCCGAATGCCCACCCCTAGTCTGAGTGGATGTTTCGGCGTCTGATTCATTGTCGAGATGGGCCATGAGAGGTAGATTCTCTTCTTCAGAACTCGACGTGTCCTCGAGCCATTGGTCCTGTTCGGCCATGAGAGCTACTCTAGCTTCCTTCTGTTTCGTCAATTGGAGCTTCCTGGAATAGTAGTTTGCATCTCTTTTATTTGGAAGAGTGCACTCTCTGGCGAAGTGACCTGGCTTGCCACAATTGAAGCACTTGTTAGCTTCCTTAGGATTCTTGACCTCGGAGCTCTCTGGTGCACGTTCTTTGTTCTTAGAGCTTGTAGTCCGAAGTCTATTGGCAGAGGTTGAAGACTTCTTCTTGAAGTACTTCTTGCTCATCATTTGTCCTATGAGAGCTAACTGCTTTCCTAGAGCTTTCAAATTCGGCTCAACGTCTGAGTCTGACTCTTCTTCCGACTCTGAAGGTGATGGAGGCCTAACGATCTTTTCCTTTCTTGATCTTGAGCTCCTCTTCTCAGAGACTAAGGCAACAATGTCTTCGGTCTGTTTGCCTTTCTGTTCTTTGAGAATCTCGCTGATATAATCCTCATGCTGAGCGAGATTATTGAACACGGCATGGACATCCAACTCCTCTAGATCTTTATTTTGTCGAATCTGAGTGGATATTTTCTTCCATTCCGCGGGCAGAGAAGATAGAAATCTGATGTTCATCTCCATGTTGGTCTTCGTTATTTCTATCTTCCTCATCTCGTTGAGAAGAGTGAGGTATCTTTGGTAGATTTCGTATAGACTCTCCTCCGGCTTTGCTTTGAAGGAGTCGTAAGCAGTGAGAATGTTCGCCTTTTTGGCCTTTATGCCAACTTCCGTCCTCTGCATCATCCTATGTAGCTCATCCCACATCCCTTTAGCCGATGAGAGGCTATCAATTTGTCTGTATATATCGTTGGGGATGCCCTGCCTGAGGGTATTCATGGCTACTAGATCAGCCTTAGCCCGAGCTCTTTCCTCCAGAGAGTATTCCCTAGGCTCCTTTACTCGCCTAGAAGGTGGAATTGGAGGAGTAGCTGTTTCGTCTCCGGGTACATGGACCCAGAATTGTGCCGATCCCTCTTCAAGAGACTGCAGCAGATTTTCGGCTTGATCCTTTAGAGCAATGAAATTTAGGAAGCGGCTTCTCCACACTGTGTATTCGCCTCTTTGCAAAATCGGCGGACGGTTGTCATTTCCAAGCGAGTATGCATCCATTTTTGTATTGTAGTCGAGTTGTTGAAAGATCTTCGTTAATTGTTTTGAAGGTTTGAAGATGTTGTAACATGCTTCACAAGTGAAAATATTCGTTAGTAGCGTTTGATTCGAAAAATTAGGACGAGAATTATTTTCGATTCAATCTTTAAAGTTTGATCGAAATTAATTTCGTCGAAATAGAATGTACTGAGTACTGTTCTCGTGCGAGAAATTTTGTCAGCGAATATATTTTACGAGCGAGATAAATTGTTCAAAATCATTCGGTCGAGAAAAATTTTTTGATCGTGAATTTATTTCGATCGTAAAGAAACAGTACGTGAGTAAGTTTCTCGACAAGTCAAAATAAATCTGTTGACTAGAAAAGTTTCTCGCGTGTAAATGATTTTCGCCTGGTCAAACGTTAAATGTTTGACCGAAAAAATTTTTCGAGAGAAAGTTTTTACGCATGCAAAGTCAAATTAGTCTCTCTCGAAAAAGTTTTTCGCTGAATAATGCTCGAGAAATATTTCTAACTAAAATCGTTTCTGGTGATGACGATTCTAGCGCTGACTTCGTATTCTGACCGAGAAAAATTCTCGCGCCAAGTTTTTCTATCGAGAAACTAATCCGATCGTAAACCTAGCGAGAAAGTTTAGAACAATCGAGAAAAATTCACAGAATACGATTAATCACAGATTCGAGCAAAAACAAGAAATTAGACAGTAAAATTTCAGGTAATCGCTTGCAATCACTAGCTAACTACGCACGAACAAGCAATTAAACACGTTATGAAGCAAAATATGTCGAATTTGAGCAAAATCAGAACGTGTTCTTCATGTTCTTCACAAACAGTAACACGCAGAATCAATTCAATCCTCAATTCGAAGTTCAAACAGCTACAGATTTGATCGTAATCAACATTTTGCACTTAACTGAGCACAGTCAAATTCAAGTCAATTAAGCACAGAATTATGTTATTGGATCCAAAACAAGTTTTGCGCCAAACAATTCTTCGATGAACAGTATCCATAAAATGATTTTCGATCCAATTCTAACAATTTTTGATTCAAAACAGAACGAATATGCTCTGATACCAATTGTTAGGTCCCATGATTAACAACTCTAAGATCCTAGGCAGGAATTCAAAGTAATTCGACGATTATGATGATCAATGAAATTCGATCGAAAAACTCTAATGTAGAACGTGAGAGAGAATTCGAGTAGAGTGAGAAAGTTACTGTTGTTTCTCTCTCTAGAAATTAAATTGCAAGCCTTTCGGATCAATTCTCAAAACTTTCTCTATTCAACTCAAATTCTTTACATGTATTTATACCAAACAAGCTAGGTATAAATATCAAACTAGTCCTAATCTAAGGACTGCTATACAAAACGCCCCAAGTTACAAGAACGACTAATGAAATCAAGCACAACTAGAAATAGTATCCTACAAGAGTCGAGTCGAGCGTGCATTTGTGAGGTGTTTGGGAAGGGGTTGAGCACACGTTGCATGCATGCATGTTTCATCCACTGGGCAAGGAGCTCGGTTTACGTGTTGTAGGTACCAAGTCCGACGTTGGAGTACGTCGCGACTAGGCGGGCTGACGGCGGTGACTCCACGGACTTTTGAGGGCGGGGCGGTACATGGATGCGACCTGTGGAGCGACGTTAGGGTTTTTAATATTTTATTATTTTAGGGTTATGGCAGGTGTAAATATATGATTATATTAGACGATGTTTATTTTAATATATTTCATTTTAGGAAAAGTTTTAAATAGACGGGTCTTCTGCGACTTACGATGCGAAAATCCGCCAAAATATTTATTATAAAATGAGGGTCGTTACAGTAGTGATAACATATTAGAATTTAATAGTCAATCATTTGCTATTCTATATTCAACATGGATATAGTCATAACTTCTCAGCTCCTATAACACCTCAACATAACGGCATAGTTGAATGGAAAAATAGAGTGTTACAGGAAATGGCTAGATCTATGTTACATGAGTATGATATTCCTATACAGTTCTTGGCGGAAGCTGTTAGCATAGCTTGTTATGTGTCTAATCGTGTTTTCCTTAGGTCGTTATTAAAGAAAACCTGTTATGATATCTGGCATGGTAGAGCTCCAAATATAGGATACTTTCATGTGTTTGGATGTAAATGCTTTGTCTTGAACGATAGGGATACGAGAGGAAAATTTGACTCTAAGGTAGATGAAGGGATATTCCTTGGTTACAGTCTTTATTCTAAAGCCTATCGTGTCTATAATAAAAGGAAGCCGACTGTTCAGGAATCCATACATGTTACTTCCGCTGAGATTCCTAATGCAGATGCTACTGATGAGGAAGGTATATATTTGCCTTGTGCACAGGGTACTATGGCCAGTGAGGACGATATTCCCGCAGACGAGAACACTGATACACTGGAACCAGAGGATAATGAACAACAACGCAGAGAATTCAAACATGCTTCCAGTCATCCAATAGATCAAGTTATAGGGAATATCACATCTGGAATCAAAACTCGAGCAACTGCACGAAATTAGGATACGGAGGACTCTCACGATGTACTGCTTTCAATGATAGAACCAAAGACCGTCCATGAAGCTCTGGATGACATGGGTCTCTGCCATGGAGGACGAGTTATCACAGTTCGAAAAGAGCCAAGTGTGGATACTTGTAGAGAGACCAGATGAAAAATCCATCACAGGAACAACATGGGTCTTCCGCAACAAACTCGATGAACACGGTAATATCTCGAGAAACAAAGCGAGGTTAGTTGCAAAAGGTTATTCCCATAAGGAAGGTATTGATTTCGATGCCGGTAGTTAGACTAGAGTCCATACGTGTCTTACTTGCATATGCATGCTTTAAACTTTAAGCTTATTCAAATAGACGTAAAAAGTGCATTTTTAAATGGTTTTATAAATGAGGAAGTTTATGTAGAACAACCTCCAGGTTATGTTAGAGAAGGATTTCCAAATCTCGTTTTTAAATTAAATAAGCATTATATGGTTTAAAGCAGGCTCCTAGGGCATGGTATGAAAGGTTAAGTAAGTTTTTTATTGACATGGGATTTTCCACTAGAACTATTGATAACACGTTTATTAAGTACGAAGGTGATCACATGTTACTGGTCCAAATCTACGTTGATGATATCATATTTGTAAGTACTAATATTCTTCTTTGCGATGAATTCTCTAAGTCTATGCAGAAGAAATTTGAGATGAGCTTGATGGGTGAGCTAAACTACTTCCTCGGGTTGCAAATAAAGTAGCTAGACAATGGAACCTTCGTATCCAAACTAAATACAAGGAATTGATGACAAAATTCAGGATGAGTGATACCAAAGCTATTTCCACCCCTATGTATCAGACCACCAAAATAGATAGTGACGAATTAGGTACACCAGTTGATCAAACACAATATCGAGGTATGATCGGAAGCCTCTTTACTTAACTGCTAGGCACCCTGATATTATGTTTGTTGTTGGTTCGAGATATCAATCTGATCCTAGGGAATCTCACTTGACAGCAGTCAAGCGTATACTTAGATATATAAAGGGTACTGTTAATTTTGGTCTATGGTACTCTTATATGGATGAATTCCCATTAATGGTACATTTTGATTCCGACTATGTCGGCTGTAGGGAAGATAGAAAAAGTACTAGCGGAACTTGTCAATTACTTGGAAATTCCTAACTTGGTCTAGTAGAAAGCAAAATGTTATCGCCCTCTCCACAACCGAAGCTGAATATATGGCCTTAGGAAATTGTTGTCACAAGTTCTTTGGATGAAGCAAACCCTTAGTGATTTTGGGTTAGGTTATGACAAACTTCCTATTCTGTGTGACAGCACTAGTGCCATTAGTATTTCTAAGAATCCCATGCATCATTCTCGTACTAAGCATATAGAGGTTAAACATCATTTTATACGAGACCATGTTCAGAAGGAGAACATCATTTCTTCACGAAGCCCCTAATTGAGGCAAGATCTGCGACATCCGTGGTTGATTAGGAGTCATCGAGCTAAACAAGGTTAGTAAAACTGCCTAATTCTCCCAAAGATATGTTATTTTAGTTAGAAATCTATAGATATTCATTCAACCCTTAGAATATTTTTCGGATATTATAGATCTTTCCCTTAAGTGCGATTTCAGTATTTTAGGATACGTTATTTTAGGTAGAAATTCGTAGTCCCATTCCAGGATTTTCTTTCAGCTATCTAGATTATTTTAGGAATGTCGGATTTTCTAGATCTATTTTTCGAATGTGATTAAGTTATTTTAGGAAGATATTCGTAGATCTCTTTTCAGCCGCTAAGTTATTTCAGAAAATTTGAATCCGTCTTAGTCAGCTCTTATCAAATCTTTTCCTTGTTTTCCCATCAAATCACTCTGAGATCCCCGACGCACTGATTGACAGTTTTCACTTTCCTTTTGATTCAAAATTTGGTTTGGAAATCAAATCTTCTTAATTCTATTTATGCCGAGTTTATCCTATCTCATTTTTTTAAAGACCATATCCCTTGAATATTTACCTGTTCATAAATAAGATCACTCGATTCTTCCTTCCTTACCTCAGAATTAAAATTTCACAGCTTCTCTTCTAGAAAAGAATATTCTATGTTATACTCCGGCTTTTGAGAGTTCTGCAAAAGGTAGATGAACAAATTTGCAATATCTTCCAGATCGAATATAGATCCCAGCCTTGGGAACGTTTTCTGATAAGTTATTCCTTCACTCATTCTCAATCTTTTTAGTTATTTTGCGCTTAGTTTTCAGCCTTAAAGCCTTAGTATATCCGTTTTTTATGCTGAAGGGGGAGAAGGTTGATGGTATAAGGGGTCTAAGAACTGTATTTGATATTCGAAATGACGTGCCGATGATATTCCTTTTATGCGCCTACGATATATCTTAGTGCTTATATGTGCTGACTGAATTTGAATGAAAATATCTGCACATATGCAAGGGGAGCATAATTGTGTGTGAATTCTGACTTTTGCCTATGTGATATCTATCTATGCTCTAAGCGGAACTTTGAATTTATGCTGTGGACAGTTGGAATAGCCTCATTTAGACAGGGGGAGCAAACTAATAACTTGGTAAAATATCTAAACTTCACTAGTATGTTTGCTCGGATGCTTATTACATGGAATATCTGCTTAAATGATATGGAATATGTGCACACGAATGGAATAGCTGCACTTTTGATATATTTGTGATGCTCTTGTGCGATGCTTGATATTATGCTCTGACTTTATGATATATTTGTGATGCTTTTATACTGAGATGCGTAATCTTATGCTCTGATACAGTGATATACTTATCTGCGACTAGTAACTTTGTGAGATTTCTTGATAAGTGCGTGTTGCGATGATTATCTGCTGCTTGATGGAAAATGCGCACTTAGGCAGGGGAGCACACTTACGGGTAACTTAAAATTTTGCATTCACGATATATCATCGAGTATGACACGAGATATCTGCACTTAGAAAGGGGGAGCAAATTTATTCATGATATATCTATGCATGTCATATAGATAATTGCACTTGTGCAGGGGGCCAAATATGTATTATATGTGATTAGGAAATATCATATGCTCTGCTTTGTGGTTATGGAACACTTAGACATATGCTTAAAGATTTAAAAGCTATTTTTCTAAGAACCTGTTGAAGATTGATACGAACCCCCAAATCCTTTTTTTCGAGCTTAGCAAGGCAATGCCAACCTAAACTTAATTTTCGTACCTAATAGTTCCTAAGACATGTTATTATGGGTCTAAAGTCACAAAGTCGAGGTTAGAACAGGTTTTGGGGAATTTATAATCGCACAACCACCTTACACATGATATGTATTCCCGAGCTTGAATTCTTCAAAGTGTGCTATCACTTAAACGAGGATACGAAAATTAGGGTGAGAACTTGTACCTAGTTCAAGCTTGGATGATTTCTACTCGGCTCTTCCTTCTCCCTTGCTTAAACTTGAGTTCGTTCCTTATCAATGGGGTTTACGGGCTTGAAGTGCTTTTTGGATAAATGTTATCTTTTTAAAGTATGGTGATGGGATGTAATTGACGAAAATATCCCATAGATTAAGGAAAGTTGTTCCTAAGGTCATTTCTAAATGTTTTGGGCCTCAACCATTGGCTTGGCCATTAACCTAATTCTTTTTGGGCCTCAACTTCTAAGCTTAGCCTATTTTTGAATCTTCCCAATAAATTGAGGGTCACTTGGTACAATTTAATTGGCCAAATTTCGCAAGATTACCAAAGCACGTAATTTACCACACGAAACTTCATGTAAGTCGCATAAGCACGAAATTAATGCATGAAAAGCACATAATTGTGGTCAACCTTTTGTGCAAATTTATTGGCCTTACTATTTTCGAGGACCCGGGTGCTACAGTCTCACTTGCCAAACATTCGGCAGTCCCAATTTCTCCCACTTGCGCTTCAGGAACCCAACCATAACTCCATAGGGTGGATTAGAGCCAAGAACATAGCACAGTAATGCAGAATTCCAGTGTTCCACTTCGTCATTAAATTCTTCAACATCCACAGATCCAATTTCCAGTCCATCACTAGTGATAGGTTCGATATATTCTAGTCGATTGACCAGATTCTGCATCATTTCCATATTGAAGTTCCCCCACGGATTGGGTTGGTTGGGAGGAGCAGCCTTCAAGTGAGCCGATTTCCCAATTGATTCCTCTAATGTCGGCCATTCCTTCGCACTAGACACATTTAACCCCAAAGAGATGGGAGATCGACGTGTAGCTGTCGGTGCCAATGGAACAGTACCTGATTTCAACGCCGATGGAACAGTATCAGTTTGCGCTCTCATAGGATTCACTCCAGTGCTTTTGCTCACAGTATCGTCAACGGTAGAAGCTCCGATTGTAGGGGCGGCGGCATCGCCGCGGTCGGCGCCGCTCTCTGTGTGGTCGTTTTCCTCTTTTTCGCCATTCGCGAGAGAGAAAAATTTCTTTGGATATATATTTTTTCTTCGACAAAAGTTCTAAAAGATGTATGTTTCTAAATTATTTGATCGATTCATTCATAAAAAAAATTATTATTAGTAGTTTAAATGCTTCAATTTTACCTCTATTTTATTGCGATTTGATTCTGGCTGAACTCTATTTCAGTTCATGTTCGAAAATTGGATTTCAAAACCATGTTAACCACTTAATAAAGCCTCGTTAAGCCTCATTAGTAGTAAAACCGGAAAAATTGAAAATGCATGCTATCCTATTTCTCATAAACCCCTCTACCTGTCATAGATTACAAAGAACACGCTTATGTTTTTCGTTATCTTGGCAGCACAGTAGAGGAAACAACAGGAAACTGCTACTAATCTTCAAAATGGCTATTCTAGTTCTTCCCTCAGTAGTCAAGTCCCACCAACATTATCTGTTTGGCAATCTACACAGGCTCAGGTACAACAGAATCCTCACTCAGTCTCCTAATAATTCCCTTTTAATTTATATAACAAATGTTTTCCAGGGAAAGCTCTCAAAGGAGTTGGGACTCATGCTGTAAAAATTCCCAATTGCGCGTGAGAAATAGAAAGATGGCTGATTCTTCAAGACCCACTCGGCAAATTACTATCTCGAGGAGGGATTTGATGTTCCTGGGATTGTCTTCTTCGGTGTCCCTTATGTTCTCAGTTCACGGTATAAACGTTTAACCTTCGTAGAATTATCTTTGAGGTCATCGTTTAAAACGGTGAATGTGAAAGAATGCTGAAAAGGTTTGTTTTTAATGCTTGAGATGGGGACGAACATGGTATTTTGCAATGACAGTAGTTTAGTTTGGGTGAAGTGGGGTTTCTCTTCGTACATATTCTACTTCGTTAGTACGACTATTTGCAATAGTTACTCTGTTTCATGTGGTTAAAACCAAGACTTTTATGCCTGAAGATTTTCCGGAAGCGGTTACTGATCAGTTGTTCTTGTGTGGTACATTGCTAGGGGCTGTTGCTGAAGAAGAATTAAAAATGGATTTAGTAGTCGATGAGATAAATGCTTACTCTTATTTGTATCCCACCAAAGCGCCTTCAGATAACTTTGTCTTCAAATGGTATGAGTGCAAGATTTTGATGATCGTTTCTTTCACTTTAGAAATTTTTGTTGTATGCCTCATTTTTCTCAGTATGCTCGATATTGTAGGAACCTTACTCTTTTCCCATCTATTTGAAGGGTTGAATCCAGGAAACCCGAGCGTTACTCATCAGCTGCACCATTGTCCCGTAAGTCTATTGATCTTATATTTTCAAACGAAAGAAATATTGTAGTTTATAAATCCATGTTCTAACTCAAGTAAATGTTTTTGCATTATGAAGCTGATGCACGCCTACGGATTGTGTCTGAAAGGGTCGATTTCGTCGACAACCTCATCATTTCTGTTTCTGTAATTTCCCTTCTATTATTCCATTTCATGTTATTTACATGCGTAACTGCTTGATGATATTATTAATTCTTTGACACGTTTTTATATTTTCAACTCACTGATTTAGATCGGCCCTCCAAATTCACTTTTCTTGAAATCTAAAGACAAAACTATGTGGAATGCTAAAGATGTGGCTGATTCTGTTTTAGCTGATAAGTCTGCACTGGTAAACTTTTTACCATCTTGTCTATATTTGCCAGTTTAGTTTTGAACGTATGTTATATCTTTCTCGTAATATGATATACTGAACTTAGCTTTTGTTTCCCTCATATACTTTATAAATAATAAACACTGCTAGGTAAATGCTAAGCGTGAAATACTGTTTTTTCATCACACAGCGTGTAACCTCTACCCAAAGGATGGAAGAGAGTTCACTTCTTGATGCACATTCGTCAACTGTAACTTTTTTTTAAGTTGTCTCCTTCAATAGCTTTGTCTATAATATATTACTACAGCTCTATATTCCAAGCACCAATAATGTGCCTTTTTTTGTCTTTGTTGTCTTCCTCAGGTTGATGGTGAGCCATACTGGTATTACGAGTATTTAGTTCGCAAGTCGCCAACACAAAATGTAAGTTCTGAGTTCTACAGTATTTCTTGGAAGAATATTAGTAGAGAGAAACAAGGAATACTAAGTTGTACTGTGTATGTATGATGCAGACTCAGCAGCCAAACCTATTCCGTCATTTTGTTGCATCAACATCTGAACGCGATGGTAAATTACAATACCAATTTTGAATTTCCTTCTAATTGTTCTAAGTGAGAGAATCAACCACCTTCGGGTTTGTTTTTGGAGTCATTATTCCAGTGATGAAATTTATTTTCACTAGTTTATACGAAAACAAATGAAATGTTAAGCTTCTCTCATGAAGTGCTTCTATGCATACATCTGAGACTGATATATAGATTCATACATTTTATCAGACCCTTGTATTAACCTTTATGCACAAAGCGCTTCGCCAAAAGGAAAAGCATTCGAGCAACACGGTTGTAATGTTACTTGCTTATTATAGTTTTGATGAATGAATACTATTGCAGGATTTCTTTACACACTCAGCGCATCAACTCTAAGCAAGCAATGGGAAAATGTGCGGTTTTTTTTTATCGGTCCCATTTTAATTTGTGTAAGAATTTGGTGAAGAATTTGCTACAAATGGTTGGCTTTTGTGGTGCAGATGGGACCGTTCTTGCAGAAAACCGTTGAATCTTTTCGGCTTCTCCCTCCTACTGAGAATTACGTTCCACCTTATAAGGATCCATGGAGATTTTGGTAACAGATTATTAATTTCTTGAATGTACGGATGCATGTTTAGCGGACAATCGAATCGGCGTTGTGAGCGCATCAACTTGTGACGAGGCATGCAAAACATACTATTACGTTCCTATATTCGAACGAGGTTATTACATTTTATTGAGTCGGATTATATCATGTCTTGCGCATCTTCCCCAGGTAGCGCACTGACACGTCATCATAAATTCAAATTTTTTTACGACGTGTCAACATATCTACGGAACACCGAAAAAAAAGTTCAAATTAAAAGCATTTCTGATTGTTAAAAAGCAAACTGATCCCCATTAAGATCCAAAGAAATATGTAATTCTGTTATGGCATCAATCGTCATTCGACAACACTTTTGCTGTCTATACATCCAACTTGAGTTTAACCTTTCCTCCGTTTAACAATGCCTGTTTTTATGAAACGGAATCTTAGAAGTAATGTGTGCTATTTGAAATAGACACTTTACTGAAGCATTTTCAAGAGTCCTTGTGAACGTTTAGGGTTGTCAACGGGGCGGGGGCGGGGATCTAATCCCCGTCCCCACGAGACAAATGGGGACAAAATCAGCCTCATCCCCGTGCCGTGGAGATTCCTTGCCGTCAGTATTTAAAAAAATTTCCATGTATATTATTTAAACTATATTTTAATCATAGTTATATTATTTTAATATTATCCAAAATATATTTTCATACTCCCTCTGTCCCACCAATTTTATCACATAAGTTGATGGGCATGCAAATTAAGGTGGAATTATTATAATAATATAGTACAATGATATTAGATATAAACAACTTACTTAAATTTATAACATTTTCCTAATTATTCCCACTTGTTACTTTTCCCTCCAGTTACATTTAAAATGGTGTGTAATTTTCCAAAAAGGAAAGGTGATAAATTATTGAGACGCCTGAAATGAAAAAATGTGATAAAATTAGCGGGGCAGAGGGATTATTATTTATCTTATAATAATATTAATTGAATATAATAATATTATTTTAATTATCGGCGACGGAACAGGGACCGGGGCTGGGAAAAATATTTCTACATCCCCGCACCGCGGGGGTAGAGTAGCGAGGATTCCCCGTCCTATTCAGGGCGGATCCCCGCGGGGACGGGGAATCCCCACCCCATTGACAACCCTATGAACGATAGAGTATGGCATAAATAGTTAATTTTTAAAACTTGAATTGTGTTATAAAAATATTATAACGATCACATGTTTTATTAATTATGAATATAGTAATATAGAGAGATAACTTGAGAGATAATAACTTCTTTATTAATACTTCTTAATACAATTTACACAATCCCAAATCACATATTTATACTACTACAAATTCACTATTACACCAAAAAGTTACAACATTTATTATAATTATACACATCATCTTATCAATTAATACACATCTAATTTTTACAACATTTAATACAATAATTCAAAAACATCCACATCTTAATTTCTTTCTTAATATTCATAACACTCCCCCTTGGATGTTTTTCAAATAATATGCCTCGTTAATACCTTATTAGGAAAAACCCAGTGGGATAAAAACCTAATGAAGGAAAAATAGTACATCATTCTTTAGGTACGCTTTTAGTTGTTGCCTCATTAAAAACCTTACTAGGAAAACCCTGTGGGAAAAAACCATAGTGAAGGAAGAAAGAGTGCAATGTGTATTTACTCCCCCTGATGAGGATGTCCTTTAAGATCTCTAAGTTTTCGGACTCCAATTGAATATACCAAATTTTCAAAAATTCTTGGAAGAAGTGCTTTAGTAAATAGATCAGCAAGATTTTCACTTGATCGAACTTGTTGTACATCAATATCACCATTTTTCTGAAGTTCATGCGTAAAGAAAAATTTTGGTGATATGTGTTTTGTTCTATCGCCTTTGATGTAACCTTCTTTTAATTGAGATATGCATGCTGTATTATCTTCAAATAATATTGTAGAAGGTAATTTCTCAATAGATAGTCCACATGTGTCTTGAATGTGTTGAATAATAGATCTTAACCAAACACATTCTCGACTAGCTTCATGAATTGCTAATATTTCAGCATGATTTGAAGAAGTAGCAATTAAGGTTTGTTTAACCGATCGCCATGAAATAGTTGTGCCTCCATGTGTAAATAAGTAACCTGTTTGCGATCGTCCGTTATGCGGATCGGATAGAATTCCCGCATCTGCATAGCCAACTAAACTTGATTGTGAATCATTCGAATAAAATAATCCCGCATCCGTAGTTCCTTGAAGATAACGGAATATTTGTTTGATCCCATTCCAATGTCGTTTAGTTGGTGAAGAACTATATCTTACTAATAAATTCACTGCAAAAGCTATATCAGGTCTAGTATGACTTGTAAGATACATTAATGCTCCAATAGCACTAAGATATGGAACTTCAGCACCAAGTATTTCTTCATTATCATCGCATGGTCTGAACGGATCTTTATTCACATCAAGAGATCGTACTATCATTGGAGTAGTTAATGGATGCGCTTTGTCCATATAAAATCTTTTCAAGATCTTCTTTGTATAAGTCTCTTGATGGACAAATATTCCATTGTTTAAATATTCAATTTGTAGTCCGAGACAAAATTTCGTTCTTCCGAGATCTTTCATTTCGAATTCTCGTTTTAAACATGTAATAGCCTTATTTAACTCTTGAGGAGTTCCTATTATATTTAAGTCGTCAACATAAACGGCAATGATGACAAATTCATTTCCACTTCTTCTCATGAAGATACAAGGGCATGTTTGATCATTTTTATACCCCTCTTTTAGTAAATAATCACTTAAACGGTTATACCACATACGCCCTGATTGTTTTAATCCGTAGAGCGATTTATTCAACTTTATTGAGTACTCATTTCGAAATCCTGAATTTTCAGGCAAACGAAATCCCTCAGGGAGTTTCATATAGATGTCACTATCGAGTGTTCCATACAAGTATGCAGTGACAACATCCATAAGATGCATATCGAGCCCTTCATGTACTGCCAGACTAATTAGATAACGAAAAGTTGTTGCATCCACCACAGGAGAATAAGTCTCTTCGTAATCAATGCCAGGTCTTTGTGAAAAGCCTTGAGCAACAAGCCGTGCTTTGTATCTCACAATTTCACCGTTTTCATTTTTCTTTCTAGTGAAAACCCATCTATATCCAACCGGCTTTACATTTTCTGGAATACGGACCACGGGTCCGAGTACTTTCGTTTCTCAAGTGATTTTCATTCTGTCTCAATTGCATCTTTCCATTTTGGCCAATCACTTCTTTGTCGACATTCATTTATAGATTTTGGTTCATGATCCTCATTTTCATTAATATCATGTAGCGCTATGTTAAATGAGAAAGCATCGTCAACGTTGACTTCGTCTCGGTTCCATCTTATTCCATTATGGGCATAATTTATTGAGATCTCTTTCAATATTTCACAACTTTCAGGTACCTGATCAGATTTATTTATGTCCATAGAATCTCTTAGAGTTGACGTGTCCTCGATTTGACCATCTATTTTATTTGCTCCTTTTCTGTTACGAGGATTCTTGTCTTTGGATCCCGAGGGCCTACCACGTTTCAACTGTGGTTTCGGCTCAATTTTATTATTAGAAATATCATTAGAAATATCAATTCTAACAGGAGCATTAACAGCTGGTATATGCGATTTAGTAACCTTTTTCTGGTCAGTAAAACTGTCTGGCAATTGATTTGCTAAATTTTGTAAATGAATTATCTTTTGAACTTCAAGTTCACATTCTTTTGTACGAGGATCAAAATGAGCCAATGATAATTCATTCCAACTAATATCTTTAACCAGCTGTTTATTTTCTTTATCTCCCTCTAATGTTGGAAATTTTGATTCATCAAAATGACAGTCGGCAAATCGAGCCGTAAATAAATCTCCTGTCAATGGTTCTAAATATTTCAGTATTGACTTAGATTCAAATCCAACATATATTCCCAATCTTCTTTGAGGTCCCATTTTAGTGCGTTGTGGTGGAGCAATTGGGACATATACTGCACATCCAAAAATTCTTAAATGAGAAATATCTGGTTCCTGACCGAAAACCATTTGTAATGGGGAAACATTATGATAGCTTGTGGGTCGAATGCGAATAAGTGATGCTGCATGCAAAATAGCATATCCCCAACACGATAATGGAAGTTTCGACTTCATTAGTAATGGTCTTGCTATTAATTGTAATCTTTTTATTAATGATTCAGCAAGTCCATTTTGAGTATGAACATGTGCTACAGGATGTTCAACATCAATCCCAATAGACATACAATATTCATTAAATGCTTTAGAGGTGAATTCACCAGCATTATCAATACGTATTTTCTTAACTGGATAATCAGGAAAATGTGCTCGTAATCGAATTAACTGAGCAAGCAGTCTAGCAAACGCAACATTGCGTGTTGATAATAATGATACATGTGACCATTTAGTTGATGCATCAATTAAAATCATGAAGTATCTAAATGGACCACATGATGGATGAATTGGTCCACAAATATCGCCTTGAATACGTTCTAAAAACATAATAGATTCATTCTTCAATTTTACCGGTGATGGTCTAACGATTAATTTTCCTTTCGAGCAAGCATCACATGATAACTCATTGGATTGAATAATCTTCTTATTTTTCAAAGTGTGTCCACATGAGTTCTCAATTATTCTTCGCATCATAGTTGAACCGGGATGGCCTAACCGGTCATGCCACACCGCAAATAAATTATTGTTTATAAAATTCGACTCAATTGCATTAATATACGCATAGTATAAACCAGAGGATAATGCGGATAATTTTTCTATAACGCATTTCTAATTTAAAATCACGTTTGTGATTTGAAGGTATTCATTATCCCCTTCTTTTAGTCTCAATATGATATCCGTTTTTACGGATGTCTTTAAAACTCAATAAATTTCTATGAGACTTCGAAGAATATAATGCATTTTTAATATGCAATTTTGTTCCTCCGGATAATAAGATATTGGCTCTTCCAGAGCCTTCAATCAATTTTGTAATTCCCGAAATAGTATTAACATTTGCTTCTTGAGTAATCAATCAGATGAAATATTTCTTATCCATGAGTATTGTGTGAGTCGTTGCGCTGTCCACAAGACATATATCTCCACGTGTGTTCATTCGTCAAGAAAATAATAAAACACAATAATTATTAATTATACATAAAATTCATCATAATACAACACACATACGTACTTCAAATTTATGATAATACAGCACACATACGTAAGTAAAATTCATGATAATACATCACACTTACGACGTACATAAAATATCAATACGATACACAATAATAAGTCTTTTATTCATTATGATCGGCGAGAATTTCTTCAAGATCGATGTGGGGAATATCGTCGAGGTTGAGATTAGAACCTCCTTCCTCTTGGACAAAGTTTATCTCAACTTTCTTTCCTTTTTCAAGTGATTTTTGATAGAGCTCAACAAGATGTTTTGCCACACGACAAGTACGAGCATAACGACCTTTCATGCCACAACGAGAACATGGTTCCTCGAATCGCCTTTTTGATGGTTCGCCGGTTTCCATTTTGTTTTCATTTTTCCTTTTCAGATGAAAATTATTATAATTACCATAGTGTTGTTGGCTACGGCCACAACCTCGGCCACGACCACGACCACCTCCACGACCTCGATTATTATACCTGCCACGACCGCGAAAGCTATTGCCTCGATCACTTTGGTAATTGTTCATATTGACTTCAGGAATTGGAGCAGAGTCCGTTGGTCGTGATTGATGGTTTTTCAATAATAACTCATTATTCTGTTCCGCAACTAGGAGACATGAAATTAATTCTGAATATTTCTTGAAACCCTTTTCACGATATTGTTGTTGTAACAACAAATTCGCTGCATGGAACGTGGTAAAGGTTTTCTCCATCATACTTGCTTCTGTAACTTCCTGTCCACACAGTCTTAATTGAGAAGTAATTCTGAACATAGCAGAATTATAATCACTTACAGATTTATAATCTTGGAATCGTAAGTTTGTCCATTCATATTGGACATTTGGTAAGATCACAGTCCTCTGATGGTCGTACATTTCTTTTAAATTAGTCCACAAAATAAGTGGATCTTTCACAGTGAGATATTCCACCTTTAAACTTTCGTGAAGGTGGTGACGGAGAAATATCATGGCCTTGGCCTTGTCTTGGCTCGATGCCGTATTAGCAGCTTGTATAGTAGTTCCCAGGCCTTTCGATTCAAGGTGGATTTCGGCATCCAAAATCCATGACAAATAGTTCTTGCCCGTGATATCCAGAGCAACATGGCTCTTCTATGCTACCATTGTGAATTTATGTCTCCGATTCAAGACATGACATGACATGTCTCAAGGCAAGGGCATGCATGTGGCGGAAAGTTGCGACCTGGAAGATGCACTCTGAGGAAACAAACGGCACCAAGGATATGATTGGTGTCAGCAACCTCAGAGTGAGTCTACCAGTGTGAGCATCCGTGGGATAGGATAAACTATGGGATTGGAAAGGCGCCTTAGGGTTAGCCTCTCAGTGGAAGTATCGTCCATATTATATATATTTATCCATAGTGGATTTGAGCTCCATGATGGTGCATAGTAAGATAAGCCAAGGGCCCTACAAGACAAGACACGAACTACAAATAAGACAAGACACGAATTACAAGACATGAATACAAGACATGAATTTCAAGACACGAACTACAGGCTGCGATTAGGAAGCATTGGCGTGGATGCCTTTGCATTGTAGGACACGTGCATTGCATGCATGGTTTCCACTTACTGTGCTTTATAAGCTCATTCCACGTTTCTATGTGTTTGTTAGGTCCTCACATTAACAACTCTATGATCCTAGGCTAGAAACCATAGCAATTCAATCGTTTAGATGATCAATAGAATTCGATCAAAAAACTCAGAATAAGAACGAGAGAGAGAATTCAATTAGAGTGAGAAAGTTACTGTTGTTTCTCTCTCTAGAATCGATTTGCAAGCCCTTCGGATCAATTCTCTAAACTTTCTCTATTCAGTTCAATTCATTTACAAGTATTTATACAAACAATCTTGATATAAATATCGAACTAGTCCTTAATCTAAAGACTAATACAAGTAAAGCCCCTAATTACAAGGACAACTAATGAAATCAAGCACAATTACAAATGGTATTCTACAATCTCCCCCTTTGTGCTTGATTGCGTCTCTGCGCTGTTCGTCCATGTCGGGAATAGTACGATCTGCGCAAGCCCAGCGCATGCTCGTAGTCCCTAACGGTCTCCCTGAGCTTCAGGCCCTCCTCTATGTCATCCAGTAATTCCATCAGGAGCGGCTGTTATCTCACAAACCGGTGGATACTCAACATCGTGTCTCTATTTATCTCTTCCAACCTCTGTTCGATATTTCGCCTGACGATCTTGAGGGTTCCATCGCAAAACTTGTGAATTTCTGTCTTCAGCATCATCCTGGTCTTCTTGGCAATTGGATTGTTGTAGGTGATGCCGGTGACAGAGCTGATGTGTATGTGATTGCTTGGAAGTCTCTCGATCTCAGGTCCTTTGTGGAGTGGTTCGACCATGTTGACCTTCTTTATATTGCTCTCAAGCGCCATTTGAAGGTCGTGAGCGGCGAAGTACTGACTTGTCGCATCATGAACCAGTAGAGCCCTTCGTGGCCTTCTTTCTTGATGAAGCCCTGAGGACCTTTGTACTTCTCCACGTATAGCTGATAAAGACGGTAGACTTCATCGGCGGGGAGGTACGGCAGGTCGCTCTCGCTCAGTTCCTCTCGGGTCCTGTCCACTCGTTCGATGATGTAGTGAGGTGTTGGAAGTCCTCCTTTGGCACAATAGACACTGAGGAGTTGGCAAATTGGGGAGAGTTCCCTGAAGTGACTCTTCAGTCGATTCTTCGGGATCCCCAGCCTCACATCCGGTCCTAATTGGGTCAGCATCCACATATACGTCATTCTCTTCTGCTGATCCCAGTGAGAGATCCCTCTCAGCTCGAACTCATCCAACTTCTTAATTCGATCTGGTGACCTCCAAATGTTTTCCCTGACTTCTTCGAGGAAAGGTATCTCTATGTGAATGTTCTCCCACAGCATGTCGATTCGAACGGTCCCTGGCATCTGTCTTGTAGGGGAGGCCGCTCGCTGTGCGATCAACTCCGGTAGCCTTGGGATTTCATTTTGGTAGTCTACACCTTCTTGAAGTTCGTCGTCTTCAATGATCATGAGGTCCACGGATGCTTGTTGTAAGAAGTGGCGTACGTCTTGAAGCCGTTTCCTGTGATGCTCCTCGGGCATGGAATGGGTCATCCACTGGCCTTCGAAAATGTACTTGTCTAATACTTCGTGTGGATTGACGCCATGTCCAGAGGGTCCCGGTTGGTCTGGAGCGACAGAGGGAGTAGCATGGGTAGCTGCCAGAGCTACAAGCATTGCAGCACTTGCTTCTTCTTCCGGAAGCAAGGGGCTTGAGTAGATCGGCGGTGTGGGCGAAGGCATCCTGAGGTGAAAGGTTGGTGGGTCGATATGTGGTAGAGTGGCTGTGCGGTGCGTGGTTTGGGTAGTTTGGGTGGTTTGGGTGGTAGTTTGGGTTTCACCAGCTCCAGCGCTTGTCTGCATAGCGCCCGAGCCTTGTCCTTGGCCGGTTGTAGATGTCCTCAGCCTCTTCTCCCCCTCATGATGGTCCTGATCGTCAGGATCGTCATGTCTGCGCCGGGAGTGGGAGCTTTGGCCTCGGCAGGTGTTAGTCGGTGGCTCAGGATGATCCACCAATCGCCTATAAGGGATTCTTCATGAGGCGACCGGATGGAAAGGCCTATCAAACGGGCGAGGAGAATGTCGTGGAGCTGGGTGATGGGGATGGTGTATGGGTTGATGAGGATGGAGGAAGTGGCTAAAGGGTCGGTGGGCGTGGGTTGTGGAGGTGTGAGGTGGGTTTGTGACGAAGGGCCTTCAGAGGCAGATGCTTTCCCGGTATCTCTTCGGGATGCCTCGATAGCTTGAAGTACTCTCTCCGTGATCTTGTCTTCCATAGACTGTACAACGGCAGAGAGAGCGGCATGTAACTGCTCGTTCGTCACAAAGGGTGGGGACGCCTCCATGGATGGACCAGGACGACTAATGTCGCCTGTTATCAACCCTAGAATAGACACCGACTCTTGGGGTTGGCTCACAGTCTCTTGAGGTTGTGACTGTATGAGACTTCCACCCAATCCTCGAGTCGAATCCAGAGGATTCGTCTCTATGGGTGTAATGGCAGGCTCAGGTTGTGCCTGCGAACCAGACACCACGTGAGTTGGTTGCGGCTCAAGATTGAGCGATGAAGTGCCAGCAACACTTGTCGTCGTGGTCAACGTAGTATCTGGTGCGTGGTGACTGCTGGAAAGAGCGACTCCAACTGAATACTGAGTCTTCTAGGAGTCCTTCTGATCAGACTGATTTCCTCGTCAGACTCTGTGTCAGACGGGGTGGCGGTGTGAGGAGTAAGGTCTCGATCGACGTTCTCCAATGTCTGATCTGTCACCAATGGAAGTGAAGTGTGCCCCAATTCAGTCTCGGGTTGTGCTGCTGTTGGAAGAACCTCCTCAACGGTTTCTTCGAGCACGCCGACAGGTATGGGCACTTCCACTTGTAATTCGAGTGCAGGAGCCTCGAGCGCCATCTCGGTAGCCACGACATCTATCAAAGTATCCTCTACGTCGGGCATTGGCTCTTCGACAAAAGGAGACTCCTGTTGAAGCTCCTGAGCGACAACGTCAATCATCGCGTCGTCAGGGCTTGGTTGGTGTTGGGGAGGGCTCACATGGTGATCTGCCGGGGGCCCTCTGATCATTTCCTCCGTTAAATTGTGTTCCCGGCAGAACCTCTGATACTCAGCTCCCGCAGGGTCGATGAGCCAGAGTAAGTTGAGTGGAATCGGCATCGACGGTTGGTCCAGGTCCGTGAGCCGCGGGTTGTGGAAAAACTTAAGCCTTGGCGGCTGGTAATTTCCACCAGGAGGTAGCTGAGGGATGTTCTCTGCATGTAGCTCCATGAACTCCCTGATGATTACGTTGAACCAGCGAGCATAGGGCACGTTCTTTGACTTCGGTTCTCCTTCAACCGAATCTGTTCAGCTAGATCGTTCCAGATCAGCTGTAAAAAGTCGTAGTTTCGGGCGAAGGCGAGGCCATGAAAGATCCGCAGTATGTTGCCGTTGCCCTTGTCGAATCCAGCGTGTTTGGGTGATAGACACTTGTTCACTATGCCGAACAGTGTCTTCCAGGGGTGAGGGATACCGCTGCTCTGGACCTGAGCTAATCTTGTAAGCGGCGGTTGGTATCCCATGTGCATGAAGTCCTGAATCATCTCTGCGTCGGTCGGGAGCGGGTCGTAGTTGCCGTTGTGGGGCAAGTCCAGTATCATGCTGAACTGGCTCTTGCTCATGTGAATATGCCGCGTCCCGATTCGAGTCATGAAAGAGAATGTCCCATCTGCTACGGCTCCTTGTATGCATCCCCAGAACTGCTGGAGATAGACCATCGGCACTGAGGCAGTGACCGTCAGCGCGTGCCAAATGGGGTGACCTCTGAGGATGAGGATGGATACGATGATCTCGTCCGGGCACCGAATGGTGTCCAGATCGAGCTGAAAGTTCGTATCCTGAACCTTCAAGTACATATTGTGATCATATATGTGGTTGTATCTTGGGTAGCGATCCATTTGAAATATAAGATATATAAAAGTTCATTAGTTCAATTTTATTTTTCAGTCGATATATGAATAAATTTCATCAAACTATAGTAATATTGCAAATAATAGCATGTTCGATGAATTTTGAATTGAAATCATATCAAATGCATAGTGTATGTTCAATTTCAAAAATCGTGATGGCATGAATGTAATTTCGAAGGAAATATTTGTCGCGTGAAAAATGGTTCGAAATTTCGCTAAGTGTTAAATCAGTAAGTCACTGTTCATGCCGAAAAAATTTTCGGTCGATAAAATTGCATTGCAATTTGATTGCCTATATGTTAATTTCAATTGAAGACATTCCGTCTAATTTTGCGATCGAGAAAATTTTATTCGCTAGCGTTCGCTACAGTGTAAAAGACTTAGGAAAAAAAATTTCTAAGTGTTGAGTTTGAAATTGAGACTGTAGTCGATCAATTTTACGATCGAGAAAAATTCCGTGTAAATTTACGAACGAGAAATTAATTCTCAGGTAAATTTACTGTCGAGAAATTTTCTTCGAGTGAATAAAATGTTTCGATTTGAGAATTTGTCGAGCGATATGTGATTCTCGATTGTAAGTAAAAATTTTCGCGGCGAAATATTTTTATCGAGAAATTGGTCAACGGCGAAACTAAGTCAATCGTCGAGAAATTTTTCGATCAATTTATTCTAAGTGGCGAATTTTACGATCGAAAAAGTTAAGCATTGAGAAATAAATTTCTCGCTGCTAACATTTTTGCGACCGAAATGAAGTGGAATCGAAATTTTAATTTGCGATGGTAAGTTTAACGCTCGATTTGAATTTGCATCTAAATTATTCAGTGCATAAGTTTTTCGCTCGCAGAAAATTATAATTGGATTTTTCGATGGTAAGTTTATCGGTCAAAATCTTTTCGTGATGACTTAAATCAAAATTTTGCGATCGAAAACTAAATCGACACAAATAGTATCTCGATTGAATTGAAATCCAATTAAGATAATTTGCGATCGACAAAGTTCTTCGACAGCTTCAAAACTTCAAAGTATCCAGTTTCATCGAAACTCATTTTATCATCACAGATGGAAATTTTCTTGCGATTTACGCTATCTGTTTCATCAAAAACATCGAATCTATCTAAACAACACGCATTTAACTCAGAAAATCCAAGAAACATGCCTAGATTTTCTGAAACACTATACGTTTAAATCGTTTTTGAAGAACAGTCGAAAAATCTTAACTAAACATGCGAAAAACTACAAAATGTAAATGCAAATCAAGTAATAAGATTCGCAATCGTTAACCGAATCGAGTTTCTACCTTAATCAGACGATTTGAAGTGAAAATTAGAAGATTTTTGAAGAATTTTGTATCGTCTGAGAAAGTTTTGTGTGAGAGAATTTCTTTCGATTAGGGTTACGTGAGAAAAAGTTTTTCGACTGACAAAAAGTGAACTTTTAATAACTCGCTGTAAATCAATGTTGGGTTTCCGATTGGACGTTTTGCGATTAAATGGATCAGGCCCATTACTATTTACGCTCGAGAAACTTTTGATTCGAAAATTGCTTCTCAATTCAAGTTTTTTCGATCGCAAATTATCGCGGCCAATCAAAATCGTTTCCAACACTGTTTACGATCGAGAAACTTTAGATTGCGAATTAATTCTTATATCCAGTTGCTCAATAGTAAGTTCTTCTAAAGAATTTCAGATTGACCCCTATTTCAAAATAAAACCCATTATAAGGCTCCCCCTTAGTAATTAAAATAAATGCAATTAACTCCCTGTATTTTCAGTGTAGTAACGTCTAGCTCCCCTAGTTTAAAAATCTGTACCACTTAGAGATAAACGTTAGTAATAATGGAGTTAATCAACAATTATTTTTGGCAATGTTATTTGTGAAATATCTGGTCTTGTGTCTAGCTCCTCTTTTTGTAGTGTCGACGTCTCACTCCTTGAGCTTGAAAGATCTGAACTACTCAGAGATAAACGTAAAAAATATTTGGAGTTATAACCACGATTTTTATACTTGCTCCCCCTCAAATGATGCACAAAAATTAACTAATTATGCAAGCATATTAAATTAATTCAAGTTGCGAGCATAAAAACACACAAATTTACCAAGTAAGTACGTGTACATGGTCCCCGAAAACATGTACTTCAAAATATTGTGCGAGGGTTAGAGCATAGTAAAACTTATCGCATTTAAACAATTCAGTACCAATGCAATCTGCATTTAGAATGTGCGATGCACAAAAAAAATTCGCATTTATTCAATTCATCGCATATGAAACATAATATTTCATGTCAAAATGTGCGAAGTATATGAGTTTAAATCTTTCATTTCCATTTTTTATTTATTTATTTTTTTATTATTATTTACCTATATATATATATATATAAAAAAGAAATGTATTATATATATATTTTTTTCGTATTTTACTATTATTATAGTATGGGGTCAGATTATTTTGCTTCGATCAATCGTCAAGCCTAAAATTTGACGAGACATTTGAAAGAGAAAATGCCGTCAAGTCTTGTCGTCAGACTAAAGTCTTAAGTTCATAGACTGTTCCATTTCGACAACTCTCACTAGGTTCGCTCTTGCTCTCAATAATTTCTATCTTGGGATTTTTATATTATCACTCAAGTCAACACAACCAGTTTCAAGTCAATTTACCTGTGATCGAGGCGTGTTTAATCATTTCACCCAAGCGAGAGACCGTCGGTTGGAATCAAAGGGGCGTAAAGGTTTTAGTTTGGCTAGGACTTAGAAGGGAAGGAATTTAAAGGAAAGTGAGCTTATCTCTTCGTCATCTTCCATTTCTACGTCCGTCTCCCCCTTTTTTTTTCGGCGTCTTTCGTCTTTTCAATCTTTTCTCCCTCTTTTTCTTTTAAGAACTATCCCTTTTTATGTTATGCTCAAGCTGAAGCTCCGCTTCTCCATGAGGCTATAGGAGATTATCATAGGCGAAGTTCTTCTTGTTGATTCTCAGGCCGATACCGTGCTCCTCTTCTCTTAGTCCCTAGATAGGTTTCAGAGATTATCTATTTGGAAAAGTTCACGGTTATGGAATTCGTACCCGAGGCTGCGCTCCTCTTCTCGTTTCCCGATATGACACCAGATTATCGTTGGAGAAGTTCACTTCGTGGTGCTCCTCTTCCAGCCGTTCTGACGAGCGTACGAGATTATCGTTGGAGAAGTTCGCAGCAGGAACCATGCCACTTTCTACAAGGTAGTCGGAAGGCCGGTTCCTTTGGTCTTTGTGCGTTGAGCAATGCCTTCTTTTCATCCTACTTTTCTTTTGTTATCTGCCCCTTCTTTTCTCGTTTGAACAACCATTCGATGAGTATAGAGTTCGGTTGAAGGCTGAGAATGGGTTTCAAAATGAAGAAAAGGACGTCGGAGAAGGCTCAAAGTGGATGACTAAGGGCAAACGTGGGGAAAAAATTATATAAGGCCGAGTGAGGAATATCCTAAGCTTATCATTTTCCTAACGATCTAACGCAAGGTGAGTATGAAACCAAGAATCACTAGGTAAGACAAGTAATTGATGTGTGACTCACTCGAGAAATAGATCCAAAGAAAGGAAAAAGGAACAAGGCTTGAATCCTCACGCATGTAGAGTGACTTTGTGTCTAGTGGAACAATCAACTGACCTTTTACACACAAGAATGCGACTTGGACTGACAAAATTTAAGCAATTAAATCGATCGCATGTCGGGGTAAAATTCTTGGTGGTTTAGATCAAAGCATCCTAAAGAATTTCGTCATACCCCATTATATTTATTATTTTTTTTATTTTTATCACGCAAGATAAGGACAAATAAGCATAGAAAACACATAGAATAGAGCATGTGATAGCACAAAAGATCAGGTAATGCACATATTACGGAAGATTCAACATGCCTAATTTTCCGACAAGGAATTGGAATCGTTTCTCATCCAAGGCCTTGGTGAAAATGTCGGCTAGTTGAAACTCCGTGTTCACTAAGTACATCTCTATCGTGCCTTTTTCTACGTGATCTTTGATAAAATGATATCTAATGTCTATGTGTTTTGTGCGTGAATGATGAACAGGATTGCAAGTAATGGCAATTGCACTCTGACTATCACTATATATGGGTATATTAGTTAGATTTTACCCATAGTTGCGAAGCTGTGTCGGCATCCACAGCATCTGTGAGCAACAGCTGGCGGCAACTACGTATTCTGCTTCTGCCGTCGAAGTGGACACACAGTTCTGCTTTTTGGATGACCAGCAGACCAGCTTTTCGCCTAGAAATTGAGCGCCACCGGACGTGCTTTTCCTGTCCATTCGGCAACCTGCATAGTCAGCGTCAATGTAGCCATAAGTTTGAAATTCGTACCCTTTGGATACCATAGGCCAAGGGTAGATGTGCCCTTAAGGTAGCGAAGAATTCTTTTGACCGCGAGCATATGTGATTCTTTGGGTTCGGCTTGAAAACGGGCACACAAGCAGGTGGCAAACATGATATCCGGCCGGCTCGAAGTGAGGTAGAGAAGAGATCCAATGATACTGCGATACAGTGTGATGTCGACCGATTTACCAGAGGGATCGGCATCCAACTTGCAGCTTGCAGCTTGGTGACATAGGAGTGCTGAGAGGCTTGCTCTGGTCTTGATGAAACTTCTTCAGAATATCCTTGATGTATTTTGTTTGACTGATGAAAATTCCATCATTGAGCTGCCTGACCTGAAGGCCTAAGAAAAATTGCATCTCTCCCATGTGACTCATTTCGAATTTGCTCTTCATGAGATCTCCAAACTTCTTGCAGAGCCGAGGATTTGTTGATCCGACGATGATGTCGTCGACGTATACTTGGACGACCATCAGATCTGTGTCATGCCATTTAATGAAGAGGGTTGTGTCTATCGTTCCTCGTATGAATCCAGACTTCACGAGGAAATCACTCAGGACATCGTACCAAGCACGTGGGGCTTGTTTTAGTCCATAGAGAGCTTTGTCCAAACGATTGACGTGATCGGGATGTTCTTGATCAACGAGACCTTCCGACTGAGCGACGTAGACTTCTTCTTTTGACACGCCGTTGAGAAAAGTGGTTTTAACATCCATCTGATAGACTTTGAAGTCTTTGTGAGCCGCATAAGCCAGCAGGAGGCTGATACCTTCGATACGGGCAACAGGAGCATAAGTCTCGTCGTAGTCGATGCCTTCCTGTTGATTGTATCCCTTAGCTACTAGCCTTGCTTTGTTTTGGATCACTTCACCATATTCATTTTTCTTATTCTTGAAAACCCATTTAGTTCCGACCACTGTTTTTCCATGTGGACGGGGTACCAAGGTCCACACTTGAAGACGTTCGAATTGTTTGATTTCCTCTTGCATTGCAATTGTCCAATCCGGGTCTCGAAGTGCGTCTGCTACTTTGGTAGGCTTGTTTTGGCTCTGGAAGCAACTGAAAAGACTGTGTTGACGACGTGTCCTCACACAATCCGAAGGATCCCAATTATCTGATCGACCGGGTGACCTCTAGTCCACTTGCGCTCATGAGGCAAGGTGTAGCAGATGCGTCAGCCATCTATGGATCTAGATTGCCTATAGTCTCCGATTGATCATTTGTCTGAGGAAGTTCCAATTCTGCACTTGGATCGATCGTCTCTGATGATACTTCCTCGAGGACCACTGTAGGTTCTTCGGTATTCTGTGGCAAATCTGAATCTGGTGGGGTAGAGGTGTGAGATGAACTTGGTACGTCGGTCTCGAACGGTGGAGAATCCACTGTAGGTGCAGTGGTGCATGACCGATATACTGGTTCGAAGAGAGAATCCAAATCGTCTATTGCAAGTCTCGTTGCTTCGTCTGACATTGACTTTGATGTTGTTGCCATCTTCTATTGGTTTTGTGCCAACACACCAGTGATTACGGGTTCTGAAATGTTGTCTTCAGAAGCCATCGGGTTGAGCACGGGTCCTGAACTGATTTGAGCAGGAACCATCGGGTTAGGCACGGGTCCTGGACTGAGTTGACCAGAAGCCATCTCTGCCACTTCATGAAAAGTGACATTATAGCTTTCCCTAATAGTTCGGTTGGACTTGATGTATACTCGATACGCTTTTGAAGTTGAAGAATACCCGACAAATATAGCTTTGAATGCTTTAGGGTCGAACTTTGCACCTTGTTCTCGGTCGTTCGCCACAAAGCACTTGCACCCGAAGACTTTAAAGAAAGAGATATTGGGCACTCTATTATTCACAATCTCGTACGGAGTCTTGTTGAACCTTTTGTGAACCACCGTCCTGTTTTGAGTAAAACAAGCGGTATTGACTGCTTCAGCCCATAGAAATGGTGGAAGTTCTGACTGGATCAGCATTGTACGAGCGGCTTCCACTAGTGTTCGATTTTTCCTTTCGACGACCCCATTTTGTTGAGGTGTTTTGGCGGCTGAAAATTGTTGACTTATTCCAAGTTTTTAATAAAACTCACTGAGGTGGTTGTTTTTGAACTCAGTGCCGTTGTCTGTTTGAACAACTTGAATAGTCTGTTGCAGCAGATTTTGAGTTGTGTTCACAAAATTGATTATCAAGTCACCGGTCTCATCTTTCGTTCGGAGGAACTTTGTCCACGTGTAGCGAGAATAGTCATCTACAATCACTAGGACATACTTTCTTCCATTGATACTCTGAGTCTGCATCGGACCACAGAGATCCATGTGAATTAGTTCCAATGGTCGAGAAGTAGACACAATTTGCTTGACGTGATGAGATGCTCGCTTCATTTTTCCTAGGTGAGATGCCGAACAATGATGCTCCCTTTGTTGTTGTATAGTTGGAAGACCGTGAACCAACTTTTTCGTAGAAAGACGTTTGGGAGCTTTCATGTTTAGATGAGACAGTCGTTGATGCCATAGGCTGTTCCTCTGTAAGTCAATCTGAGAAATGAGGCATACAGCTGTCGAGGGCCGCACGGACGTCAGGTTGATCGTGTAAAGATTGGATCTCCGAAGTCCTTGAAGGAGTTCTGTGTCCTGACTATCCAAATTCTGCACCGGTCAGCATGGAAGACCACCTGGAAGCCTTTGTCACAGAATTGGCCTATGCTGAACAAGTTATGGCGGAGGCCTTCGACGTATGAGACATCTTTGAGGTCAGAGTTCTTCAAAATGATATCCCCAAGTCCTAGAATCGGGGCTGAATCATTGTTCCCAAATCTGACTTTGCCATTTGGTCGGTCTTTGTAGTTGCTCAGCAGCTCTTGTTTACCAGTCATGTGTGTGGAGCAACCAGAGTCGAGGTACCATATATGATGGATCTGCAAAAACAATTTAGAGAGCTTTTGGTACTCACTTAAGCATGGGTCATCTCATATTAGCAGATTTAATTTTGGGTTCAGATATGACTCCTAAACCTATTTTTGGAAGAGTCTTAATAACCCATTGCACTTTTGGAGAAGTGAGTTTGGGTTTTGCCTCTGTAGGAGACTTGGCCCTTTTGGCTTTTGTCGTCCTAGGCGGAGATTTAGGAACCCATTTGGGTTGAACCTTACAGGGAAGGTTAATTTCAGCTCGTACAAATGCCTTGGAAGGTTTGACTGAGGAATAGATCTTTTCTTGTGATAGTCTCCTAAGGTGCTTGGGGGATTTAATTTATACGGGATACCTTAGGTGAGTATAGTCATGTACGGCGCCATAAGCTTTCTTTATTGCTGGATCTTGTTTCCTACGATTTTTCCTTTTGGCATTTGTTTCAGAATGATTAGTAGTAATTTTCGATGTAGAGCCTATTTCGGGATTTTCACTTCTATAGGTGATAGGCTGAATTGAGCACGTAGAAGCAATTATTTTGAACGTAGAAATGGCTCTTTTATTACTACGAGTGTCTTTTATTTTGACAGAAGGAATAACATGTTCATAAACATTTAAATCTACTCGCTCCTTTATTTTAGGACTAGACACTCTCGCCTTCGTAGTCGGTGCTGGCTCTACGCTCCCTGTGGACGTAGGTGAAGTAAAATTAGTCTTAGCACTTTTAACAGAATTATTAATGCTCTTTTGATCTTTCGAAGGCGATTTTTCTATTTTCACGCTTTGTATGATAGCGTGTGAGGTAGTTTGGGAGGACGAGGAAGCCTTGAGATTTTTCATCTCCTTATAGAATTTTTTCTTTTCAGCTTCGAAATTCTCTCTTTCTTTGTCTAGTTTCGCCTGTGACTCCTCTATCTGTTTTATGATAGGGGGTTTGTAGAGAGAATTTTGATAATTGACCTTTTTGACTTCCTCGTGGTATTCTTGAGAGCCCGGAGGTAGAACTTGAGCTAATTCGCTGACAGGTGTTAGAGTAGGTTTCCTATTTTTGTCCTTTTCAATTAGTTCATTGTAGTCAAAGGGGATCTCAGGCCCATGTGAGGCTTGTTTGATGGATGAATCAAACGTATTTTCGTACGTCGATGCCATAATGTTCCTAAGAGAGGTTGCCGCTAAACCCATGTTCTTAATGTCATACATTTCTTTCTTTCGTAAAATATGTGGTTAGATATTTCTAATTTAGCCAGAAAGGAAAGTGAAAGATGGAGAATAAGCCAGAATCGGAAACTACTAAAAAGCCCTTATATTTTAAGAATCCCCACAATGTCCAGATAACTCATCAAGGGTCCCAACTTTGCCAATCAAGGCCAAACTCAATGTTCCTTTTCATGGTTACGTTTCGAACCCTATACCTCGATGTCAACAGTGTGGACGAAAGCACAGAGGCATTTGCTTTTCGCAGAATGCAACTGTTTTAAATGTGGGAGGCAAGGACATTTTGCTAAAATATGTCAAATGCACATATCAGTAGAACCAGATCAAACCTTGACGCAACCCTCGCCAGTTCTCCACGGATGTTCAACCTAAACCTAGAGGAAACAGAAATTCCTCCTACGGAAATAACGGGTACGTTAATAGTTTATAATGTACCTATGCTCCGATGGTTAATTTTAGGAAATTGAACCACACATTTAAATGTGTCATCAATATTACATACCGAAGGTGGAAAATGCCTTCTGACCTTTAGAATGTAGTGATATATTAGTCTGCTATATGGAGATCCAATACGGATTAATTAAGTATTGGAAACATCCATTATTGGTTAAGATAGCAGATTAAATAGTGATCTAAACTATGACCTTGACGGATAGGTTTCCATGAAGTCGTGTCTGACTTCTCTAGGAAAGATCGTAAGATTCAATTTCCTGAGAAGAGAAATACCCGTCTTGCGGGCAGGATTAGCTAAACTAGAATCTATAAACATCTAAGTAAAAGCCTCAGTAACTTCTTAGGACAAGTTGCGAATCTTTTCGCATAAATGATTAAGCAGAGAAGTTTCTTTAGTCTTAGCTGAAATAATGCCAATAGCTCCCAAAGACGCCAATGTATGTTTCGATAATATTAAGAAAATATTTTCTGATCAATATTTTCTGATCGATTCACGATCAAAGTTGTATTTCTTTTCTTTGAATATTCTTCCTTATGGAATATGATGGTGAAGCTACATTTCATTTCTTTCAGCCCAATAAGCCTAAATTATTATACAAGAATATACCCGATCTCCCAATTTTTCAACCCCTTTTGCAAATTATACATGCTCCATAACAGAGTGGCGCAGTGGAAGCGTGGTGGATGCTCATGATTTCTAGATTCTGGTCTGAATCAGAATTATAACCGTTCTCGTTAGCCCCACCTTAAGGCGATATAGGTCCGATCAACTTAGATGAGCGTCATACGCATTCTATCAGGAAATTAGTTGTCAGCATCCAAGACGACAAGAGAGACCTTACATTAACTTTTTATTTCTGCTTCCCTTCATTCTACTTCAATGGAATGTTTTTCTTTCTTAAACTCCCGTCATCACATGAAACATTTAATTCCAGACGTCTAAGAATAAGGAGTAGCAGTTCTTTTTAAAGGAGGAAGAGTAGATTATGAACTAATTGTTGGATTTCCCTCCCTGTGCTGTTAAGATTCAGGACAAGGATGTATCCTACAATAAGCACATTAGAAAGTTATAGAAATCTTCGATGAAACCTTGCATGACGGAAAAACGACAAGGGTAAGATAAATCAAGACAAGGAATATCATTTCGCTGAATTCCTTTATTTATGATAATTTTGTTGTTTATGATCTTCCGCACTTGTTATTCGATTGTGATTCTAGGACAATCGAAATTTTTTAATGCAAGTAATACGAAGTCAATAATTATAATTATTTTCTACGATAAGTTCATAGACAACAAAAGATAAATACAACGATCTTACTTGTTTCGGAATAATATGTAAGATTTTCCGTACCCGAACAAGTTTTGCACGACTATTGATCCCAAATTTTCACGTTTTGTTCAAAATTCTGTCCTATTTTCTACTGTCTTCGAAGATTATTTCAAATTCCCCACCGATGGTTACACTAAATTATTCCAACTGATGGAATTTCGGGGGCGAAATTTTTTTTAAGGGGGAAGGATGTAATACCCGTAAAATATAATTACGGGATTCACAATAAAATTAAGGGTGGAGAGTATTTAATTAGAAACCTTGTTGGATTAATTAGATAAAGATGTTAAGTCTATAGGACAATAAGTATGTCACACAAATTATTTGTAATTAATGTACTATTATTTTAGTACTTTACATGGCTTGTGTGTTATGTGAATTACATGATATATATATTACAGCCATATATACATGCTTATGTGATTTCATGCTGTGTGATTTATAATTCTTATGTGTATCACGAATTACGACTTACGTGACTCATGGAACATGTTATGATTTTATGTGTCGACGTGATTATATATTAGACGTTATTTAATTACGTGCCATGAAGGAATCTAACTTAGGAAATAATTAACATTTGCATTGGCAAGAATTGAAACTAGACCAGAGGAGTTTACGAACATTAGTTTATGAACATTAGGGTTTTCTAAGTATGTTGTAGAAAATAAGGATGTCGTATTTATGAAAGTCTCAAAAGAGTAAGAAGAAATTTTCCAATACATGTAAATCTCGAAGCTTTAAATATCGAAGCCCTTGAAACTTGAGCATTATAAAGCTCGAAATCTTTAGGTTTCGAAATTTAAGAATGTTGAAAAGATGTCGAGATAGTAGTATTGAAAGAAAATACTAGCAATGGACAAAGTATCAATTTCTTGGTTAGGAAGACAGCAATTAAAGAAATAATAAAATAACACATATTACACAGCCAAGATAAGATCAACGAATTGTTGAGGTCATTTAGTTACTTATACACGCATAATAAGAGTAGAATAAGGAAAAGGATAGATAATTCATATCACAAAAAGGGAGATCACGAAAGCTTGGAACAAAGAAGAAAGGGAAAGAATAACCTAATCTACGGAAGAAGGTATAATTTTTATTATAACTATGTGCTTTACTTACACCTTTCTATGTTAATAAATGATTAGACTCGAAAGGGTTTCAATTAGGTATAGAATCGCACGGGTCTGGTCCTCAAGAATCTCGAAAGCTGATATGTTCTTATAATATGCTGTTCTTAAGAAATAGGGTTTTCGATTGAAAATTAGATGATCTAAGATATGTCGAATGATGATATGATATGTCCAGATTATATACCTCGAAGCCATAGTAGTTTTGCACGAATAATTTCGAAGTCTTTATGAAAATTTAAGAATGTCGAGATCCTCCATGTCGAAATTGTGTATGGTTTAAAACTCGAAATATGATATGTTACTAAAGAAGATCGAGATTTATTCATGAGCCACATCGAAATCAATGACGAGATCTATTATTAATGTTGACTTTAAAATTTCATTTAACATCTCGACATTTTAAGTATAATATTAATGCACATCTCGACATTTGGTACAAGAGCTCGAGATTTTATTATCCATATCATATCGAGATTCATCTTGAAGGATAATATCGAAATCTGTATATATATAATCTCGAGAACACCTATTGGAATTCCTATGTGTAATATCGAAACATAAGTCGAGATCCTTAAACCTTGTATATAACACTCGAGATCTATTTCAGGGAATATGTCGAGATCTATTAGTACCAACTTCGAAATCTTGCATGGTTTAAGTCTCAACATTTCATGTAGGATATAGAAATAAATAAGCTTGACATTTATCTCAAGATTTATGTCGAGATCCATTGATGTCGAAACCTAGCTTTAAAAGCTCGAGATCCATCTTTAAGTTATGTCGGGATTTATTTTACAAGGCAATTCAAAATCCATGTTAGGGCTTAACTCGAGGATCATGTCTAAGGGAGTTTTGAAATTTATAAAAATCGAAACTAGGGTTTTCAAATTTAGCCTCTTTAGTAAAACTGTAAATCGACTAACAAACCCTAATTTTATATGTTTCTATACTTAGGCCTTTGAAGGTTAGCAATTTACCGTACGATATAGCTAAGGACACCAGGTAAGTGGAGATCCCAACTACAACACATAAATTATATGTGCATGAATTACATGGTTACGTGCTTGAATGACATGATTATATGCTTCTATGACTTTACGTGAACCCTTATGTGATTTATTATTTACGTGAATTAATTATTACATGAAGTGGCATGACAAGTACTTCGGCATTACTCACGTACGCATTATCACGTGCATACACCAAGTTACAAGACACGAGCAGAAGTCACATATGATTGCTTAAACATGATAAACATTTGCATTAATGGCTCTTCTATGCTACCATGATGAATTTATGTCACCAATTTCAAGACATGACATGACATGTCTCAAGGCAAGAGTATGCATGTGGCAGAAAGTTACGACCTGGAAGATGCACTCTGAGGAAACAAACGGCACCAAGGGTATGATTGGTGTCAGCAACCTCAGAGTGAGTCTACCAGTGTGAGCATCCGTGGGATCGATAAACTACATTGGGATTGGAAAGGCGCCTTAGGGTTAGCCTCTCAGTGGAAGTATCGTCCATATTATATATATTTATTCATAGTGGATTTGAGCTCCATGATGGTGCATAAGATAAGCCAATGGCCCTACAAGACAAGACACAAACTACAAATAAGACAAGACACGAATTACAGGACATGAATACAAGACATGAATTTCAAGACACGAACTACAGGCATTGTTGTAAAAATCGCCCTAGGCGGCCGGTTAGGCGCAGCCTAGGCGCTATTCGGCTAGCCAACGAGGCGAAAACAACCTAATCGGGCACTTAATCAGCACCCCTATTAATCAGCCGCTTATTTCGATTAATCCGCCGATTAGTAAGATATTCGGTCGACTATTAATAAGATATCCGGTCGACTAATCGTTATTAAAAAATTAATATAAAAAAATTTACTTAATGAAACCCACATATGCAGGCATTGGTCCATTTCTATGAGAAATTGGCCCAGTTTTACTCCATAAATGGTGTGTGGCATGCTTTATATAGAAAGCATGTTGGCTTTTTTCACATAACCCATCCGGTGTGGGACGAGTGGGACGGGGTCAAACTTTAGGATGTACAGAAACGTTAAAACTGATATAGAAAATATTAAAACTGAAATAAAACATATTAAATTGAAATATAAAAAATTATAAACTGAAATAACACTTACGTAAACTAGAATATTGAATGGAAATATAAAAAAATATAAACTGTAACAAAAAAAAAAGGATAACTTTATTATACATCATATTTAAATGGTTGTTTTTATATTATTGTATTTTATTGTGGTGCTGAAATTGACATTATTTATTTAGAACCTTTCAAACATTTATAATATTGGTCTATTTGATCTTTGGAATAATAATAATAATAATAATAATAATAATAATAATAATAATAATAAAAATCAATATACCGACTAATTTCCGCCTATACCCCGCCTAGACCACCTAGGCGCTAGGCCCTCTTCGGGCGCCCGACTACCGCCTAGCGAGTTTTACAACATTGACTACAGGATGCGATTAGGAAGCATTGGCGTGGATGCCTTTGCATTGTAGGACACGTGCATTGCATGCATGGTTTCCACTTACTGAGCTTTATAAGCTCATTCCATATTTTTATGTGTTGTAGGTACAATAGAGTCGGACGTTGAGAAACGTCATGACTAAGGCGGGCTGACGGCGGTACTCCAGGGTCTTTTGAGGGCAGGGCTATACATGGATGACGACCTGTGGAGCGATGTTAAGATATGTTTTGATAGGAATATATTTTGGGGCTTCGGCATTTGTATAATTAAGACGATGTAGGCTATGTTTTGTAGTAAGATATCATATTTTAGGAAAAGTTTTTGTTAGACGGGTCTCCCGCGATTGACGCTGCGAAAATCCGCCACTAAAAATGATTAGAAAGTCAGGGTCGCCACACCTTTTTGCTCCGAACATGAAATAGCGTAAAGGTAGGATATTCAAGTATATTCGAACAAATAACGGGCCAAAAATACGCTTTTTACGATATTTCATAACGTAAAATCCTAACTTATCAACAACCACCAAACTAGCTTCGGTCGTCCCCGATCACAAAAGCGAAATAAAACCAAATTAAGTTAGGATTATAGAACATCAGTCAATAAAATTCTCCCGTATCATCTCAGAAAATGTAGAAGAATAGAAGGTCGAGGTAATCATCCTAATGAATGATCTAGTCAGAACACGAAGCATGAGGTAATAATAGGTCGCAATCTTATCATAGCATGAAAGACATTTCTAGAATTATACTACGCATCAATCCACAACTCTTACAATGATCGCTCAAGTCGCTCGAGGTGTTTTCAGAGGGATCTGTATAAAGACGCTCAATTCACGACATGAAAAGATATTACTCTATGCTTGCAAATATATCACATCATAATCACATAGTAGAAGTCATGCACGAATCAAAGGATCTTTCATCAAGGGTTGTAATGGGGCTCGGGTTTCGAAAGGTGCGTCATATAGGAAAGTGAGCTAAAAGTATCAAACGTGTCAATAATCGAATTGCTCTTCTCACAACTTATCGCTCTTCTAACGCCGTGCCTATTTTTCACTCAACTCATCCTTTTTTCTTTTCTAGCTCTTCTCGCTCGTTTTTTTTCGCTCATTTTTTTTCTTTTTTTCGCTTCTTCTTCTTTTTTTTTTTCGAACCAGCCCCTCCTATCTCTTTTCTTTTTACGTCTATCAAAGGGAGAGGTTTCTAGTTCATTGCAATATTACGACGAGAGATCTATATCATATGACGAGTTCATAACTAACATGAATCGACGATTAGCTCATTCTCAACCAACAAGCCACTTTTCACGATATCGATAAATTAACACGTTGATACTGGTCGTATAGGCTAAATTTGAGGCAATAAGGCTAAATACCTGGGCTCCAAATCAATAAATAAGTCAAATAAGGCTCAAAGGGGCTCACTAAGTGGTAAATACGTAAGGTGGGCAAATATTTAGGCCAGTGACTCAATCCTAGTGCCCTTCTCATTTTCGCACATAAAAATCCACATAGTAACCATTGACATGCATAACAGAGCAAGTTCGAAAATATTCAGTCCATGCGTGTCACACAAGAATAAACACCGAGCATAATGAGTTGCTCTGAATATTTCTGAAGGCTCAAGAACTCACATATATAACTGGGCTTGTGCTTCATGATAGGCAATACTCTCCTAAAGCAGTCAATATAGCCAAATAATCATGCTAATATCACGACAATGCAACATGTAGGACTATCACACTCAATTCATCGAATCATATCACGACATGGTAAAATTTCAAAAATTTTCATCATTGATAGGAGACTCCACGGATGACGTTCAAATCGCAACCTTCATCAGTTATACCCACTAAATGATCGAAACATATCAATACCAAAATATGCAAGCATTTAAAATCTAGCATGTGTCACATCTCACCACCAAACTAAATAGCACATTGTCCTCAATGTGTAAATTAAAAGCAAATACAGAGTAGAAGTGACACTGCCCTGAATTTTATGTTGATCGATGTAGAAGACTTGGTTTATCTGCAGTGAACAAACCACCAACGCGAACGGGAAACCCCCAAACTAGTTATGAGCCTGTGAGAAAACGTGACTAGGCGGCACCGTGAGAGAGAATTTTTATTAGATAAAAATGAAATAGACAGGTAACTAGGACTTAATAAAATAATATATATATGCATCGATACGCCTTGGGTTGCCTCCCAAGAAGTGCTGCTTTTATAGTCGTTAGCTCGACTCACAAACCGCTTATTTTGGTGGATAATCGAGACGAGTTTTCTTTCCAAACATCTCGATCGTTGTACACCTTGGGTTCCCCTCTTCCTTGTGATGGTGTTTGCATCATCGAGTGGGGTCAAGGGTTCTCTTTTTTCCGCCATATGTAGATTCCATCATCTGTGCAGTCTTTCTGACGAAGCTTCTTCTTTTTCTTCGGCAGAACCGCTTTCTTGATAGATTTAGTGCCACCGCTCTTTTTAGTCCATGGTGTCCACCTATGAAAGTTCAGCACAGAAGAGACTAGGTTATAGTTAGATTTAGTCGCGTTCTCGTTCGGCGCATCTATTCGAGCATCAGTCTTAGTGTTTGGCGGTCCTTCAGCTTGCTGTTATTCTCTCCAGACAAGTTGTACCTGAAAGACTCAGAACACTTAACAGCACAAGGGTCAAAGATCTCGATAAAGGAACAAGAATCATCAGTAGGGCGTTTCATAGATTTGTAAACATGGAATTCCACTTTCTCGTCCCCTACTTGCAAAATAAGTTTACCGTTACCGACATCAATGATAGCTCTTGCCATGTTTAGGAATGGACGTCCGAGTATCAATGGAATGTCATCTTCTTCTTCCATATCTAACACAATAAAATCAGCTGGGAAGTAGTGCTCTCCTACTTTCACAAGTACGTCTTCCATGATTCCTCGTGGATATGTGATTGATCTATCAGCAAGCTGGAGGATAGTCGATGTGAGTTTCGGCTCGCCAAGTCCCAATTTTCTAAATAAGGAAAATGGCATCAAATTGATACTCGCACCAAGATCGCATAACACGTTATTAAATGTAAGAGACCCAATAGAACAAGGAATAGAGAAACTCCCTCGATCCTTACGCTTCGGCGGAAGCTTCTTCTGTAATACCGCTGAACCCTCGGTGAGAGCTATTGTTCCATATTCCTCTAACTTGTTTCTCTTGAATAGTAGCTCCTTCACGCATTTGGCGTACTTTGGCATCTGCAACAAAGCCTCAACAAAAGGGATATTAACTTCAAGTTTTTTAAGTATATTAATGAAACGATAAAAAACTTCATGATTCTTCCCTTTTCATAAAGCCGCTGGATACGGAGGTCGGATCTTTATCTGTGGGAGTGGTTTGACCTTCTTTTCCTCCAGGAGCGAATCTGGCTCACACTCGACTTCTTCGGCCCGCTTCTCCTGTTCGTAAACCCTAGTGTTCGTTGCCGTTACTTCACTCTGATCGGATGTCTCTACCACTTTTGCTTCCTCCCCGTCCTTGGTCTTTTGGAATGATTCAAGCTTCTTTCCACTTCTCAGTTCAATGGAATTTGCGTACTCTCGTGGGTTCTTTTCGGTGTCACTCGAAAGTGTGCCAGGCTTGCGCTCGGCTACGGTAGTTGAAAGATATCCATCTTAATTGTTAAGTCCTTTATTGCAGCCCGTATATCTTGGGAGCCTTCCTGAACACTTCCTTCTAGACCCTGAAGTCTTTCCTCCGTCTTCCGGTTTTGATCGCCTTAAATCGCCACCATCTTTTCTAAGGCCACTTCCCAGTCCGCTTTCGGTTGTTGTGATGGTTTCTCGTAGTTCGAGTTTCCATAGGATAGGCTCGGATGATTCCTCCAACTTGGGTTGTACGTGTTCGAGTAGAAGTTCCCTTGCCTCGACTGGATATGGTTTACTTCTTTGGGATTATTGGCTTGTATCCCGTCAAGTCTCCGCTGTATAGCCTCAAATTGTGCCTCCAGTGCGCTACTTATCTCGTGTACTCCAGCCGCCCGACGGTCCAGATCTTGCTCAGTATATCTCGCCGGGTAGGCTGCGATCCTTTCGATGGCTGCAAGTGCATCTGCATCATCGAGCTCCATAAAGTTCGTGTTGCATCCTCCGTCGGCGATGCGCTTCTTTTGCGTGCTAAGTCCCAAGAAAAACGACTGCATTTGAACACTCAAGGGTGTGCTGTGGTTCGGACATTGTCTGAGAAGGCTCTTGTATCGACCCCATGCATCGTTCAACGTTTCGCCCCCTTCTTGCTTGAAGTTCACAAGCTCGCTCCTTATCTCAATGGTCCTCGAGAGTGGGTAGTACTTGCCCAAGAAACACTCCACCATCTGTTCCCAGCTAGTGATGGATGCGTGTGGCAGTGAAGAGAACCATCCAGAGGCTTTACCTGTCAGAGAAAAGGGAAAAAATGTCAGTTTTATCACTACTGTCGACACTCCGAGATACTTAAGTCTTGCAAATTTGAGTGAATTTCAAAATATGCGAATTTGCGTCCTCATTTGTCAGCCCCTGAAATTGTGTTGAACCCGTACCATCTGTATAGTAACAGGTTTGATCTCGAAATGATTATTTGGCCTGGCGGGAATGATAAATGGATCGTTGTCATCGAAAAGTCCCGGAAGTGCTCGACTTAGTAAAGTAGGTCGTGGAGGAACCGCCTCGTGTTCTTGATTCTCCATTATTCCTGCGAAAAAAATAAAAATAAAATAAAAATAAGTGAATAAAAAAATGATAAAAATAAACAATAGAAAATAATAATAATAATAATAATAATAAAAATAATAATAAATCTAAACTAAAACTGGAAAAAAATCCCAAACTAATAATACCGTTGTCCCCGGCAACGGCGCAAAAACTTGACACGCTCAAATACTAGCAAGTGTATTAGGTCGTGTAAGTAGTAAAACGGATGAAGTCCGAGTATCGATCCACGAAGACAGCTCGATTAATTCTAAGAAAATATTCCTAATTCTAATTTAAACTAACGGAATTTTTATAGTTTTGATGATTTGATAAAAGAGATCAAATACAAATAATAAAAGAAACGCAAATAAAATAGGTGAGGATAGAGCAATTAACGACGAACGTGATTAAGACACCTGCTCGGCACGAAATATTCCTATGTCTTTATGCAATATCATCTATCTAATCAACATGAATCAAGTCAAGGTGGAATTTCCTAATATATGTGCTACTCGTTATTCACGTAACTAGCAACCCTACGTAAATAGAGAACCAATCAGCTATATGTCTATATGACAGTAGTTCCTATACGTGCATTCGATCTTCGTGAAATTCCTCGAGTTTAGACGCTTTCGGCGCCTAAGGTCTCGAAAACCACACATACGAAACCGAATTCCATCTCTGATCGGTTTTACGTAGTGGTATTCAATGTTTTGTTCTAATCGGTTTAATCACATAGTCCGTCTCATAAACCAATCAATTATCATACGCATGGAGGCCAATCACACGTACGCATATGAAGCGCAAACAAAGAATACATAACTTAAATCATATGATTAAATAAGATAATAATAGCATTAATACGTAGTCATAATCCGGCTTCACACGGCCTCAATCACAAAAGAAATTAGCCTAGCATATTAATATACGAAAACGACAACGAAGCAAAAGGAAACATTGTCGAAATCGAAATATTAAAAGATAAGAAATTCGCCCTTTTTCGGTGCTCGACTTGTCTTCGCCGTCAAAAGTTTCTGATTTCAGTCGTCGTTTTTCTCTGCTCCTCCCTTTTTTATTCGCTGCCGTGATATCTCTTCTTCGTCCCCTTTATATAGAAAATATTAGCCGACTTACGCAATTCGAATCTTTCAAATAATATCTTGGACTTCCTTGAAGCTCTCGCATAACTATTCAACGTGAAGACTTGGTCAAGACTCAAGAGCTGTAGATTTCCTTCTCTCTCCTTAAACGTGTGTGTATCTTGGCCATCCTTCATTTGTTCTTTAAGCAAGTGTTGCGCTCTTAGAACGCTAAGTAATTTCCGTGGGCTAGAAAAATATCCATGCACCATTGTAGTCCAATCCATACTTTGTATGTATAATCCTTGATGTTGGTCCTTTTTGCTCCCAACATGAAATATAGCATAAAGGTAGGATATTCAAGTTTATTCAAATAAGTAACGGGCCAAAAATACGCTTTTTACGATATTTCATAACGTAAAATCCTAACTTATCACATCTTTTACCTCGCAGAGACATCGTTTGAACAGGACCAAAAAGGTCGAGATGAAGTAGTTCCAGTGGTCTGGATGTGGATATCACATTCTTCGCTTTCAACGGTCTTCTTACCCATTTGGCATGCCTTGCACGTTTTGTCCTTGACGAACTTTATGTCAAGAACACCTCGTACCAGCGCATTGCTTGTAATGTGCGACAGTAGTTCCTTATTAGCATGTCCTAAGCGTCTGTGCCATAACCAGGTGTTATCCTGTGTGACTGCTAAGCACTTGACATTCTGGTCAGTTATTCATCAAGAGTAATGCAGTAGATATTTCTATCTATAGATGCACTAAATAACACATTATTATCATTTCTAACAACACACTTATCATTTTAAAAATTACCGTATGAGCTTTATCACATAATTGACTAATGCCAATGAGGTTATGTTCTAGATTTTTAACTAACCACACGTCATCTATCGTAGTATGTAAAGTGTTACCGACAGTCCTAACTCCAATAATCTTAGCTTTTGTGTTGTCAGCGTATGAGACATATCCTCCATCATACGCTTTCACCGACACAAACTTACTGATACCACCTGTCATATGGTGGAAACACCCACTGTCGAGATACCACTTGTTTTTCTTGTTGGATTTTCTTCTTTGTACCTGCATGAATCTTCTTTTCTGAGGTGCCCAACTTTGACTGTGTCCTGAAAGGTTAGTAGCAAAGTAACTCCTGTTAACACGTGATATATCATGTGTCACAGACTGTGATCTCTTAGGCATAGGTTGGCCAATGTTAGAGGCTTGAACCTTGTTCGGCCTCCAGACATATATAGACTTATCAGCTCTCTTCAAAAAGCAATTGTTAGAGTAATGACCGTGACGACTGTATGAAAACACTTAGGCTTTCTAACAGTAGGTGGTGCAACATGTTCATGTGTCATGGAATATCCTATCCCTAATTTTCCAACATTTCTAGGTATACTGAGTAACATACCAAGATTTTTTTTTCCTTCAAAAAATCTATCAACAATACGAGATTTTTCTTGTAAGGAATTCTAAGAACATAGATGCCTCTAGATATATCACTATTTTTCTTTCTAAGTTCTTCACAATTACACAGCTTTTTCTTCCTTAAGGGTTTTTAGCTCGGCTCTTAAACATGCATTATCTAGATCCGTCTGGTGCTTCTTTCTTTCTATGTCATCTCGTTGTCTATCCAATCTCTTTAGTTGAGCATTGGGCGACTTGACCTTCTTTTCGGCATTTTGAATTATTTCAAACATCTCTTCGTTTTCATCTATTTCAGAGACTGGGAGCCATTATCATGAAATTCATCTTTCCTAGCATATAATTCATTCAGACTAAGTATCTTCTTAATAGTGGACGAGGAAGATACCTGATCATCATCATCGGCCATGTAGGCGAGATCTTCCTCCTCTTCACTTCCGGCCTCTTCCTAGTTGTGACCACGACTTTCTGCTTCTTTATCTTTTAGTCACCATTTTCCATCGGGCATTTTGAGGCGAAGTGGCCTGACTTGTTACACTTGAAGCATTTTTGAACATTGTTCCCTTATTTCTCGATTGGAACCTTGAGTTTCCTTTGATTTTTCTTCTCAGACGAGATTTTTTAAATCTTCTTATTAGCATGGCGATCTGCTCCAGAATCTCTTCCTAATTTTCTTCATCACCATCAGAGTCATTTTCTTGTTCAGTGTTGAAGGCAATATTTGGTTGACTTCGGACTTGTGGTTTCTCTTTTATGGAGATCTGAGTCATCTCGTATGTGGTTAGTGATCCGATCAGTTCCGAGACAGACAGCTCCTCCAAGTCCTTCGCTTCGTAGATGACAGTTTCTTTGGGATTCCAATGTCTTGGAAGAGATCTCAGGATTTTTCGCACATTCTCACCATCAGGTATTTTCTTGCCGAGAGAGAATATTTGATTGATGATGTTCATGAATTTTGCATACATGTGGCTTATAGTCTTGTTGTCCTCCCTTGAATAGCTCGTATTGGTGAGTTAGGAGTGCTATTCTTTCTTGTACAACTCCAGTGGTTCCCTCATGCGTGACTTGAAGCATGTCCCACATGTCTTTGGCAGATTCGCATGAACTCACATGATTGTGTTCTTCTCTTGTATGTGCGCAAGCAATCACGTGTTGCTTTGGCATTCAGTGAGATTCCTCGCTTGTCGTTGAATCATAGTCAACACCTTTCTTTGGAGTTCCATTCTCCTTTTGGGATTGTATGGTCCAGTAGTGATGATATCCCACAGACCATAGTCAGCAGCAAGTAGGAATTCCTTCATGCGGTTTCCATATGGCGTAGTTGGTCCCATCGAAGAGTGGTGGCCTGGAATGGGATTGTCTCTCTACAAAAACATCAAAACTCGAAGAAGCCATTAGATCTTTAACTCAGGCTTGTTAGGCCCGTCTTCAGTAACCCGCTCTGACACCAAATGAAGATAAAAACGTGCCTAAGAGGGGGTGAATTAGGCTTATAAAAAATTATGCTTATCTTTTCACAAATCCTAAGATGTAGTGACTTAGAGATGCCTACTGATACTTGTGATGAGTATGCGTGATGTATCCTAGTAACGTCGGATGTGTGTCGGGTCTGTCTCAGAGCGAAAAGGAAATAACTGTAAGTAAATGCGAGACAGGATTTTTATAGAGGTTATATCCCCAACTGGGGTTTACTCCTCTTCTTGGGGTTTGCTCCCCAAGAGTTTAGCCAATCACTATAATGCACTGTAGCTGGATACAAAACTGATTGATTAGCCCAATACACAATCGAAACAAGTCAAACACTAGACAGACTAGGTTACCACATGCCGAGTTTCGTTTCTCGGAATCTCCTGATTCTGACAGACACAGCTCGCTATCGAAGGGCCCCCAGAACTCATCCTTCCCTTCACGTGTGCGTAAATATCGACCTTGCCTCCTTGGTATTGTGCACGCCGAAGACGACCCGAGACAGAATATATGGTGGGAGGTTGGAATAACTCAGTACGTTCAGTACTTCGCAAGTGATTGCTCAGCTAGGCAGAAAGCCATCGCAACCGCTCAGGAATCTCCCGGTGGTGTTTCTGCTCAAAATCTCGTAGTCGTAGGTTCGCAACTTCTAAGTCACTCGAAATTGTGAAGTGCTGCTCATATTTAAACCTTTTCACTCAACACTCTACATGGAAAATCAGATAAAGATATTAATCACCAAATCAAGCACATAATCCATGCAATTTTCGTGTAGTAAATATGCCATGTAGATCATGCTCACAATAAAAGTTCACAACGGTCACAAGCTTATTTATGCATGATTTTATTCCACGTAAAGGCTCAGATTTGTTCTCAAAGATATTCAATTATTTCGAATTATATTTACCATAACAGAACTTTCCATATGTGATTCCTTGCTATCAGATTATAGAATAAGTAAGTCCAGAATTACTTTCCATGTTTAGCACACGAGATAGCAACGCATCAATACATTTTCCATATTTAGCACATAGTATCAGATCAAAATATTTATCATGTTTAGCACATAAATCAGATCAGATCACAGCTATCAAGAATTAACATGTCATGCCACAACTTTTCATATTTCAGAGATCACATCCCTTTATAGCACAACCGTATAATAGCACCTTATCCACAAAGTCAATCAATCAAATCTTCCTAATTATAATATCCTAATCAGTATGAGGAAATGTATCAATTCGATTTCGCAGAATTAATATAGTGGGATGCATTCAAAAATCGTACATGCAAGTTTCACTAAGGAATAAACGATTCTCAACGGATATATCACTTTCCATATATAGACAACATATTTTGCTTATATAATTCGGTACGATATCTCACATGTTTTCCCATAAATAGCATAGAACGATATATCCTAGCATGTGATGCGTCTCTGACATGCGATTACATAGTTTCACCAATAAATCACAGAATTACATGCGAATCAAATATTTGACACTTTAACCATTTAATAGCTCATAATTAATTCATAGTCAAATATTATCATGTACTTAGACATTATGTTGATCATTCATTGAATTGCTTAATTTATAGACCTAACGTCATTACAATTACATAGTTCATCAAAATCTCTAACGCTCATGGACCAAAAAAGTCAACAGCCTTGATGAAGACGAAGGTGCTGATGGAGTACCTTGATGGAGCGTCACGTAGATGCTTCCTGAATGTTGGTGATGATCTTCATCGCCAACAAAATAATATCAAGAACCCTCCTAAATAAATATCTAGTTCAACAATGTTCAATTCAATTTTATGGATATCTCTAGAATATCAATTGAGAACTAGATATTGGGGTTAATATATCGCCTAAGCCCAAATGTTGAACTATATTCAAGAATAACAACTAAATTAATCAAGAGGAATGTCCTCTACAATAAGCGAAAAGGCCCACGAGTGGTGCATTGACATATGTGGTGGGCTCCGAGTGGGAAGCATCAGCTCTGACGTCAGCAAACTCGTCAAAAATATTAGCACAAACCATAGCCCTAGGCAATAGGTTTGGGTTAGGGCCAGAGCTCAAGAAATACGGTGTACCGTATTTGCAACCAACCTTTGGCGGTAGTTCCGTTATCGATGGTATAGAGGAACCTATATGATGAATTCTTTCTGGAAAGTTCTCGCCATATCCCACCATGTAAGAGATTGGATTGTCACCTAATATGTAATCTACCTGCATTTCGTTATTGTATAAATTGAATAGATCAGATATTTAATAAGAACCATTGTTGTTCTTGCTCTACTTAACATCACCGTAACTTGTAACTTTGAAATTCAACAGGCGACATATGTGTCGTTATATAAAGTAAAAAAATCGTACGTAGTGTTTTGTGAAACGAACGAGGCGTTTGAGATTGATATTTGTTTCACCACACGTGATGGAAGTTCTATAGCTTTGAACATATTTAGCATATGTTAGTACGAGGAACGAGTGACCAGTTGTGTGCTGCATTGCGCAGTTGTTCCCTTTGCATAGTAGCGTGCCTATTGTAGTTAATGACCTTTTGATACGTGCTTATTAATTATAGCATAAGATTGATTCAATAAAATACATCTTATTGTAACCACTATCCTTATGTAATATATATCCCTAGAGAAAATTGTACGGACTTGATCATGGGAGATTCAGGCAAGACACTACACATGAAATTTTCTGCATATCTATGGAAAGGTGTGGACTCAACCGAACTTTGATGTAATGAATACTGTCATATAGTCGGAATCAAGAACGTCAGAAAATCATGCCTTCTATTCATTGAATGCGACACTTTGAAAATGAAAGTTATAAGTACCTTGGATGTAAGTACCCAGATTGCAGCTTGTTCTGCATCCCATCCAAATTCGAATTGTATCTGAGGCATGAAGTTTTGAGTATGTACTACTAAATAAAGAATAAATATTATTTTTATTTTTAGTGATGATGGAACAGTGTTAGTGAAGGGAGAGGGGCAACCGTTTTTTTCTCTGCTCTAAACTCTATGTTGCTTTTCATTCCAACAATAAGGTTTTCTTAATACAACCTTAACACTAATATGGGCCTTAGACAAAAACAATCAAAACAAAAAAGCCCAAAACATTAATTTCAACACTCCCTTAATGTTTTAAACCTCCATTCCCAATTATTCTCTAAAATAAATAATCTTGTCACCGGGAAGAGCTTCGGTGAAGATGTCCACCAGTTGGTCAACGGTCTTCACATGCTTGATTTGAATTTCTTCATCTTCGACCGCCTCTTGAATGTAGTGATGCTTGAGATTAATGTGCTTCGTTCGACTATGAAACACCGAGTTCTTCGACATTGCAATCGCCGACTTGTTATCACAAAAGAGAACCGTCGCCATGTCTTGCTTCTCCCCATGTCTTCTAGAATCTTCCTCAACCATACCACTAGCTTTGCAGCTTCACTCGCCGATACATATTCTGCTTCTGCCGAAGAGTGCGCTACTCTCTCTTGCTTCTTCAACGCCCAACTAAATACCCCGGATCCAAGTGTCAACGTATATCCGGATGTACTCTTCATATCATCCATACTACCGGCCTAATCACTATCACAATAACCAAATAACTCGACGGCCTCTTCATCACTTCTTTCATACATAAGGCCAAGCTCTTTGGTCCCTTGAATATATCTCAACAATCTTTTCCCAACTCCAAATGAGTTTTGCTCGGTCGATGCATGAACCGAGACAATAACCCCGCGGCATACATGATATCTGGTCTAGTAGTCGTAAGGTATAACAAACTCCCAACTAGACTCCTATATAAAGCCGCATCGGCATCACCACTACCATCCTCTCTCACCAACTTCTCATTCACCAACAACGGTGTCATGACCGGATTACAATCCTCCATTTTAAACTTCGATAAAATATCTTGGGTATACTTCTTTTGAGAAAGAAATACACCATCATTTCTTTGATCAATCTCAATCCCCAAAAAATAATGCAACAAGCCCAAGTCGTTCATCTCATATCTTCTCAACATATCATTCTTGAACTCACCCATCATATTCTCATTATTTCCAGTAAATATCAAATCATCAACGTAAGTGAAACAAGAAGTATAGAGTTGGTACCTTGCTTCACATAGATTGTCGGCTCACTTAATCTCCTCTTGAATCCTTTCTCCGAGAAGTATGCACCGATATTCCCATACCAAGCACGTGGTGCTTGCTTCAACCCATACAAGGCTTTCTTTAATTTGTATGCTTTCATTTCTTCACCCTCCAACTCAAATCCTTGTGGTTGCTCTACATACACTTCTTCTTTCAACACCCCATTCAAGAAAGCCGACTTCACATCAAGTTGATAAAGTTTCCAACCTTTGTTGCCGCTAATGCAATCAACAATCGAATAGTCTCACGTCTAGCAACCGGCGCAAACGTCTCATGATAGTCGATACCGGGTTCTTGAGTGTACCCTTTTGCCACTAACCTTGCCTTGTAGTTTTGCACCGAACCATCCGGGTTAGTCTTTGTCTTCTATAACCACTTCAACCCAACAACATCCTTGTCCTTCGGCTTCTCAACCAACTCCCACGTCTCATTTTTCACAATCATGTTTATCTCATCTTTCATAGCATTTCTCAACACTTCTTCTCTACTTGCTTGCTCAAAGTTCTCCATTTCAACAACAACAAAATTGCAATGTGCATAAATATCGGTCATAGGTCTCAATTTTACCGGCGTTGAGCTTGGGGATGATGACGCCGACCCGATATTTATCGTCGGAGATGATGGAGATGGCTCTTCCTCTTCGCTATCGTGCTCACTACCACTTGGGCCTTCTTGTGCATCATCTTGAATAGGATATGACACACTTTCAACTTCTTTTCCTTTCCAATCCCAATGATCCTTCTCATTAAAAATCACATCTCGGCTTTCTATTACTCTGTTTCTCTTCAACTAAAGAGCCTATAGCCCTTTGATTTTATACTATAGTCAATAAAGATGCACTTCTCACCTTTATCTTCAAGCTTGTTCCTCAACTCCTTTGGAACATGTGCATAGCAAATGGACCCGAACACCTTCAAGTGATTCACCGATGGCTTTTTGCCGCCGGACCAAGCTTCGAATGGAGTCTTGTTCTCAACTGCCTTCGTGGGACACCTATTCAATAAGTACACCGCCGTATATGTAGCTTCCGCCCAAAAAGTCAATGGTAATCCCTTCTCATTCATCATGGTTCTTGCCATTTCAACAATGCTCCTATTTTTCGGCCACGCCATTTTGCTCCGGTGTAAAACTAATCGTCAATTGCCTCTCTAGTCGGTATCTTCACAAAACTTCTCAAACTCCTTAGAGTTGTACTCACCACCTCTGTCACTATTTAACATCTTTATCAACCGGCCGCTTTATCTCTCAACCATTCTTTGGAAATTTTTGAAGACATAAAGCGCTTCCGACTTTTGCCTCAAAAAATAGACCCAACACATTGTTGAATAATCATCAATGAATGTGATGAAATATCGGTTTCCACCATGTGAGTTTGTGCTCATGGGTCCACAAATGTCGGTGTGAACAAGCTCTTATGGCATCTTTGCTCTCCACGCCTTCGCCTTTGGAAATGATTCTCGATGTATCTTTCCAAGAGCACATGCCTCACATACGCCACCATTCTCTTCTATAGTTGGTAGTCCATACACCATATCCTTCTTGCTTAGCAACTTCAAGCTCTCAAAATTCAAATGACCATACTTCTTTCGGGCTTGAGAGCGAGAGGGAAGTTTCTATTCCTCTCCATCTTCAATACGACCATCAACTCTCTTTTATTTCCAACCTTATCAAATATTCTACATGTTGCACCTTCGAAGTGAACCGCATGACCATGCTCAACCAATTGCCCAACACTTAGCAAATTTTGAGCCAAATCCGGCACTAGCAATACGTCATGAATTAGCATCCTTCCCTTCTTGATGCAACCGCAATCGTGCCTTTCCCCTTAGATTTCACCACGGCTCCATTTCCCATCGTAATTTGAGTAGTAACGGTGCTATCAAGCTTGCAAAAAATCGACTCATCCCCGGTCATGTGGTTGCTACATCCACTATCAACATACCACACATCTTCCTTCTTCTTAATGGCCGCTTGGCATGCATAAAATGTGCTTCCATCATTTCTCTCGAGACTCTTCTCTTCGGTGTAGTTTGCTTGCTCTTCATTCTTCACCCTACAAAACTTCTCTTTATGGCCATACTTCTTGCAATTGTAGCATTGAACCTTCCCCTTGTTCCAACAATCTTTTTATATATGGCCCGACTTCTTGCAAAAGTTGCATAGCTTAGCTTCTCCACTTTGTTAGGTACCTCTACCACCTCAACTACCAAATCTACCCCCAAACCGGCCTCGGCCTCTACCACCACTAAAGCCACCACGGAAGGTATTCCCATTGGCTGCCCTTTGATTATTATACTCTTTCACATTCACCTTAGATTGAAAGGTGCTTTCAAGAACTTGGTCACCATGCCTATTCAACCGTTCTTCATATCTCTGAAGAGAGCCCATAAGATCATGCACGCTAATAGTAGAGAGGTCATTCGTCGCTTCAATAACGGCCACAGTGTTGTCATACTTGGTAGGAAGACTAATCAAGAACTTCTCACACACCGACTTATCGCACAAAGTTTCACCCAAATTTTTTATTTGATTCGTAACCTCGATCACCTCAGAGCAATACTCTTATAGAGTCTCTTTCTCCTTCCTTTGCAAATTTTGAAACTCCCTTTTCAAGGTTAAGAGCTTTGATAGACACGTGGTGTGCTAATATGATTTGCAAGTGCAACAAGTGATAATATAAAACGAATACCTAATTACTATCACCAACGTGCGATAGGCAGTGGACCTTTTCGTTTGTAGTACAGTAAAGTGAGTAAAACGAGTATCGAAGACAAGGAATAAACTGAGTACTAGTAGTGACCTATCGACTCGATATCTAGCCTAAATAAAATAGGCAGATTGTTTTACGAATTAACCTAACAGATCGCTCCTAACTCAACTAGAGATTCAAAGAACACGCCTAAACTGATGTGAGAACTTTCTGATAATAGAGATGTGCTCGGGATTCGTATCCCGCTATGTTATATCTGCTAACGTTCCTACGTGATTCTGACTAGATCGCAGTAATTTCCTACCCGCTCACGAGTTTGCGGTCGCCCTAAATGCTTGCGGGGATCTACAATTCAGTAATTACTAGCAGCGAGGATTGAGTATTTGCTGTTGCCCTATACTCGAGTCCTGTCATCTATGAACGGCCTAATCGTTGTTTAGCTGTCGCCCTAAATGATTTTCCACATATTCACTTTAACACATAGACATATTAAAGTGAAGAAATACTTTCATAGATAGATAAATTGTCAGGATACACGAGTCACGATAAATATATGTCTTAATCACGAATCAACCTAGCGTTCATCTACTCCCAAACACAGAGGGAATTTAGCTACTCATAATCAACGGAAAAGCAACGAAAGAGATAGAGAACAAGGGCAGAGGACTCATAATCTTCTCTTCTGATTGATCTGGGATGATCTCGTGGAAGAGTCTTCGTTCTTCATTCAATTTAGCATGAATTCGGTGTTGATCCGTCTCTTGCGCTTTGGGACGTAATTTTGGGTTCTTGATGGCTCTTTTCCGTCTCTAAATTATTTAGGGTTGATATCTGGTCGGTTTCCCCTCTTTTCAGGTCGAATTTGGGCTTTTATAATGACTTCCGCTACTGTGCCTGGGACATGTCCGTCACGGCCGTGACACTGTCGGGGCACAAAATGGAGCTCACTGCCGTGCGTCACGGCCTCGTGCAGAAGTGTCATGGCCGTGACACTTTCCCGCCTTGCGATAGTTTCGTATTTCTCTCAGATGGAGGGGTAAATGATGTCCGATTGACCTGAAATTTTTAACCATAGGTAGAAGACTCGCCAATCTTGATTCTGACCAAAGGGATTCTCAATCCGAGGTCTGGATTGGGATATATGAATTTTTAATGCTGCTTCTGCTTTGAGTCACGGCTTGGTGCAATCGAGATCACGGCCGTGACGTACTTCAGCGTAGTGTTAGGTCCTATGATTAACAACTCTAAGATCCTAGGCAAGAATTCAAAGTAATTCGACGATTATGATGATCAATGAAATTCGATCGAAAAACTCAAATGTAGAACGAGAGAGAGAATTCGTGTAGAGTGAGAAAGTTACTGTTGTTTCTCTCTCTAGAAATTGAATTGCAAGCTTTTCGGATCAATTTTCAAACTTTCTCTCTAAAAATTTCAATTCTAATTTTCTGGTTGAATTCCCTTGTACAACGCAGTTCTTACTTCCTAAGGAGTTCACTTATATATACCACCTCGTGGTATATTTACACAAGTAGTCCTACAAAATGACTAATTACAATTTAGCCCAAGACTACTAATTTGCATAACAAGACTAAGACAACTATATTAATTGAATACAATTAAATAGTTCCAACAATCTCCCTCCCCCTTTGTATTCAATTTCCAATATAGCGCGGGTTGTCTTCGTCTTGCAAATGAAAGAGTCCTCGCGTCCTTGAAATATCCTCTTTATAATGTCTTCAAGCTCACTTGGTCTTCTAGGCATCGGGTTTTTTCCTCGAATCTTCTTTTGAAGTTCTTCTCCCAAATGCCGTAAGATGTACGAAGTTCTTGCCGGATTTTTGA